>CM062822.1:19870753-20061847 GCA_031772345.1 Himalopsyche anomala | reverse complement strand
CATCCATTTTTTTATTCATACTAAATACATACTTTTTTCGTTTGTATATGGTCGCGATTCCGCCTTTTCGATGACGTCAAGAAAGACGGTCCTCCTCCCCCCCCACCCCATCCTGCCCCGCTGTCGCCATTAATTCATTAATTCATTTCTTCATTTTTCTCTGACGTCTATGTGTGAATTTTTGAAGTCAAACAAAATTATCGTACTAACCAAAAATATTCTCTCAAGCTGTGGGATTCGATACCATGCCCCAATTTTCATGCGCGACGTTCGGACAGCTTACACACTGATCTACGAATCCACTTGAGGAAAGCGATATAAAAACTCTATATAATTTAAATAATACAAAGCAAAAAATAAAAACGCGTTTTTAGTGAACTAATAATGACATCTGTGGGTGAAATCTTGCACTAAACGATTTTGAACTCTTCTGAAAATTCCAAGATTTCCACCTGCAGGGTTGTGAACGGCTATATAGGGCTGCTCAACTATAAATATTAATTTAATTAACTATTTATTTATATATATACGAAAAATGGTTGTTAGCAAACTTAAACATTATTCCAAATATTAAATAATTTACGAAATTTTCGCTAATACGAAAAATAGTTGTTAGCAAACTTAAACATTATTCCAAAAATTAAATAATTTACGAGGTATATTTCTGCTAATAGGAAAAATAATTGTTAGCAAACTTAAAAATTATACCAAAAATAAAATAATTTACGAAATTTCTGCTTCTAAGAAAAATGGTTGTTAGCAAACTTAAACATTATTCCAAAAATTAAGTAATTAACAAGGACTATTTTTGCTACTATGAAAAATGGTTGTTAGCAAACTTAAACATTATTCCAAAAATTCAATAATTTACGAGGTCTATTTCTGCTAATAGGAAGAATAATTGTTAGCAAACTTAAACATTATTCCAAAAATTAAGTAATTTACAAGGACTATTTTTGCTACTATGAAAAATGGTTGTTAGCAAACTTAAACATTATTCCAAAAATTAAATAATTTACGAGGTCTATTTCTGCTAATAGGAAAAATAATTGTTAGCAAACTTAAACATTATTCCAAAAATTAAGTAATTTACAAGGACTATTTTTGCTACTATGAAAAATGGTTGTTAGCAAACTTAAACATTATTCCAAAAATTAAATAATTTACGAGGTCTATTTCTGCTAATAGGAAAATAATTGTTAGCAAACTTAAACATTATTCCAAAAATTAAGTAATTTACAAGGACTATTTTTGCTACTATGAAAAATGGTTGTTAGCAAACTTAAACATTATTCCAAAAATTAAATAATTTACGAGGACTATTTCTGCTAATAGGAAAAATAATTGTTAGCAAACTTAAACATTATTCCAAAAATTAAGTAATTTACAAGGACTATTTTTGCTACTATGAAAAATGGTTGTTAGCAAACTTAAACATTATTCCAAAAATTAAATAATTTACGAGGTCTATTTCTGCTAATAGGAAAAATAATTGTTAGCAAACTTAAACATTATACCAAAAATTAAGTAATTTACAAGGACTATTTTTGCTACTATGAAAAATGGTTGTTAGCAAACATAAACATTATTCCAAAAATTAAATAATTTACGAGGTCTATTTCTGCTAATAGGAAAAATAATTGTTAGCAAACTTAAACATTATTCCAAAAATTAAGTAATTTACAAGGACTATTTTTGCTACTATGAAAAATAATTGTTAGCAAACTTAAACATTATTCCAAAAATTAAATAATTTACGAGGTCTATTTCTGCTAATAGGAAAAATAATTGTTAGCAAACTTAAACATTATTCCAAAAATTAAGTAATTTACAAGGACTATTTTTGCTACTATGAAAAATGGTTGTTAGCAAACTTAAACATTATTCCAAAAATTCAATAATTTACGAGGTCTATTTCTGCTAATAGGAAAAATAATTGTTAGCAAACTTAAACATTGTTCCAAAAATTAAGCAATTTACAAGGACTATTTTTGCTACTATGAAAAATGGTTGTTAGCAAACTTAAACATTATTCCAAAAATTCAATAATTTACGAGGTCTATTTCTGCTACTATGAAAAATAATTGTTAGCAAACTTAAAAATTATACCAAAAATTAAATAATTTACAAGGACTATTTTTGCTACTATGAAAAATGGTTGTTAGCAAACTTAAACATTATTCCAAAAATTAAATAATTTACGAGGACTATTTCTGCTAATAGGAAAAATAATTGTTAGCAAACTTAAACATTATTCCAAAAATTAAGTAATTTACAAGGACTATTTTTGCTACTATGAAAAATGGTTGTTAGCAAACTTAAACATTATTCCAAAAATTAAATAATTTACGAGGTCTATTTCTGCTAATAGGAAAAATAATTGTTAGCAAACTTAAACATTATTCCAAAAATTAAGTAATTTACAAGGACTATTTTTGCTACTATGAAAAATGGTTGTTAGCAAACTTAAACATTATTCCAAAAATTCAATAATTTACGAGGTCTATTTCTGCTAATAGGAAAAATAATTGTTAGCAAACTTAAACATTATTCCAAAAATTAAGTAATTTACAAGGACTATTTTTGCTACTATGAAAAATGGTTGTTAGCAAACTTAAACATTATTCCAAAAATTAAATAATTTACGAGGTCTATTTCTGCTAATAGGAAAAATAATTGTTAGCAAACTTAAACATTATTCCAAAAATTAAGTAATTTACAAGGACTATTTTTGCTACTATGAAAAATGGTTGTTAGCAAACTTAAACATTATTCCAAAAATTAAATAATTTACGAGGTCTATTTCTGCTAATAGGAAAAATAATTGTTAGCAAACTTAAACATTATTCCAAAAATTAAGTAATTTACAAGGACTATTTTTGCTACTATGAAAAATGGTTGTTAGCAAACTTAAACATTATTCCAAAAATTCAATAATTTACGAGGTCTATTTCTGCTAATAGAAAAATAATTGTTAGCAAACTTAAACATTATTCCAAAAATTAAGTAATTTACAAGGACTATTTTTGCTACTATGAAAAATGGTTGTTAGCAAACTTAAACATTATTCCAAAAATTCAATAATTTACGAGGTCTATTTCTGCTAATAGGAAAAATAATTGTTAGCAAACTTAAACATTATTCCAAAAATTAAGTAATTTACAAGGACTATTTTTGCTACTATGAAAAATGGTTGTTAGCAAACTTAAACATTATTCCAAAAATTAAATAATTTACGAGGTCTATTTCTGCTAATAGGAAAAATAATTGTTAGCAAACTTAAACATTATTCCAAAAATTAAGTAATTTACAAGGACTATTTTTGCTACTATGAAAAATGGTTGTTAGCAAACTTAAACATTATTCCAAAAATTAAATAATTTACGAGGTCTATTTCTGCTAATAGGAAAAATAATTGTTAGCAAACTTAAACATTATTCCAAAAATTAAGTAATTTACAAGGACTATTTTTGCTACTATGAAAAATGGTTGTTAGCAAACTTAAACATTATTCCAAAAATTCAATAATTTACGAGGTCTATTTCTGCTAATAGGAAAAATAATTGTTAGCAAACTTAAACATTATTCCAAAAATTAAGTAATTTACAAGGACTATTTTTGCTACTATGAAAAATGGTTGTTAGCAAACTTAAACATTATTCCAAAAATTAAATAATTTACGAGGTCTATTTCTGCTAATAGGAAAAATAATTGTTAGCAAACTTAAACATTATTCCAAAAATTAAGTAATTTACAAGGACTATTTTTGCTACTATGAAAAATGGTTGTTAGCAAACTTAAACATTATTCCAAAAATTAAATAATTTACGAGGTCTATTTCTGCTAATAGGAAAAATAATTGTTAGCAAACTTAAACATTATTCCAAAAATTAAGTAATTTACAAGGACTATTTTTGCTACTATGAAAAATGGTTGTTAGCAAACTTAAACATTATTCCAAAAATTAAATAATTTACGAGGTCTATTTCTGCTAATAGGAAAAATAATTGTTAGCAAACTTAAACATTATTCCAAAAATTAAGTAATTTACAAGGACTATTTTTGCTACTATGAAAAATGGTTGTTAGCAAACTTAAACATTATTCCAAAAATTCAATAATTTACGAGGTCTATTTCTGCTAATAGGAAAAATAATTGTTAGCAAACTTAAACATTATTCCAAAAATTAAGTAATTTACAAGGACTATTTTTGCTACTATGAAAAATGGTTGTTAGCAAACTTAAACATTATTCCAAAAATTAAATAATTTACGAGGTCTATTTCTGCTAATAGGAAAAATAATTGTTAGCAAACTTAAACATTATTCCAAAAATTAAGTAATTTACAAGGACTATTTTTGCTACTATGAAAAATGGTTGTTAGCAAACTTAAACATTATTCCAAAAATTAAATAATTTACGAGGTCTATTTCTGCTAATAGGAAAAATAATTGTTAGCAAACTTAAACATTATTCCAAAAATTAAGTAATTTACAAGGACTATTTTTGCTACTATGAAAAATGGTTGTTAGCAAACTTAAACATTATTCCAAAAATTCAATAATTTACGAGGTCTATTTCTGCTAATAGGAAAAATAATTGTTAGCAAACTTAAACATTATTCCAAAAATTAAGTAATTTACAAGGACTATTTTTGCTACTATGAAAAATGGTTGTTAGCAAACTTAAACATTATTCCAAAAATTAAATAATTTACGAGGTCTATTTCTGCTAATAGGAAAAATAATTGTTAGCAAACTTAAACATTATTCCAAAAATTAAGTAATTTACAAGGACTATTTTGCTACTATGAAAAATAATTGTTAGCAAACTTAAAAATTATACCAAAAATAAAATAATTTACGAGGTCTATTTCTGCTAATAGGAAAAATAATTGTTAGCAAACTTAAACATAATTCCAAAAATTAAGTAATTTACAAGGACTATTTTTGCTACTATGAAAAATGGTTGTTAGCAAACTTAAACATTATTCCAAAAATTCAATAATTTACGAGGTCTATTTCTGCTAATAGAAAAATAATTGTTAGCAAACTTAAACATTATTCCAAAAATTAAGTAATTTACAAGGACTATTTTTGCTACTATGAAAAATGGTTGTTAGCAAACTTAAACATTATTCCAAAAATTCAATAATTTACGAGGTCTATTTCTGCTAATAGGAAAAATAATTGTTAGCAAACTTAAACATTATTCCAAAAATTAAGTAATTTACAAGGACTATTTTTGCTACTATGAAAAATGGTTGTTAGCAAACTTAAACATTATTCCAAAAATTAAATAATTTACGAGGTCTATTTCTGCTAATAGGAAAAATAATTGTTAGCAAACTTAAACATTATACCAAAAATAAAGTAATTTACAAGGACTATTTTTGCTACTAAGAAAAATGGTTGTTAGCAAACATAAACATTATTCCAAAAATTAAATAATTTACGAGGTCTATTTCTGCTAATAGGAAAAATAATTGTTAGCAAACTTAAACATTATTCCAAAAATTAAGTAATTTACAAGGACTATTTTTGCTACTATGAAAAATGGTTGTTAGCAAACTTAAACATTATTCCAAAAATTAAATAATTTACGAGGTCTATTTCTGCTAATAGGAAAAATAATTGTTAGCAAACTTAAACATTATACCAAAAATTAAGTAATTTACAAGGACTATTTTTGCTACTAAGAAAAATGGTTGTTAGCAAACTTAAACATTATTCCAAAAATTAAATAATTTACGAGGTCTATTTCTGCTAATAGGAAAAATAATTGTTAGCAAACTTAAACATTATTCCAAAAATTAAGTAATTTACAAGGACTATTTTTGCTACTATGAAAAATGGTTGTTAGCAAACTTAAACATTATTCCAAAAATTCAATAATTTACGAGGTCTATTTCTGCTAATAGAAAAATAATTGTTAGCAAACTTAAACATTATTCCAAAAATTAAGTAATTTACAAGGACTATTTTTGCTACTATGAAAAATGGTTGTTAGCAAACTTAAACATTATTCCAAAAATTCAATAATTTACGAGGTCTATTTCTGCTAATAGGAAAAATAATTGTTAGCAAACTTAAACATTATTCCAAAAATTAAGTAATTTACAAGGACTATTTTTGCTACTATGAAAAATGGTTGTTAGCAAACTTAAACATTATTCCAAAAATTCAATAATTTACGAGGTCTATTTCTGCTAATAGGAAAAATAATTGTTAGCAAACTTAAACATTATACCAAAAATTAAGTAATTTACAAGGACTATTTTTGCTACTATGAAAAATAATTGTTAGCAAACTTAAAAATTATACCAAAAATTAAATAATTTACGAGGTCTATTTCTGCTAATAGGAAAAATAATTGTTAGCAAACTTAAACATTATTCCAAAAATTAAGTAATTTACAAGGACTATTTTTGCTACTATGAAAAATGGTTGTTAGCAAACTTAAACATTATTCCAAAAATTCAATAATTTACGAGGTCTATTTCTGCTAATAGAAAAAATAATTGTTAGCAAACTTAAACATTATTCCAAAAATTAAGTAATTTACAAGGACTATTTTTGCTACTATGAAAAATGGTTGTTAGCCAACTTAAAAATTATTCCAAAAATTCAATAATTTACGAGGTCTATTTCTGCTAATAGGAAAAATAATTGTTAGCAAACTTAAACATTATTCCAAAAATTAAGTAATTTACAAGGACTATTTTTGCTACTATGAAAAATGGTTGTTAGCAAACTTAAACATTATTCCAAAAATTAAATAATTTACGAGGTCTATTTCTGCTAATAGGAAAAATAATGGTTAGCAAACTTAAAAATTATACCAAAAATAAAATAATTTACGAAATTTCTGCTTTTAAGAAAAATGGTTGTTAGCAAACATAAACATTATTCCAAAAATTAAATAATTTACAAAATTTCTGCTTCTAGGAAACATGGTTGTTAGCAAACTTAAACATTATTCCAAAAATTCAATAACTTACGAAATTTCTGCTATTACGAAAAATAGTTGTTAGCAAACTAGAACATTATTCCAAAAATAAATAATTTACAATTTAAATACTGCAGGGCAGGGCTGTCAATATACGCCCCGAGATATTTCTTTTACTATCAGAATTTCTGGATTATTCAATAAATAGGTTAGTAATTTATTTTTCACGCCAGTAACTTTTCTGACTACTTAAAAATGCAAAAAAAATCCCTCCGTTGAGGTCAACGGGCTTACAGCTAGTAAACGATTAAATTTGCTGTTGTCAAATGAATAAGTCCATCTTAGGTACCAGCAACCCTTTAGCCCGCTGGTGGTTGTGAATTTTATTAATGTTGTGGTTGTAAATTTACACAATCTTTACATAAATGCAAAGGGATGTATGAGATTTCTTTATATAATATATAATGAAATACGACACGTAGCTGTAAGCTTTGAGGGGTGTGTTCTTTTATCACTCTAATACAATTATACACAACAATTATTGAAGCTATCGAATGTATACTTTTGTTGTGTAACTATACGGAATTTACCTTAATTTGATTAATAATAGCTTTGAAATATATTTATCTTTACTGGATTGTAAGAGTGAATAGATCCAAGATTTGCACAAAACTATATTCTATTCTTTTCGCTCCAATTCCATGTTTCACACATTATAATAAAACCATTCAATATAATTAAATTTAATTATAATGCATTTTTAAACATTACATTATGAGTAGATCTAAAAAAATTGTGTTCCTTAATTTAACAAGGGGCTCGCCAGCGTAAGTACAATTTAACAAGGGGCTTGTGCGAGCCCCTGCGAGACCCCTACAGATCACCCCTGAGAGTATGGTATGTAATGTTATTTCAGTAGATGTCTTTCCGCATACAAAACAAAAACAATACTGCTAACGTATCTGTCAAGCCAATTCCAATATTACACAATTTTATAATAAACATTTGAAGTTATTATTACATTTAATTTTCAGTAAGTTTTCGAAGACATGATCGCTCGACATTTTAATTATGACGTGCAGAAAGAAGTATGTATTGTGTTAAAAATCTAAAAATGGTTCAATGACTGCTCAACCAGAATTATTATAACAAAAAAAATAGTTAATCACTTACCCCACCACCCGATAGAGTATTTTCATGTTCCCATTTATTATTGTCAAGAGTTCCAAAGTTATCTTCAAAAATGAGGTCACCCGAGCAGAGTACTCCTACGCGAGCGTGAGTTCCACTCACTGTGGTCGGAGTTGGAGTTGGACAAGCCTTTGAACTAGGCTCATCGTTCGCGCAAGCAGCTGATACCAGCGCCAACAGGACGAAGAAGTACTTCATCTTAAATGTTACATACATATTTTTTAGATTGAAATTTAGCGTCATAAAAATGTTGAATACGAAAAGTGAAAGTAAGTCGTGTATGAATATAAAACATTCGAAATTTAAGTTAAACCTAAGAATCGACGCTCAGCGAACAAACCTCCGATACTAATAAAATTTTGACGATGCATTTCCATAGTATATAAAAAAAATGAGACATAAGGGCTAAAAATTCATTCTTTAAAATAATTTGAGTTCTATTTTTACAAAAATGAAACTCGATATATTTTTTATAAGATTACAAAGTAACAAGCAATATACATTTTTTAAAATAACGTAATTTCTGTTTAAAAAAATTGCAAAAAATCACCAAATTCGACTGCCGTCACTTTCAAGATATTTAATTTAACACTTAACTGCATTAATATTTACCTGTGCTAATTGATAAACGATACGATTTGTATATTATATTTTCTTACGTTTAAATGAAAAATACAAATACGGTAAAAAACTTTTTATTTAAGAATTCAAAAATATTCACTACCGAAAAAAACAAAAGATTTGTTCATTATCCACTAGGATGCAATAACTTTTATTCCTGGGATGTGATGTAATTACGACATACGCAAAACAGTTTGAATTGAACTATTTTATATGATTGTATATTCGGACTATATTTCTTACATTTTGAGATGAACTGTCCACTGTGTTGCTAATAGTGTTCTGATGTTTTCAACGTAAGAAAAGTTTATATACCAGAGATACCAACACCGTTATCGGATTTACCAGTGACGTGCAAAAACGACTAATCTGAAAAAACACCCACTCATTCTTTAAGATTAAAGTATTAATATCTAATATTAAATTTATAAAATGAAGCACCAATAATTTGTTATATAATATAATTATAATTATATTATTATATTATATTATATAATTATATATAATTGATCATATAAATTTTCTTTCTTGCGATGCATGCATCATATTATGATTGTGTATATATCTTAGAATGTTTGGAATTTCAAGAAAATAAATCGGCTATTTTATTCACTCGATTATTTTGAAGATATTGTGCTTATCCATAAATAAGCTTTGTAACTGAATTATTATTATGAATGAGTGTGTGTATATTATGCATTTGAAGCGATAGAATTTAAGTTCCGAATTGATTCACGAATCGTTCAATTATAGTGCAAACCTGAAATGAAGTTTTTCATGTCACTGAGACACACTATTAAATAATAATAAAAAAATGACAATATAAACTATAAAAAAACCTTCAAATAGTCACTTAGTAAACATGTTTACTTTTGTGGGAATTATATTGGACCTCCGACTTCTCTTCGCAATGCAGTTGAATTTATATTTTAACTACAATTTTTTAAACGTGTACAATACGTTATCCGAAGCATTTTATTGCGAAAAATATTGTCATATTTAAATTTCAACCGGATATTTCCCAGAAAAAAAGACGCGTATGGTTGCCCGCAATACATTTTATTTTTTTATTAAGTAATCTTAAATCGTGTAGGTATAAATTTGTGATAAAAATAAAAATCTTAATTGAAACACAATGAAACAAACTGGTTTTAAATAAATAATCTACCTTTGCAATCGATCGAACTTTACCTCTAGAATTTTCTTCGTGATTATGTACATAAAATTGAATAGTAGGTATTAATCAGTGGCGTAGTACTAAATTTAAAAAATGCCGGGGATATTTGAGTGAGCTTATAATTATAATATATCTACAATAATCGATTTATGAGAAATTTACAAAAAACCATAGGAGCACTTTTTTTTTGTAGTTTTAAAAAGTTATAATAAAGATTGGGTTGTCAGATTTCTTGCAAGTTAAACTGGGATATTTGTCCGATTTGCCGATCATTTTTTTTTAGCTCTTCCGAGACTTTCCAATTTTCCTAAATAATCAGCGTGAGTCGTAAACCGGGACATTTGGGCGTACCGAGAGGTTTGTTCGGGACACCGGGACACGAGACTCAAAACCCGACAGTCGCGATTAATCGGGACGTCTGACAACCCTAAATAAAGACTTTATTATTAAAATGCGAAATATACTATCATAGAATGAAAAATACAGATCGCCGATTGGTTCATTTTAACATATCATTTTATTAATTTTAAAATGTAAGCTCGACACCAATGGTGATCTTTGGGAGTAGTTTTAACATTGCTTAAAGTATTTTTTAAAACACAATTATTTCTTGTATACATGTATTAATGTATTTAGATTCATTTGGCATACTTATCGCAAAAATGCAAAATGTGAGTTTTAAATCTAAGCCCTACATTTTTTTTTTCGAAACAATGAAAATAACAACGAATGAAATTTGGCGGATTCAATTTCCGACTCACTTAAGGTATCCGCCGTTTTTACCATTCTCTGATACTCTTTCCACACTCTTTCTGCATGAAATTTAATTTCATGTACTCCGCATATATTTCTTTATTAATTTTTTACCGCAACTGAACCAGATACTTTAAAAATACTAGTACCATTAACGTTTAAAAACGGAAGGACTATTCATATCCATAACAACATGGTTGACAACCGATTTGTACATATTTGCATAGAATCTAATGATGTTTTATTAACCCTTTCCTTACTATGCAAAAGAAAAGCACGCGCTCCTGAGCTGTGTATCCGTTACACATCAGGCAAACGGGAGTGAATCTACTACAGTAGTGTTATATAATTGTCATGATTCACCCCCGTTTGCCTGATGTGTAACGGATACACAGCTCAGGAGGGCGTGCTTTTTTTTTGCATAGTAAAGAAAGTGTTAAAAACATGACACGAGACTAATACTGCACAGCAATTATATCTGACCATTCTCGGGAAAAATCGACTGCCTGAAATGAAAACACATCTGCTTAGAATCGGATGAAATATTAATTTTGTCCAATATGCCGTTTGTAGAGTTTTATTTAATTTATACAGTGACAATATCTAGAAAGTTATTTAAAGAATTAAACACGTAATATACAATTATAATACTTTGGTTTAAAAAGATAAATATTTTCATAATATGTAAAATTTCACAAATTAACAGTCATAGTAAGCTTTCATTCTTAAATACTGTTTTCTTATTTTTTTATTAGTGATCGCCGTTATCAGTAAATACATAACATTAACTAACATTACACTTTTAGATGTGTAACTAAATGGCGAAGAATATTAGTAATCGGCTAAGTATTACAAAATAACGAATCGTTAAACATTTGTTTCTAAATCATTATTAATAAAAGGAACCTTCACAAAATATGAAACATTGTAGAAACTATACATACCATTTATAATAATCATAATATAAAATTAGGTTGAATCAAATTATGTGAACAGTCTATCTACATTAAGATTTTATTGTGGTCTCTATAATGCACTTTGATATTACTGTTAAGTACTTTTCTATCACTAATACGTTTTAAGAAGTTTTCTACTGATTTTGACTGATATAATAAAGAAATTAAGTACAAATCAATATACACACCTTAAACGACATATATATATATATATATATATATATATATATATATATATATATATATATATATATAATAATACGTATAATAGCTTTAACTTGGCAAACTCGCAATATTGGTAGGTAATTCAAAATAAGACCGAAGTTTAAATATTTTTGTGAATTAAAAACATCAATTCTTTCAAAAAAAATATGCAGCTCCTCTGTCAACCTTTTTTGGGGTAATTCTCACTGTGATTTACTCCTTTTTTGTAAATTTTGCATAATAATCAATTTATGGTTTTAACAGTAAAAATAAAAACATATTTTTATGTATATAATAACAACTGTTTTTTTAGTGAATTTCAATCAAATTATTCACAAAAAATCAACTCACGAACAAATTGACTAAGCACAACAAAAATATGCAGTCACTGACTTAATTTGTTAATAACACGTTTTTGTTTTTAAATCAAGGGATGTATTTTATTTGACCTTGATATTATAGGTAATCGTATGGATGGCAAATTACTCAGAAAGCGATATTTTGTAAGTAAAGGGTTAAGGTAATAACTAATTGTGAAATTGAAGCGTGCCCACTGTATATTACGTTGAGAATGAATTTATTAACATAACATAACCTATTATATACGATACAACGCTTGACAATATTAATAACAGTGATTACCTATAATGTTAACATCTATGAACCGTAATATCCGTGTCCGGAACATCATTTGTAATATCACTGTATTTTTAGGACAACCCAGTGGCGCGGCGACCATATAGATTTCTATAGATAAAAGTTTTGCTTACTTAACTTAGCTTAGTGAAAATTGCTATGGTCATGATTCAATCATTGTAAGTACTTCGGTAAAAATATAATTTATTTCTTTAACCGAGTATTTTTTGATTAAAAAAAAACAATAATCTTATCTCAACGTCATATTAATTATTTTATTTAAATGTTAAATAACAAAATCTTCTAGATAAATATATTTTTTTATAGTAAAGTAATATAATAATAATGATATAATAATGATTTCCGTGGCACGTGTAGTACGATGATGATTTAGCTGAGTAAAAATAATTCTCTGCCAAATAAATGATTTTCTAAATTAATATTTCGAGAACCACAAAATCTTTTAATAGAAAATGAAAAATCATCACAATTAATTATTTCACCTACATTTTCAGTATCTCTCACGCATCCTAGAGGCGGTATTTATTTTCTTTTAAGTAAACAGTTATTGTAATTTTGGTAAATATGTGAAACGAATCAGCGCAGTAGTTGCATTATTTTGTAATATGTAGTTTAATATTTATTACGACGCACGCGATAAGACTGTCCCAACATTTGAAATGAATAACAAATGTTTAAGTTTAAAATTTTATGATAAAATACAAAAACAGCACCTTTTAGTAAACACATAAATTAAATTCTGTTTTGTATGTATCACTCTTCTTAGAACAAAAAATGTAAAAATATTCTTTTATATTATTATAAACTAGCTGATCCAACGAACTTCGTACCGCCTCAGAATCAATAAGTGTTGTGTTAACTTGATAACTTGAAACATGATGACTACCGAGCCAACCTTGAGTTGTAAATTGTGCGATGGTAAGCCAGGCAGATCCAATGAGCTTAAAAATTCAGTTGGATAGTTGGTTGCTTCGTCTTCGTTTGTTTCACGGTCGATAGATTTGAAGGAATGTAGTGGACCAACGATTTGATTTTGAATTGTGAAGTTTCAATTATTCACATCTTTGTTCTTCGCCGCAAGAATTGATCGTTCACTCAACCAATTGTGATTTTTGTGATTAGATGTTCGGGAACATTTTGTTGATGAAGCCGTCCTTCGTTGAGACGAAATTGCTAAAATTCGGCGGAAACGAAATCAATCCGTTCGATTCGTCAACAGAAACACGGTCGTCACCGACGATAGTCAGCAATTGCTTGGAGAAATCTTCGGCAGATGGATCGTTTAGCAATGCAACTCGCATGTTTTTCGTTAGCTGAAGTTTCTTCACATAGCGCCAGAGTCAATGATTTAAGGCAAGCGTTTATTTCATCGGCAACGGTCGATCTTGGAATGACTGGTAGTGTTTGGTGGAAATCGCCAGATAGTAGAATCATTGCGCCTCCAAAACATCTTGAGTCATTGCACAGATCTTTCATAGTTAGATTGAGTGCTTCCAATGCGCATTTGTGCACCATTGTCCAATCATCACAGGTGATGATTGTATTTGCTACCAAAAATTTGGCCATTGCTGAGTGTTTCGCAATCTTGCATGTCAGTTTTTCAGTTGTTTGAAGGTTTAACGGCAATTTCAACGCTGAATAAGCCGTTCGGCATCCTTCTATCTACATGGCCGCTATTCCAGAAGAAGAAACTGCTACAGCAATTTTATATCTCGCGCGAACAGTTGCCATAATCAATGACATGAGGAATGTCTTCCCAGCTCCACCGGGCGCATCGAGGGAAAATAAGCCACCATTTTCATCATCAATTGCATTCATTAACGTATCGAACCTTCTGTTGAGGGTTCAACAGTGGTACATTCGTTCAAACTGATTGGTTCAATGCATCTCGATCATATTCACGTTCACGTTCCGATTCTGAAAGCGTCGTTCATTCTACGATCTGGCGTTGGCATTTCTAACTTGACTAACAAACTGCCGCACATAAAGTAACACATGTCTTCGATCAAAAGCAAAGCCTGGTTATGTATCTCTTCATTCATCTCGCGATCGGGATTCCCTGAACTGACACGAATTCGATGTTAAATGTATTCGGACATATCATCCTTGCAGTGGCGGATTAATCATTTTGGAGGCCCTAGGCGCAATAAATTTTGGATGTCCTGCTTTAAGAATAACATAAAAGTGCTGCATACCTCTCCGCAGAATAATAATAAATATTGAAAACTGAAATTAAAATATAAAGGCTTATATAATACATGCTATCTATGAGACCCCCATGATTTGGAGGCCCAAGCGCGCGCCTCTTGCGCTTATGGGGTAATCCGCCACTGCATTTTTGTACTTGTTTCACAGTTCACGTGGATTCGATGGGAAACATGTCGAAATAATGATAGCAAATAATGTACGTATCTGACTTGGAGATTCAGAAACAATTGCTTCAGCGATTGTCATGTCTCAATGAGTATCGTTTTCAAGCAAATTGAGATATTGACATGTAGCACGAAATATTGGGCACACTACGCCATTGAGAGTTTAAAGTGATTCAAATGATGTCGGCTCACGAACATTCACCAGCAACAACTGCAAGTAGAAGCATTCGTCATTCTTCAGATGAACTGTGTTAATGCGACCAAGAGCATCAGTAGAACGCACATCCGGATGATCAGGAACCGCATTGCCTTGCTTTCGACGTTGAATTTTTTTCGATGAAGCGTTCCAAGTGTAAAAACGTGCCGTCTCAGCAGGGCTGTAAAGTCATGTAAAAAAAAGACGTCTCCGACTCCAGCTTAAAAATAATTAACGACTCCAACTCCGAGGAATTTTTTCAACAATTTTATTTAAACATATGTATATATATATGTAATACCATCAGATCATCTTAAGTCAGCCAAGCATGCAATGTCAACACTTTGGACTATTTTGTTTGAATACACATAATTAAATATATTTTAAAAAAAATCGAGCCGCTTATTTTTCACGACTCCGACTCCGGCCAAAATAACGTGGCTCCGTAACTCCGACTCCAGCTCCACAGCCCTGCATCTCAGAGTAGAGCAACGTTCGTGCAAACGGCAAGCTTTGTTTTTGCCAATCAATCGAATACATCCAGCATTGAGTATCCCCAAAGACGCGATGCTTAACAATGTAGTTCATCATTAATCAGCGACCGGATTTTTCGTTTGAATACACGTACAGTGATGTCGTGCCGATCATTTGATGTTTGTCCGGAGAGCAGCAGTTGAACAATTTCTATTCATTTCGGATTGCATGTAAAGGTGATGAATTGAACGACTTGACGACCGTAATGAAGAACATATGTCATTGCATCTTGCGCATATTCATGCATATGACGCGGGTTGCCAATGTACGTCGCCGGTAGAAAAGCCAATCGACCAACATTAGTTGCATCTCCTTCACGCCACATTATAAACCAATTTAAATACACTGTTCCCGCTATTAGACATGAATCTCGTGTTTGACCATTATTGGATAAATAAATTTTCACACCAGAATGATTTATCGGAATTAAAGCTTAATGAAAATCGATGAAAACTCGAAATCGCGGCTTGTACATAGCCCAGCAGTCAATTGTCAAAGTATAATGCAATCAATGCCATCTAGTGGATTTACTAGGAACAGCATACAACGTCGTGTCTCAGCGTTCGATTTGCGACATTCAAAAAAACAAAATGTATGGGGACATTAATTTTCTTCGTAATTTCTTTTCCGTGATATTTTTCCGATGTTTAAATGCTTATTATGCTATTCTAGGCGGAGACAAATTTAATAAATCAAAGATCATTAAAATCAGCCAAGCCCTTCTCGAGTTATACGTGGTGTAAATAACCCGAATTTGTTTTATATATATAGATATAAGATATATATATATATATAGGCTACGAGGCTAGCTAAAGAGGTAAGAGATTATGACTTAAACAAATGTATTTAAAAATCAAATTTCAAACTAGTCACAAGAGAGTTTTTTTTGATGTGAACAATAATTCACATTTGAATAGAGAACAACAGCGAAAATAAAACAAAAAGTTGTTGAATATCAAATTTGCAGCTAAATTTGATAATATTAATAAAAAAAGTGTCAATTGTTTTCTGATGTAATTCACGGAAGGGAAGTATTATTTTAGTATTAATTATGACTTGACTCGTAGTGTTACATAGTATACGTAATACTTTCAATATATGATAAATTCATTGAACTATTGCTTTAGTTTATAGATGAACTCAACAAAACAGTTTGAAATTTCTGTTAAAACAAACACATGGGAAAACATAAATTTATTCTCAAATGACTATTACAATGTTAAGTCAATATTTAAACAATGTGGTAATGCTAAGATTACTAAAGTTTTATCGGTTGAGACGGGAGCCGGTAAATTGCTCGAATGGAAATTGCTCGAATTACAAATTATTCGAATTGCTTGGTTAATTAAACGATTTTTCGCGACTTTTTCTACGAATTTCATTTTTATCTTGTGCGACACTTGTTTAGAGAGTGAAATATAAAAATAATTTTCGTAAGTATTTATTTTAACCGTGTTCGCTCCAAATGCGGAACATATGATCTTTTAATGGAGTTTATCTCAACAGAAGTGTTTCTACGAGAACTGCTTATTAATTAGTTACTCAAATTGTTTCTATATATTTCCAGAACACATAGAAGACTAGGGCTAAGACAGAACAAACGGAAACAAATTGATTATCTCGTTATTCGAGCAATTTCCATTCGAGCAATTTACCGGGAACCGGTTGAGACTGATCGGAGACATCATTTTCACTGTCGTCATACGTCGTCAACAATTATCGAAGAGTTCAAGCGATGACTATTCCGCTATATATTCAAAGTCCTATAAAATGGATCACGAATTAGTTCGATATGATAATGTTGAAGACATTTTGGGACCCATCGTTTGACAAACACGAGTTACAGCGAGGAAGCAAGCAGGTAAAATGTTGTGCAGATGTCTTTTATTTAGTTACTCACTTATCCGATAACGATGTTTTATATCGTGTCACTAAAATTATTCGCCCCATTATCATCTATGGAAACGTTTCACTTGAGCGAAACCGGTCCTGGTCTTATTAAATAAAAGTGAAACCGGGAAAACAAAGATTGGGTGTGCTTATTATTTTTTTTTTTAATTGTAAAATATTTGGGAATGTGTACATACATACATACATGTCAAATTTATAATTCAAAAGTGGGACCTCTGCCTTTGGTTTTTTTTAACTAATTCGTATTCAGCTGCAAAATCAGTAAGCATATTTATATGAACCGATTTCTTCTGCATTTTCAACGAAAAACTTGTTCACATTTATTGAAATCAATAATTTGATACTAAAAATATTTGTTACATTTTTATTTTAAGATCAAACATTCGAAGGCTTAAGAAAAAACGAACCGAAGCTGTGTGACATCCCTTGCGTAAATGCATTGTTTCTGAGATTAAGCGAGCTCTTGTTAACATATTGGCATCCCACCGCTAGTTCTGTTCCTTTTGAAAAATAAACGTCCGAAAAAGTAATCGCGAAGCGACCATAATTATTAACCAGTTTTTTCGGCGCCGTTGTATTGTTATCTCGTTAATACCACAGGTAAAGTTCATAGCCGCATTTATTGATAATATTATTAACTAACCTATTTCACTCATAACATACCGATTGTTGATTATTACCAAGATAAAGTTACATAACAAGTTAATTGACAGATATGTTAATATATGCCAACTATGTATGTGACGAATATCAAAATTTATCAGTACATAATGAGGCGAATGAATGGATTTCATGATTATGTAAATGTAATAAATTATGTAAATGAAAACCACCTCACCAAAACAAGTATATATTGTATTGTATTGTAACACTAAGTTATCTTGCCACGTTTAAAAATACTATATATATAGGGCATTGGCGGATCCAGAAATTGTCCAAGGAGGGGGCCATTCAATTTGAAAATAAACATGATACATAAATAATAAATTAAAAATAGATGATTTAAAAATAATATATCTATGTAAAAATAATCAATACATAATTTAGTATGTATTCTATAAAACAAAGTAATTTAAACAATTAAAGAGCCCATTTCACAATTAAGTTTTAATAAATCAGAAAAATGGGGGGAAAAATCTCCTCAGGAGGGGGCCATGGCCCCATGTCCCCCCCCTTGGATCCGCCAATGATATAGGGATTCCAAATATTCGAATATTGAATAGTAATATAATATGTATATTCGAAAAGTTAATAATTTTTAAAATACAAAAATTATAATAATTGAAAAGATTTCGAATAAGCCGATCCATCTTTTGCAGACACTGTTAAAAACTACAGTCAACAGTGCCCCCCAACCTTGGGTCCGCAGGTTTTTCAGCAGAAAGTACAAATATTTATTTGTGAACATTTCACTTTGGCTACTAAAATATGTTTTTTTGGGGGTCCGCAGATATTTTTTTCAGCTTTATAAATAGTCAGATAAAGGGCCGTAGCATGAACAATTTTGGGAAGCACTGCTGTAAAAGTTTCCGGAAGGTGAAATCATGGTCTTGATATACAAAATATATGGAATCGGATAACATCAGAATGTTTCAAATTAATATTTTGTCGTTTGAATATTTTTTAAATCCTGTAACAATAATAAACATTCGAATATCTGAATATAAGAAATAAGGTCAAAATATTCGAATATTTGATTGGAGTCCCCTATACACTATTAAGTATCGTATCCGCGTGTTTTGTATTAAAACACATAGATAACTGACCGCCTCACAAAAACATCCTCACGGGTATCCCCTGACTACAATGGATTCTGCGGCGGTCATATAATTTATTATAATTGTCGGTTATGACATGCCACGATTTTTATTCTTGTTAAACAATTGTATTTATTGTAGGTATACCAGTTCAATGAATAAAAACTGGTCAGTTGTCTATGATCGGTAAAACCGCTTTTTTAAACTATGTTTATTGTTAAACACAAGCTGTGTTCAGGGTTACTGAGCTCATCAATAGAGGCCAATTCAGTGAATTGCATGGTCTGCTAACTTTATCTGCGTGTAAAGAAGTAATCAAAGATCTTGAAAATCCAGCTGTTTATCATGTTACCCCTCCTCTGCCAACGTTTAATCCACCCAATTTCACAGTGTGAATGTATATTATTTTGAATATACCTGTTGAGTTAGACTATCTTGGGTAGGGGAGGACTTATATTCTGAACAATGGCGAATGAGAGAAATGGAGCGAATAAAGCTAGGAACCCTTGATTTAAATATTCTATCTCCACACTGTATAAAAAGGAAGGTTGATTTATAACATGTCACGAAATAAGTTTGATCTTAAAGATGTGAAATTGAAAAATAAATAAACTCCCAATAATACAATTTGGAGCACAGCTATTAAATAATATGCTGTTTGGAAAATGAACTATTATTTTTCATATATTATTCAGAATAAATATTATTTTTATTCATTCCATTCCTATCATATTTAAAAATTTACTCAATATTTTTGTAAGAAATGAAGAAACTATGTAGTTTGACGGTTTTATAAAATCATCTATAGTTGAAATATTTTTTTAGTAGCACATTATACCGTCTACATTTAAATACTTAATTTTTATTGTAAAGCATAAATTCATAGAAAGAAAATTTTGCAATATCGATATGACGTCCGTAATAGGCTTTCCAATCCTGGAATCTCGATTTTGAGATTATGAAATTTTCAGAAGAGCTAAAAAAAACGAGTCACGGAGACAATTTGGGCAAAACGATAGATTCCTAGGTTTTTGAAATCGAAAATGAAATAATGAAAAAATCCGACACCAAAACTTTTCTCAAATTATACACGATTTCATGTTGAGTGCCCAATCCCGGGGATTGAAAATTAGTCAATCACAAAAAGGCTCCAGGATTGGATACCCTAGTGACTAGGGCCTAGTCCGTAACACCGAAGTGGGCTTCGCCTCGCAGTGTCTATGGGTTGGTCTATATGCAAATCTTCGCAAGACTTTGCGATAGTACACTCGATATGCTATAACTGATAGGACTATTGTCTATTAAAAAATAACAAATTTTATGTAGCTGGACATTTGACAATAAGTTTGATCATCCCAAATAATCATTTTTCAGGCAGTTGTCACACTAGGATAACCGTAAAAAAAATGTTTACCATTTGTTTGTATATTATACATCGAGATTGGAGTTTAATCAAGACGGTTTTAAGAACACGTGAAATTTACTTATAATTCATTTCTACGATTTGGAAATAATTGAAAAAAATATATGAAATGTTTCTAGAAAATGCAGAACTACTTATTTTATTTATGCAATGCCTAAAAATGTTTTTTTAAATATATATTTAAAAACATGATACATAAAGAAATATAAAACAAATTCAACGTTTTATTTTGATTTTATCGGAACAATTTTTACAAAGCTCATACTCTGACATATTCGATCTGTAAAGAAGCGTCTTCTCCATTGTTGTTATCCAAGCCCCAAGTTGCCAACTATTTTGACCGCTGATTATAGAAATCAGTCATTGCCTGTAATATAATGTAAATTATACATTGTTTTTAATTTATAACTATAGTCTAATTTTTAAATTACAATTTGATAAAGTATGTTTAAAATTTGATATACCTACACATTTTTTAATTAAATGTATAATATATGAGTATCAGTAAGATAATAAAATCATGTAAACATACTGTGTATGTGAATTTTCAATATTAAATACCTATATGAATGATAGTTTCTTTCAATACAATCAAAGATATCGGCCCTATCAGGATACAGCACAATTTTTCTAAATAAATAATCCAAAATACGTATTAAATTATAACCTATTCAAACACAATATATACATACATTATAAATAAATATTTTGCATAATTGCCATAAAATATTCCACATTACAATAAAACAATGATTTTTCATTAAAAAATATTTAAATGTTCGGAGTATTTGGTGTGCGAAGTATTCTATATCCGGAAGGTTCTGTGTGCGGAAGATTCCGAGTCCGAAAGAATCGGTGTTCGGAGGATTCTTGTTCGGAGAGTTCGTGTTCGGACGATTCTTGTTCGGAGTGTTCGTGTTCGGGAGAATCATGTTCGGTAGAATCCGTTCATCATATCTCCATGGATTTTCGATCATAGATGATAAATCACCAAACCCTCCGTATTTCCAAAAACCTTCTTCGGTTGGTGCTACTTTTCCGATCTCTTAATCGTCGATTGTGAATTTAAGGTAATCAGAAAACGAAAAAATAAATGTTAGTTTACTTCATAATTCTCACAGTCGAATCATTTTTTTGAACAGCCTCAGCGACTAAATTATTACTGCTATTTTTTACACTATGAAAAATTTATATTGTTTTTTTTACATTTGATGAAAATATGAACTGGCAAACGGTGATTGAAAATTTGTGTTAAAAAATATGATTGGGAATGTATTTCATACCACCGTCGTACGTGGGTATTAAAAAAACAATACAAAATTACCTAAAAATTATAAATCTTAAAATATCGTTAATGTTAGAATTTTAAGATTTAAAAGAATAATATAAATATACACACCAGGTGTCCATTCGAGTCCATATTTCCTGAACGAGTTATGATAACCAGTGCCGTCATTCATCTCAAAGCGAGCTCTCTGCCAGGAGTTTAATTCAAGATAAGGTCCGAAATGTAAAGTTGAAGCAGAATGTTCTACACCAATGTTTTGTTCATTGTAAAACAGCTGTCTGTTTCCTCGAGATTCAATGAGATCGATTTTGCCTGATGCTGGTCATGTTCCGTAAGCACTGTCCACGGGCATCAGCCAAAGAGCTAAACAGATAAATTATCATATTATAATTTGACTGACTTAGTCAAGCAGTATCTTTAAGATTCGCAGAAAATAAATGCCTAACATTGTTGTCTGCATAGTTATAGAAATAAGACTTCAATTTAAATTTTAAGCTTTCTACAAAATATTGATAACAAGAGACGGGATATTAATATGAATCATCGGGAAAAACGCTGTTTCGTGTAAACTAGGATGTGTTGTAATGAATATTCAGTATATATAATGATAATTATATTAGTATTGAAGAATCATGGCTATTAGTGACAAGAGTAAGGTCACGAAGTTGTTTACTGTTTGTCCTAAGTAGAATAACATTATTACAAATGCACTAGTTTATATTATTAACGGATTTATAACATTTAACCAATATAAAAAAATCTGTTCTTTACACATTGGGCTTGGGAAATTTATGTTATATATATATATATAATTCTGATATGTACTGCGAGAAATTAACAGTTAAATTACGATCAATTGAGTTTGGTCTTAATTTATTATAAACTTTAATCAGATAGAGATTGCAATACCAATAACCGTTACTTTTTAGATACCTTAAGTATGATGTCATACTGATAATAATATGCGAAATGAAAGTGTAAGCTGATGTGATCAATCTTTTATTTATCGTCAACATTCAGATAAAGTTTGAAGTGTTTACAATCAAAAACAATTTTTAATTAGTGTTATCGACCAAAACTACCTCACAAAGTAACGCGCTACATGATAAAGTATTTCGTTTACCTGTCCACAGCTAATCTCCAGCAGGCACCTTGGCTGAAATTTCAAGTTTACCATAACGGAAGCTAAAGGACTTGACGCTCCGAAGTCTGGCGCTTTTGGTGGGATTCATGATACTTTGTGGGGTACCTACACGCTCACAACCATGCCATTTACGATTTTTACATCTACAGAAAAATACCATAAATATTGCATTATTAGAAAAGCAAAGAACAACAACAAGTACTTGAATTTTCATAAATTTGAATGTTCAAAACTCAGAGAAAAGTCCACACATGCCAATGCTATGTCCTGTACGCTAAAAATCCACTTAATTTATTGAAATAATGGTGTAGAGCATATAAAACGAATCATATTTATCATGTTACAAAACTTTGTATTTTTTTAAATAAAAATTTCATTAAATTTGTAAAAATATTGGTAGAATGAGCATATATCTTAAACTCTTACTAATGAAGCAAATTGAAATGCTAATTTTTTAATAAATATTTATGCACTGTTGGTATACCAACATAAAATACCTCAAGACAGCTGTGTATATTATTATGGCAATGTTTTTGCTAATAGTATATTATGTAACCACCTTAGTTTTATTTTTGACGAAGTATTAAGGATTTTTAAATTAATACATTGAAATATAACGTATTATCATATCTTACTCATACGCAGGAGAACTTCCTTCAATATTGAACATTCCGTTTGAAATAAATTCTTCTCCAGTTTGGTCTGACAATAAAATTGGCTTGATGTAGAGTTTTCCCTCTTTAACGTAACTGTTTCACCGGTTATTAGAGTACCATTGAAATTCACAGTTACGAAAAAAGTAATATATGAATAAAAATAAAGTGTGCAATGAATAGTTTACCATCTCAGGTTTTATAAAAAACGATCTCAGTGTGAATATCTCAGAGGAAAGTAGTTTAAAGTTTGTTTAATAGTTACCTTTTGGGAAAAGAAGTCATTCAATAAAACACAGTGCATCATTTTTATTCTACAGTTTTGATAAGAAATCAAAAGAACAAGACTCACTTTCGAATAATAAACCTTATATAAAATATCAAGGTTTATAAATGAAACTTAAAAAAATAGAAAAGGGAAATAACGATATTTTTATGCAGTGGCGGATTACCATGTAATTATAACATATGAGGCACGCGCTTAGGACCTCCGAATCTCAGGGGCCTCAAAAATAGCCTAAACAAAATAACCAATACACTTTTATTTTAGATTTTTGAATATTTTATTTTACATGAAATTTTTTGACGCTATTTTTTGATGTTATCCGTAAAATAAGGCCTCCAAGCTTTACTTGCTTAATCCGCCACTGGTTATATGTATTCAAGTATATATTTGAAGTATATATATACTTGACTGATTTATTTTCTTTATAATGATGACAAATTTCAATTTACCCATTCTCTTAATTTTCCCTTTCAATTACTCTCATCGATTTTTATACAATAAATCAATTTGTATTTTTTTCATCTGAAAAATCTTACTATCCGAGCGAAACTAGTCGTGAATAATATAAAAAAATATAGATTTTTAGGAAACGTAATTGTTTCATAAAATATTTAATACGCGTATTGTAAGAAAAAGATTATCTGAAAAAATATCTTAGTAAGGGCCTGTTCAGTTTCAAATTTATAAATATAAAAACGCTACTCACTCCATTTCCAGAGAGTGTGTTTTTATGTTGCCACTTTTTGTGTTCAAGGTAATCAAACTTGTCCTCAAAAATCAGGTCTACTGAACACAATCCCTTGGGTGCATGACTGCCGCTAGCACTTGTAACTGTTGGTGCACATTGCTTCTCAGTTGCACATGCTATTGATATCAGCAATGCAGAAACTAACAGCAGAAACTTCATCTAAAAAAAAATAATGATAGAAAAACGAACATTATTAATGATGAACGTTTTAAGTCCAAATTTTATATAATTTGAAGCATTTTTAATGAGAGGAAATAAAAAAATGGCTACCTTTCCAGTTTATTGCCTGCTTCCCCAATCACTAATGGGAAACGTTTTTATGAAAGATTTATTTATACCTTTTCTTACGAAAAAATATATATCACAATTAAAAAAAAAATGTTACCGGATGTCGCTTTTTTCCTTTCAGATTTTAAGGATAAAAAGATATTAGTTTTCTAATACATGGAGTATTGATATCATAAATATTATCTAAGTACTTGACAGTAATCGTACTCAAAATCAAAATATTGACTTTTATATTTATGTGACAATCGAGGAAGTTTGTTTATTGAAATTAGTACAAACAATAAAATTTTAGGTCAGATACTGTAAATGTTACAAAATATTAAATCAAAATAAGTTGCCGTATACTTGTCAATATTTAGATACGACTAACTAAGTTATTAAAATATTAACAAAACAAAACTCTCCTTTTTACTAATTTCCACTATTATTTGATGTGGTTGTTAATAGTAATTTTGATTTATTTAGTATGATAAATAAACCAGGCGATAAATAGTATTGATAATAAATTAAAATACTTTGAGTTATAGCACAGAGATAGATTTACCAATTGCACGTTTCCTTTCTCTGACAATAGTCTTCACTTATTCCTGGGTCCCTTATCTCATCCTATTCGAATTCGACGATGTCAATCCACATTATTCTTGGTTTGCCTAGGTTTATATCACTCATTTGCCCATGATATTTGCTGTACCGCCATGTAGTTCCATTACATCGTTTATTGAATTATAATTTAAGATATCAACTGATGCTTGATGAAACGTACATATTAAAGTACACAGATTGACTTTAACTAAGCCGGACCCACTAGCAACAAAACTTCGGAAAAAACGGATCAAATAAGTTTATTCAGGTATTTGTTCTAGCTTGTTTTGACCTCCTTCAGTCAATCATATAGCTGTTGCAAAGTACATACATGATTCAATAGCAGACTTTTCATTGAGGAGCCTCTCACTTGCGTTTGAATTAATTGTATGCTTTAAAACGTGAGAAAATTTATGTAAACAAAGCATGTTGAGAGTTTTTTCTCGTTCTAAAGCACATAGGGTAATGTTTTTCTGTACAATGAGAATATACACATACTCACGACTTTTACACACCTTTTTTGTTTCACATCTATACGCAACCACTTGATTGCATTTGAAATCGTTTGTGTGTACAGCCTGTTAATGTATCTGAAAAGCCGCCATGTTCTTTCAAAGTCATTTCAGCATAGCAAAGCTCCGAAGAATAATCATTATAGATGATATTTAGCAGTCAAGACGGCTGGATCTATTGTTTGAATATATATACATATAATACAAGATATCCATGGGATATGAAAACAAAAACATCAATTTATATTCCTTTACTGTTGAAAACGATAGAAAACTTTTTAAATTATAAAAAAAATCGAACCGAATCTTAGGTTAAATATTTGACGAAGAAAATAAAATATTTTTATAAAAAGATATTTTATAGATCATAATTGAATGATAATAAGCATTTCCGTTCCGATAATATTGCCAAATTCAAAACGCAACCAACACGTCTTAAACAGTGCAATCAAGATACGGTAAAAATAGAATTGTTACATATTATTGATTATATTATTAAATCATTATATTGATGTATTTGTGTGAAAATCAACAAATTTTTAAATGTACCTACATATTCAGTAAGATTGTGTGCGTATTATGCGTGTCATCTAGTCTTCCTTATCGTTGGTATGAAGAAAAGATTATCAATTATTGATGATATGTTGGTATAAGCAGGCCATAAGCAGACTGACCCCAAAAAGGCTTGGCTGAAGTCGATCAAAATTTTATAAACAGATTTCATTAATCTTGGTGGCTGTTTTTTGTTGCATGTGAAAATGAAACAAATTAAATTATGTTTGGCTTTATTTAAAAAAGATTATTTTTATTCAAAATATAACATAAAAATTATACTTTAAAGAAAGACCGTGGTTTTTATATTTTTCTTTTCTCGTCCTTGCACAAACTTGAAAGTGTTAAATTGATTTTATATATCTGTAAATAGAAGTACGTGGAGCAACAAAGTTACACGCGCACTTACATATTTTTACCGAAGTTTCTAGGCTTAAATTTAAAATTTAATAATACAGGTCGATATGATTGTCAGATATGTATTTTTACACCTATTAAAATATTATCAAAATCATTCAGGGGTGTACTAGAGGGGACTCGGAAGGGCTCGAGCGATCCCCTTGTTAAATTTTACTGACGCTGGCAAGCCCCTCGTTAATCTATATATATAAAACAAAGTGGGGTTATTTACACCACGTATATCTCGAGAATTACTGCACGGATTTCAATGATCTTTGATTTATTAAATTTGTGTTTGCCTAGAATAGCAGAATAAGCATTAAAACATCGAAAACATATCACGGAAAAGAAATTATAAAGAAAATTAATATCTTCATACAGAACAAGATTTTCAAATGACGAACAGCTTCAAATAATGAAATAAGCTGGGTTCAGGTAGATGACACTAGATGGCACTGTATTTATATGATTGACTTTTAAATAATTTTAAATTTAGAGTATAATCGATGATATGAAATGAAAACGAAAGAAAATCGGATAATATTGAAATGAGGTTATGTTTATAATTAGGTATGATTTTTTGACAACAATATTACGATGTTTGCACGAACGTTGGTCTACACTACATCGAAGACATTTTAACGTCGAAAGCAAGGCGATGCGGTTCCTGATCACCCGAATGACTACTGATGCTCTTGGTCGCATTTAAGAAATTCTTTCTAAATCTTCAGATACGCACATAATTTTCTATCATTATTTTGACATGCTTCCCATCGAATCCATGTTAACTGTAGAACAAGGTACAAGGATGACATGTCAGAAGACATTTACATCAAATTCGCGTCAGTTCAGGGAATCTCGATCTCGAGATGAATGAATAGATACATAACCAGGCTTTGCTTTAGATCGAAGACATGTGTTACCTCATGTGCGGCAGTTTGTTAGTCAAGTTAGGAATGCCAACACCAGATCGTGGAATGAACGTCGCTTTCAATCGAGAATTGGAACGTGAACGTGAATATGGTCGAGATGCATTGGACCAATCAGTTCAAACGAATATACCACTGTTGAACCCACAATAGAAGGAAGTGTACGATACGTTAATGAATGCAATTGATGATGGAAATGGTGGCTTATTTTGCCTCGATGCGCCCGGTGGAACTGGGAAGATATTCTGTATGTCATTGAGTATGGCCACTGTTTGTGCGAGATCCGAAATTATTGTAGTAGTTTCTTCTATGGAATAGCGACTACGTTGATAAAAGCATGCCAAACGGCTATATCAGCGTTGAAATTTCAGTGAAACCTCCAAACGACTGAAAAACTGACTCAGCAATGGCCGAAGTTTTGGAAGCGAGTAAAATCATCAACTGGGATGAATGCACAATGGCGCACAAACGCGCACAAACGCGCATTGGAAGCACTCAACCGAACTATGAAAGATCTGCGCAGTGACTCAAGATGTTTTGCAGGCGCAATGATTCTATTATCTGGCGATTTCAGCCAAACACTACCAGTCATTCCAAGATTGACCGTTGCCGATGAAATAAACGCTTGCCTCTGCTGACGACAAACATGCGAGTTGCATTGCTAAACGATCCATCTGCCGAAGATTTCTCCAAGCAATTGCTGACTACCGGTATCGGCCGTGTTCCTGTCGACGAATCGAACGGATTGATTTCGTTTCTGCCGATTTTTTGCAATTTCATCTCAACGAAAGACGGCTTCATCAACAAAATGTTCCCGAACATCTAATCACAAAAATTACAATTGGTTGATTGAACGAGCAATTCTTGCAGCAAAGAACAAAGATGTGGATCATTAAACTTCAAAATCAAATCGTTGATCTACTGCATTCCTTTAAATTTATTGACTGTGCCACGTGAATTACATCATTTCAATGATTTTTAAATACTTTTCATTTTGAATTTAGAACATTTATTGAACTTAATTCATTTTGAGTATTCATTCAAACTGAATTTAACTCATCCAATAAATTAACACAACATTTATTGATTCTGAGGCGGTACGAAGTTCGTCGGGCCAGCTAGTTAAAGATAAAACAATATCCTCAGATCAAATTAGTGTACATAACTGCAATTTCTAACTTATATATTATCTATGTCAGCTTCAGTATATACAGTAGTACATTTTTAGACATAAATTGCATATTGTTACATATTATAAGTGTATTAAATGACAATCTATTGCTTATTTAACAATTGCGTATAATTATATTTCCTGTTCACCTCCTACTATATTTATTTAACAAAGGCTTATTTTATTATCTTTCTTAAATATACTTTATTTTGTCCATTTCAATTTTCTATCACATCATAAGTAAAATATTATTTGGATTCACCATACTCCATTTTGCCCAAATTATATGCTTTTGTTATCCACTGTAAACACATACATACAGCCAGGAATGTAGATTTGTATATAATTATGTAGTTCAGCAAGTAATGAAAATGTCGTAATGTTGATAAAGCTATCAACACTATATTACGTGTATTACAAACACTTACCTATTTTTTTTTTAATGGAGGTAACAAAATAAATGCCAATTCAATTACTACATCTGTATACAAATTGTACTTCAAATTAAATACATGAGTATTGATAGAAGTTAACATTTTTTTTCATATTTATGAGTATTTCAAAAGAGCTCCATTTCTAATAAGCACTTACATATTAATAGTCAGTGGCGGCTCTTTGGAGGCCTCAGGGGCAATAATTTTTGGAAGCCCTACTTTTCGAATAACATAAAAGTGCTGTAAACCTCTTCGCAGAATAATAATGAACATTGAAAACTGAAATTAAAATATAGGGGTTTATATAATATATGCTATCTTTAAGTCCCTCAAGATTTAGAGGCCCCAAACGCGCGCCTCTTGCGCTTATGGGGTAATCCGCCACTGTTAATAGTATTGCTTTATATTTTTACCCAATAAATAATAATTGAATATTGAAGCTTCTTAAGCCACTTATTATAATTATAATATATTTAGTAACTGGCATTTTTTTTCCATTTACAATATATTGTAATACTTGTCGAGGTAAAAGGAAATGAGAAAGGTATAATATATGCAGAAATTAAAGTTGTCCAATAAATTCACAAATATTTTATTTCTTTCAAATATATCAAGAGTTATCTTTAAAATTGCCTATTTTTTGATGAATTAACTCAAATTCTAATGGAGTAATTTCAGAGGTCCAGCATGAGATGGCTTGGGTTTTCAACGTAGTGCTTCCATCTATTGGAGAAATTAGCCATTGTAACACCATCTATGATTCGATGATCTGCTGACCAACTAACACAAACTATGTGCGCCTTCACGATGTTTCCTTCTTTATCATATCTAGGGAGTACCTTTACAAATAAATAAAAAGTACAATTCAAATTAAAGTAAAAATGCATCAGCGTAGTTGGAATACGTTGTAAATAAAAACCTTCATAAACAAATTCTTCATAGATTTGCAAGAGTAGCTTTTTCGTTTTTATATAAGAAACATATGGGCGTTTGGCTATTTTTACGATGGAATGTATTAAAACTAAAATTAAACGAAAATGTGATAAAATTATCACATTTTCGTCTGTGAAAAAGAGAGCATCTTGTAGATGACGTATTGTTTAACATAATATGGATATTTATGTTTGTGACTGGGATATGTCACGTAGTACATAATTTATTTTTTCTATTTTTATATTTACCTGTATTTTTCCTAAAGCTCCAATCGAAACTTGTGGAGTAAGGATGACAGGCTTTGTATAAGTGCCTCCAATCTGAAATAAAATATATGTTAAAAAATAAATAAAAATACTAATTCGTAACATAATATCATTAATTACGATTAACATATATTTAAGTGTAATATTGAAAGAAGCAAACAGTTTATAACGGAATAAAACACACAAATACCAGTATTGGTTCGTTATAGTTTGGTTTAAATGTTTTAAAAATCGTAGTTTTGAGAAAAAGTGTGAGATATTAATTTATAAGTACATAACGCAAGAGTGACAAAAATATTTTTTGAAACAGTGTTAATAAAGGCAGGACTAGGGTTTGAAATACCGGTATTATTGAAACAACGATCCCGGTATTTATGGTGTTTTTCAGTACTGACATACCAGTTTTAAAAATGTAAAATAGTAGCAAATCGGCGATGAGAATTAGCAAAATCGAATCTTAAATGCTTAGAAACCATCTCATATTTTAATAAAAGTAAAGATGAATCGGAATATTTAAAATTTACTTAGAATTGCATCAATATTGACAGATTTAAAAATTGATGCGCCTTTCAATTATGTATTTTTGTATTAAGATAACGTAAGTTATCTATTAAAATAATTTCAGAATATAACCTATTATAATTTATGATAATGAAATATTTTTTAATGACGGTATTTTATACGAACTGTCGAAATACCAATTTTAATTTATTCACCTGGGATTGAAATCTCAATCGGCATTAATTTTTGCTTTGCTTAAACTTTTTCTGTTGTACTGGTATTGACATATTTTCCTTGTATTGCAACCTCTAGGTTATAAGAAAAAAAATGCTTAGTAATGAACTAAATAGATATCTACCGCAAAAAGAAATATTACAATTGGAGTTGCATGGAGACCGGGGTAGTTTATTAAGATGAATTAATAATATTAGACTTAAGGAATGAAAAAGCTAATACACAGCTACAATGGATGATGGCGTATATATTGTAAAAAAACCTACAATTCCAATATTCGATAGCGAGAATGTTCCGCCAAGCAAATCTTCCGTTTTTAATGATCCGTTTTGACCATTTTGTTGCAGGTGATTCAGTTCAGATCCAATTTGAAGTATCGATTTTAGTTGAACATTCTAAAAATAAAGTGACATGTATATATATTATAAATACCTGTACATATTTGAAATGAATATCTGTGCGATATTATAGTTGAAATTACAATTGGTCAATTATTTAATAAAAAAACGTCTGTTTTCAGTTCTGTGTATCGATTACTACCACAGAGAATAATACAAAATCATTATTATATTTCTACTATATATATGAAATAAATGAAATTCTTAAGTAACCTTTATATTAGGTACGACAAGTCCATTTGGTGTGTCCATAGCAACTCCTATATTATGCCCTGCTTTGTATGTTATATTTTCACATTCCTCATCTACGCTGCTGTTGAGAATTGGATATTTATTGAGAGCCAATGATGCCGCTTTGATGAAGAAGGGCATAAAAGTCAAATTGACTCCAGCAGCAGCTGCCGCCTCTTTGGTGGCTGCTCGAATTGTCACTAGTTGAGAAACGTCTATTTCATCACTATACACAAAGTGTGGTATTTTCTGGAACCAGAATATATGAATTATTTTTTATCTGAAATGACTAAACAAATTATTGATTCATTTCTGAATTATAAATATGAAATTGCGTCTATTGGATGAAAATAAACATTTATAATAAATCTGAAAAATATGTGTTTAATTTTTTCAAATCAGATTAGTATATCCTTTGAGCAGAAATTGCAATAAAAAGAGTTATAGTGAGTATTCTTCCATAATAACATTAACGAAACCCATATTATTGTAACAAGCCTCAAAACAATGATGAAAATATTGGTGACATGAAAAACTGTACACCAAGGTCATGTATACATAAATCAATATTACTTCTCGGACAACAATACATTTTTATTATTTAAGATTTCGACAGCAGGAGTTTGGTAAAATTTCAATATTAAAATAGAAGCGCACGAAGATGTTGAAAGGTGAAACTCGGGTCGTTAGTGAAAAAACTTGTGCGAATGTACAAAATTTGAATGATATTTTTAGTAAAGTAATTTCTATCGCTTTAGCTTTATGGATTAGTTTAGGAATTTGACTGTCACTTGACAAGTACTTTTGGAATTATAGTTTTATGGCTACCTTCTATAATATATGCGTTAACACATTTGACTGAAGCAGAGTTTAACATCCAGATCATTCAACACGTAGAGCTGTGATTGCTGTAAATAAATTATGTAAGCATTTTTTGTGACGCACACATTCATTAAATGAATAATATTATATTAAAGCCCTAAGTATTAGCATATTTTAACCACATTCGATTAATCATCCCAAGTGTGTTATTTTGCACGCCATATCAAGACAGAAAAAACTCTAATTATTAATTTAATAAATTATTTTACTTTAGCCCCCTGGAATACACGGGCAGAACAGATATTGGATAAAATCCATTTGGTTTGTCAAACTGTAAATACTAATCTATAAACTAACTAGTGAGTAAACTTGATTGAAAAAAAAATCAAGTAAATGAGATTTTTTAATGTACAAGATACACTTAATAAAAGTCGGTAGCTTTTTTTGCATTAATGATTGTTTCAAAGGTGTCTTTGCCCCATTATAAATACATTTTTGATAGTATTTTTAAGAAATATCTCAACTATTAACAAGTATTTCAATAAACAACAGCAGTCTTAATGTTTACCCAGAAAAGTGATTTTGTATAAATTTATTCATAAATTACCAGTGATGCTTTCATAGTCTTGACCATAGCCTTAGTAAAACCAGTGATAGGAACAGTCTTATCTTCGCCTACATTGATAGTTGGTGGCTTTATGACTACGCTTGGCTTAACCGGTGAATCTTTTTTTGAACGTTCTGTGAACATCTTTTGGACAGTTTTCATTTTCTGCACATCGTTCGAATCTTCAGATGAAATGTTTAAATATTTTAAAACGTCTTCTTTCAAAACCCTTCCACCTTTTCCTGTTGCATTAACATTTGACAAGTCTAGCTGAAATAATATAAAATAGTTGTTTACATATTTTCAATGAAGAATTTTGACCATACTGAAAATATGGTTTTGCATTTTTTAATTCTTTAATAGCCGAAAATTAGCTTCAACGTTTTTCTCAATGGATTCGTCCGTAATTTTGTGATAATAATCGTTTAAGTTTTCTAACTTATTCAATTTATATTTACGATGGGATTTTTTCCTTCACAAATTAGTAATTTAAAATCGTCTGTTGTATTTTTTTTTGTGGTTTAACTCTTTCTATGTTGTATAGAAAAAAACTCACTCTTATTTTTTTATTTAGCCTATTTAAAATCGATTTCAGTTGTAAATAAAAAATCATAATGCAGTTGATTTGAAGATGATCATCAAAGAGATGAAGCACGTTGTATATCTAGTTAAACAACCAGCGGTATAACAAAGTCATAAATTATAACTTTGTATTACCATCAGCGATGCTAATGATATGTTCATTTCAGAAGATAGAATTTGTGACATTCTGTTTACCTCGTTCTGCATTGCTATTCTTCTAACAGCAGGTGTAGCTAAGACTTTCGATTTTTCCGAGACATCCTTATCTATTGAGGAATTTTCGTCATCACTAGAATCTGAAAACAACATTCTTATTATATGTATATTCGGTTCAAAAAAGTAAAGTAATTACTATAAACAGATATTTTCTCATAAATTTATCGACACGTTGGCGTAAATCACTATTCACACAATTATTTAAATTTTCAATATATGTCTAGGGAAAAAGACTTCAATAGTTTTTTTAATCATTACCAGAACTATCTGAAGATTCCTGCCGAGCCTGATCTCCATCTTCGTCTTGTACATCGATGTCCACTAATGGTTTTCCGACTAAAGCTAAATCGTCTATTTTGTGATACAATTTAGTAATTTTCCCATCATATCGGCTTGTTATTGTAGCTGATGCTTTGTCGCTTTGTACTTCACAGATATTATCAAATTGTTCAACCTTGTCACCAACTTTAACATACCTAAAATTATGATAACATTTGAGAACAAAAAACAAAAACTAAAAACACTGACATTAAAAGAAACTAAAAAAATCACACAGTATCATCTTATGTAACTTTGTAAAGGGCGCTCCATAAATGATCACATGATTTTAAAAATTATTTCACTCATCCTTGTCGCATGTTAATAAGAAATTTTTAGCCCCATAAGCGGAATTGCGATATTTGAATTCATACAGCTATTAAAAAAGTTTTCACACGACAAAAGTGATCATTGATAACTCATTACACGGAGGGAGTAAGTAACACAAAATTAGAGGAATTTTTACACAAAACATTTTCGAAGCTTAAAACTTGTATTTTGTTTGTTTTGTGACGTCAAATTCCCTTAAAAACCCTTCCATCTCTATACCTCCTTTGTTACTAGGTATCCCATTTTGATCCCTTCTTCCATTTGAGTGTGCCTTTGTATATGTATGGCTATTTATACAATTTCATATGGATCATGTTATATCTACGTACGTACCACTCTTTGACATGAACTTCCCGTATTCCTTCTCCAATATCGGATAAATAAAATTGTACAATTTTGTTTAGAGATGCAGAAGTATGGTATACATTTCCTCTCAAATTGTTGTATTTTTGAGGCCCTAAGTATGCTTTATGTTTTACTAAATTTTGACTTAAACATTCACAGTTGGTTCTCTGCAAAAAACGATAAAAAAATATTTCTCATAAATAAATGATAAAAATATATTTATTTTCTAAACATTGTCAATGTTTATGATACTTAAATATGGAACTTATGTTGAGTAATTCTCAATATACATAAATGTGATAGATTTTTTTTTTGAATATAACAAAAATGTCATATTTGGGATGATTTGTTTTGATAGTTATAATCGTGTTTTGACAAAGATAAACAATTTGGTTGTACGTCATTACTCTGTTGATAAAATAATTAATTGGATTATTATTTTAAAAATAATATTAACGAATATATTAAAAATGAATTATAATTATTTAGGTGCTATTTTCCTGATTTAAAACTACTCGTTTTCATTGTTTAAATAAGGTCAGTTCATTTTTTTAAAAATATATTACAATTAAATCCCGATTTTCCAAAAACCGGCTATGTCAGTCCAGATTGAGAAATGAGTTATAAATGCCACATGTTATTCAATTGCGTAAGATACAGAATTACATATTTTAAATTTACAAAAACACGACATGTCACAAGACAAAATTGAAACTGGTAATTTCAGGGTAGACCCAACTTCCCCTTTAATTTTTCATGACTTCCGGTGGGTTCCAAACGTATCAACGTGCTTACTCATATTCTCAAAAAAATGTATTTTTGTAAAAATCCCAAATTGATTGTCTCACTCTTTCTCTCTCTATGGTTTTTAATATCTCCTGTAAAAAAATATTTCGATGACATAATCAATTTTTGGTATAAAATCTTCAACTTGCAAAAGTTTAGTTTAAAATTATATGATTGAAAACTTAATATTATATATACATATATATATTGAAACAAAAATGAAGATTTATTCAGTTTTAAGGCCAAGTTTTAATGTTAATTATATATATTTTAATTATAATATATTTTAACCTTACGACTTGGATTACTAATCGAATATTAATATATATTATGTTTGGTGAAAATTGTATGTTATAAAAATTAAATCACTTCCTCTACGCTTTAAAGACCGAGTAAAGTTGTTGGCGAATGATGCAAACGTAACAGATATCTATTATTTTAGATAAACATTCATACATCGTTTAAAAATTCATTTATGTAATAAAACTCTTGGTAGCACAGCAAAGAAGTAATAATTAATCTCCATAAATATATTAAAAAAATGATAACCAAATTGGCTATGATTTTTTTTACCAATAACTTTTTTGCATCATTTGAACTTGGATAGTGGCGTTTTTATTTTCATCTAACCGTAAATTGGAAGAAAGAGATAAAATAAATATACTACAAACAACAAGAAGTCAAAATTTTTGATGAAAAAATACCCGTTATCTTATTATTATATATATAGTATAATAGAAGATAACAAAGTAGATGTTATAACAGATAATAAAACATTTAGTTTACGATTTAAATAAAACGTATTCACAAAGTATTGACCCTGGCCTTATGATTGCTTTGAAGCGCTAGGTATTTATTGCCTTCACGTATCAATAGCAACAAGTAGCATAAATTTGTCTAGTCAATATTTTTATTTGAATAAATAAAAGTATGTATGTCTTACAAAAAAGTATTTTGTTATTCGTGTAAAAAAACTATTAGTACCATCGTTGGTTATGTTATTTTGATATATTTAAATATCGCTGAGCGATCAAAGTTTACACGTTAAGTAAATAACATTTTTTTTACGATTGACGTGTTTCAATTTAACAGGTGATAATGTTGTTACGTATAATAATGCCACTTAGCTTGCGAGTTTAATGTGAAACTATGCTTTATTCGTAAAATTTAAATGCCGTTATTATTAAATAAATCACCGGTTAAATTAATTAAAAGTATACATAAATAATAGGTACCTACTATTGCGCTAATTCGTATTCCACTGAGAACTAACTTCACACTGTTGGTACATAATCGCTGACCGTTTCGTATTAGAGCTGCCATTTTAAGTAGCGAATAGTAACTGTTAAATTGGACACAATTTTTTTGAAATCACTGTAAAGAATTTAGTATATTATGTTAACATAGTGTCGTTTTATTATGCGCAGATATTATACTTTTAGTTGCGTTCTGCGCACGTCCGACCAGTTTGAGCGTATGAACGATAACACTGATAACATACTCAAATAACACGATACATTATTCGACAACACGCCGCCTCTAAAACAAGTTCTGGGTAAAAAAATGACATACCACGCTATTTTTTGCGATATAAAGTTGTGAATTGAGTTAATATTTTGAAGCACTTGAAAAGATAAACAATAATTACATGAATAATTAGATATATTGTTAAGAAAACAATTTCAATCGGAAAATATTTTTGTGCGTGAATTGTTACCACTTAGTTTACAGAAGAAAGAATCTTTCAAGTTGTCTACAATGGTTGATATTTGACATATATATATATATATTTATTGATATAAAAATTAAGAACCACGTCTAGTCATTCTGTTTTCATATGAGTTTTGTCTTCGACGGCACTGAGCAGATGACAGGTTTTGATAACAAATTTATTAAAAAATAAATATCAGGAAAAAAATGATATGATCATAAATATTGTTTAAAATAACTAGGAAATCGTTAAAGTCACAATATTATTTATTACTTTTAATATTAAATGGTGTTTTATTTTATTATTTTTTCAATGAAATATTTTTTAAAACAATGTTTTATTGGTTTGTAACTTTATAAAAAATATATTGTTTTGATGTATTTTGAATTTTTATTATCAGAATGTCAGTTATCAATGTATTGAAATATATATTATTTGAAATGTAACAAAACGTTTGCCGTTACGGTTTTGTAATATAATGTCAATTTATTAATTTGATTAAGTACAGTATATATTTTTCCTTCATAATATTATAACTTTTCAATTATATAGATATTAGGGTATCCAATCCTGGATCAGGAATCCCGAGTAAATTTTCAATCTTGTAGTCTTGGGATTGTCTTACTATCAATTCCTGGATTTCCGGACTAGTTTTAAAATAAAATAAAACATTTGTATTTAAAATTAATTGGGATTGTATTAAGTTTAAAGAGATACTGCACATACGCATAATAACTAACTGTATACAGTTAATTAATAAAATAATCTATATGACTAACATTGACGTCATATAATGTTTGAGAAACTGTTTAGCTGTCTTCTAAAGCCAATTCATCGCGTAAGGTCAAATATTTCCATATTCTTGATAACGCATATCATTATAAAGGCATTTTTTGTTAGTTCAGTTGTTAGTCGTAAAAAGAAACCCGACTACTATACATATAGATTATTTTGACGTTGATTTTTTGAATAATAATAATTTAAAATTTTCGATCGATTCCGGGGTAACATTGTAGAAATTCATATTCATTCAATTGTAAGAGGTACACTCCTTTTTTAAATGTCGATAGCGTTGTAGAGTTGACATAATACGACGGTTGGTGGTCATCAATGGATTAAAGCATTGATGTTTTCAATACCGATTTTAATACGTAATACCGGTATTGATTTCTGAGTGGGACCTTTTTTCATTTTGCTCTTCCAGGATTTACAATTTGAAAAACGCAAAAATGTACGCAATCCCAAAAAATACAATCTAACAACAAATACTCTAATTTTCCAATAAAAATCCTGGGTTTAGTACTGTCATAATCACAGGATTTCGGGATCACAAAATTGGACGAGATCCCGGGATTGAAGGCCATAACAGCGACGTGAGCTCGCTTTTCGTAGATGAAAAAAGTTTTAAAATAACAATTTTGATAATCTTCTTGAATAATGACGTATCTTACCTCGTTCTATTATTGGTCTGTACACTCGGAATAGTAGAGAAATAGCAAATCGTAGCACAGTAGTTTATTGTAGAGCGGGTATATGGATTTTACAAAAAGCTCTTACCATTATTATTGTAAATATTATAATATATTGTGTACTATATTTTTACTTGCTCGTGTCTCGGAATATAAAAAAAAAGCTAGACTTTTTGTTGACTAATCCAAACGACATATGAGTTAAACAAGACAAGAGATTTTTAAAAAATAAATTTATGCATGTAATGAAAGAAAGGCATTAATATTAATTCATGTATTCAATAAATATACGAAAAACAAACAAAACATAATAATTTCAGTGCTATACAATAAATGGTAACGTAATATTACAATCACAGCGAATGTTTATGTACAACCACCCATTGCAAACTGTTGTGTCTTTTTTAATGATAGGAGGGGGCAATTACTAACATTTACGTAACAAGTATAATAAGTAATAATAATAACATTTATCACAGCAATCATCTTACTTATCGTTCTCAAGATATTAATGGAAAGATATTTTTTACAAATAAACCGATACATTAGTCAAGTCTTACCTCTTGTAATGTATTTTTGCAGTATTGTGATAATCAAGATAAACTTTATTTTATATTTACATTAACCGATTCATATACATGAATTCAGGAGTATATGATTATATGCATATATTGCTGAATTCAATATTGAATTTAAAGTGTTTTTATATTAACTTGAAAAATTATTCATTTTAAAGTATCATTATGAGATGATGTTATTAAGGGTATAAGTAACAAATTTTTACGAGACGAAAATTGAAAAACGACTTCGAAAATGTTTAGGTTGCTTGCAAAAATATAAAGTGGTTTTATCATAGAATGACCATAATACTTGGCAGTCAAATTTAGTGTAAACTTAGTAAGGCGTTTGGGCATGGAATACAATGTTTCCGTATGAAATGCTTTATAATATTTCTATAATATAATATTTTATGACATAACAATATTTAAATGAAGCTTATAACGATATCAATACATAATAATAAACTTAAAGAGACTAAAAAAATATTGTAGCAAAACAAAAAAAAATAGTAAAGAATAAAATATACGGTTAATAAATATTGTGCATATTAAGTTATTATAAAATATTATACTAATATAATAAATTGATTTTTTAAGCTAAGTAACATAAAATTCTTTAATTCTTAAAAATAACGACGGAAAAATACAGACGACAGAATAAAGTAGATATTTTCTGAATTAAGTGGAAATGTGTGATCATTAAGTCAAAAGGAATAAAAGTTGTAGTAGTGTAGAAAACAATGTCACATCATGAAATATTATATTAGTTCAGTAATTTCTGTTAAATAAATGTTCTATTTTAACTACTCCTTAACCGAAATCACTTGTTATGCCTAAAAGCTTTTGAACTCTCCAGTTCTTTGGGACATCGATATGAAAAACGTACCTACGAAATACAAATATAAAAACATCACGACATCGATTTTGTTATTAACAATATGCTATAGATCAAATGTTAGTCTTCTTTAATGCGCCATAAACGCATATTATTTATGTATATGCTGGCAAAAAAGACTCTCAGTAGTATTACTGCAGAAGTTCCAAAAAGGTTTATTACATTTTGTCTATTTGTAAATGTAATGTTAGATGATCTTTTCTACACGCCGTAAAGAGAATGTAAATAAGCAAAAAAGAATGTTAAGGAAGTTATTTATTCACCTAAATTTTGGTTCATACTTATTCCTATTAAGTCACAAATAAGTCGATTTGGAATTTACCTACGAAAGGAATATATTATAGACCTTAAAAAGGATTTACTAAATTGAGCTGAACACACAGTGTACCTATTTGTCTGTTATATCTTTGTATAATGTGCATTTTTTATAATATTTATTATTCGATTTTCATGAATTGCTTTAAAAATAATATGCAGTGCTTATATTATTAAAATGAAATGTGTTATATGAATAAGTTTTGTATCATAATATCATTGAAAAACATTTTTATTACAAAATGCGTATTCAATAATTCATAAGCATTCTTTTTTGCAAAAATACGGGAAAAATATTTATTCATTTCCTTAAGACAGTTAAAAGAAACAAAATTTATAATAATCAGTTAATTATTAAATATTCCCTCATTTTATGCTCATCAGAATCTAAAAAAAACTAGTGTAGAAACTCATCTAGATTTTCAAAATAGTTAGTTATTTGTTATTATCGAATTCTGTTTTTGTACATGTTTTTTTGTGTCGATGGAAGATAATTATAAAGAGTTCTGTACAAATTTTCGGTGAACAAAAAATATTTGCGATAAAAAAAATATAACTATATTTGCGTTCCATTTTTTTTTTATTAATTTGATATAGATGTACTTACTTAATAAAGATAAACATTTTGCAAAAAATATAGTAATGGATTTTCAACATAGTAATTTTACAACTTAAAATAATGAAGCGAGTACAATTAATTATTGTAGAATGAACGTTTTTTATTAAAGATTTTTTTAAAACCAGAAATAAGATTTCAAGTAAAGGGAATAAATTATTATTTATGAATAATTATTTATCAAATTTAAATATTTTACATGCGGGACCATCAATACTTTAAAGCGATTAAGACGTATCTACGGATAAATTACAAATAAAACGTTAGACCATAAATTCGTTAATGATATATAAAAAATACAACGACCATATTATGAATCTTTAAAAAAATATTTCGATCGAAATCCTTAGACGATAGTATATTTGCCATAATATTAAATCGGATTATTATTTAAAATTACTTCACATTTATACGTATATATTAGCGATCGTATTATACGTTTGGCAATGTCTTGCTTTGGAAGTGTTCGTTTTGCTTATATTATAGTAATAATGATCGATTAACGATGAATATAGTGATGATCAACAACAAACATTCGATGTAGATGATTTTTACTACGATAAAGAGTTTTTTTTGTTGTATCGGGAACGTATTTATTTGTCAGATGACGATTTTACATCACTACACGATCACAAGCTATTACGGCACGCACTGTGTATACAAGTATATTTTGAATAATTTGTGACGATATGCACTGCCATAGCATATAATAAAATGTATCTTATCCGTTGATTTGATGCACAGTCGGTTGTCACGACGTTTGATGATAGATGTCGTTGGTAGAGGGATCGCTTATTTCTCAAGAGCGATGTTTCGGTGAAAGTGTCGCCATTGGTACTTCCTCCGGAAGAAGGCGCCTTCGGGAAAGGGGGGTCCCTCTGAAAGAAGTACCCCCCTCTCCACGTCACAAAGTCGAGTCGTGAGGCTCCGCGAACTTCACTTCCCTGTTCTTTCGGAAGGATGCGGTTTTCCTGAGGGTTTTCTTCGGCGGAGAGAGAAGCGGCGTCGTCGCGGGCGGGAAAGGGAGGCTGGATGAAGACGCTTGCGCCATCAGCTGCGAATGGCTTGGCAGGCGAGGCTGCACGGGGGGAGGGCGAGAGGTAAAAGGCGAATGCGGCGGGAACTGACTCGCCACCGGTCTCCAATCTTGCTGGGGCGCACGCGCAGGTGAAAATCCTGTAAAATGTCAAATACCAAAATTAAACTTTAGAAAAAATTCGATTTATTAAGCGATGAATCGATTGAAATGTAAATTAAAAAAGGCATTGAAGTAAAAGTACAAAAATAATTTATTTTGGTGGATTTTTTTTGAACGCGTGAATATATTTTATTGATAGGTTTCAAAGAACTTTTGGGCCTTGTTTTAATACATTCATAAATCGTTGACATCCTTTTCATCGGTCAATAATTTGAATAAAATAGATATTTGACAATATCTCTTTCAGTATTGTAATTGTCATTCCACTTAAAATGTGACAACAATATATTTAATTCATGACTTTTTTTAAAATTGAATATGAATATTGTTCAAAACTTCTAAGATCAGTTCTGCAGATATATTTTTTGTTGAAGTATGTAAGTCGTAGAATGTAAGTGTATTTAATGAATGTAATCAAACATTAAACGCCATTAAATTGTATTAACACTTTTTCCATCCTAACATATTTAAAATAAAACTATTGTGGTATAATTATATAACTAAATTGAAATGATTATGACAATTTCGCGAAGGCAAGACACATGCGATCTCCCATTTAATTGATTGCGGACAATAACTAAATACTATTGTATTATATTGACAAATAAATCAAATGTCAGAAAACATTTTGCATTTGATGTTTGATTTATAAAACTGATAACCTACATATAGAAATGTTTTTTTGTTCTAATAAAATTGTATATGAGAATATTTGACACATTTTTCCAGTATGATATCATTATTAAATGATAATTAATCAATACTTTTTCAAATCATTTAAGTACTCGAGTTATTAAAGTGATGATGTATTTTTAAATAGATTAATATCGTAATAAATTTTGAGTATTTCCAGTGGTGTTTTAGGATAAAAAGCTTTATTTAAATGTTTATTTAATTCCCTAGCATTCTCAATATTTTTACCCACAACCACCTACTACGGCTTCTCACTCTTTTAAAAGGGTATATTCCATAACTTAACAACGATATTTGTGTACATTTTTTGCGAGAGATATTCCGAGGAGAAAATCAGCAAGACTTGGTTGCTTGCACTGAAATGTACAGATTTTTATTTCTATTAAACTATTTTCTCACCTTCAATAAAAATCTTTGAATACCTTAGATGCAACTGTCGGGATGAATGACGGAGTCGTTAGATTTGACTGATAGTCGTATCATCTTGAGCACTTTTGCCCGTTTGTTACAAGTATGGACATTCTCGAAGGATGTGATCAGCATCCTTGAACATATTGTCGCATTAAAATTTTGGACTGTTTACAAACCGGCCAAGCTGAAAGTTCTGGGCAGTAAAGGGACCAGGGTCAATTATGTGTTGGCTTGTTCAGAAATTAGAAGTAAACACTTTAATATTCGCCTATTTTGTTTATCAATCTTTGACACAGAATTAAATAAAGCTTTAATGAGTAAATATGATTTATTTCAATACTGTCAGTAGGGTTCGCCCCACGCCGTTCTCGGGCTCTCCAAACGAGTGACCGGACACGTCCCCGGGCGCCGACGTCCACGGCGTCGGCTGACAGCGACCGCGGAAGGATAGGCGTCGTTGTGATACTTTGAGCTTCCGCTCCGGCCCTTTCTTGTTGTTCATTAAGTGAATATAACTTGTGGGTGATGTCCTTCCCTATAATAATACACAACTTTAAATTAACAAAATAACAATAAATCATACTTTCCGTAATACAGTAAGAAATATTTCGCAAATTAGTTTTTTATAATCTGGCTTTGAACTATCAACTGTATCAACTATACAAACATTTTAAAGAAAATATTTACGTTTCAGAGTTAAATATAAAAATAAAATAACAGTTCCTTTAAATTTAATCTTCAGAATGCCTGTAACTCTATAAAATACAGGACTTCTACCATGGGGAATTTATTTTTTGTATTTTTTCAACAGAATTTTATTTCCAATGTTTTCCTAGATGTACATATTGTAGTATATTTGTAATATTTTGATAGAAACTGGTAATTGATTCACTTTTGATTTCTGTAAAATGATTAAAAGTATCAATCAAACATTTTTGTTATATAAAAGCTAACGGTATCTGTGTTATTCAAGATTTATATTTTTTTATATTCATATTGAGTACGTATTGACGACGAGATTTTTTTTCACAGTCAGAAGTAAAACAATGATTTTTTCTAAAAATAAAACCTTTTACGATTTCAGCCGAAATGTGCATGTCATTTGGGGAGTCAATTGTATTTTTTAGGGCAATATAGTATCACGTAATATTAAATAGCGTGCAAAAGTTTTACTTTCTTGGCACGTGTAACATATTAATCACGATCATTCCAAAGAAGTTCATTCATTTTATAATTCATTGAAATTTATTAACTTTTCATTCGTCAAGTCGAATTTTTTACTGGTGGGACGTGTTTTCTTGAAACGCAGAATAAATTACGAGTTTACATATAAATTTCAATAAAAAATATTCTATTTATTGCTGTTGTTTTTAATACGATAAAAACAAAACAATATTATGCAACTATTATTGTAATACATATTAAATCTAGCAAACTTTAACATACAATTAATTTTGAAAAAATTGTTACTCCACTTGTTGTGTTACAAACTGTGACACTTGTCTTGTTTATTTAAGAAGCATCATCAGACAGAATATCGCAAATGTTTACAAATAAACCAAAAATTGGTTCTAATTTTTAATCTATAAATTACAAAATTGAGGTGGCTGGTTTTTACTTTTTCTATTGAACGCAGGAAGGGGTAAGCTTTATAACTCAACAAGTGGAGTAAAAAAGTTATCAAATTTAATTTAAATATAAATTCCCATTAAATTACCGTCAAAACCACCAAATAGATTTTAATAGTACACAAGAAAACACATCTTATTGTTATCTAGTACAAAAATCGTGAATGAAAATTGTTCAAACTGAAAATGGCTTGACTTAAATAATTCTTTATATTTCTAGTGCAGCCATAGCCCAAAATGTTTAATATATAACAAAACTGTGATTCACACAGGTAAATAAAATAAATTAGGAGTTACCTATTAGACTATCAAGAACAATTTTTAGCATAGGTCGGTGTCTGAGAACTCGTTCCAATCTCATACGAGGCCAACAAAGATATGTACACCCTTCTTCAGCGACGATTGTCACTTGGAAGACGTCATCTGACTGTTCGTGGTTGGCTTCCCACTCTGGAGAATCCACAAACTGGTGAGGATGAATCATATGAAGGTGAGTTTGATCACACGAAACCTTTAATCTGAAAAAAAAAGGATTTTTTTCATGATATATTTTAATTGGTTTTAATAAAAAGAAAAGAAATATATATTTCGGTCCGAATATTTTATTTTATGGAATAAAAAGACTGATTTGAATAATGAATATAATACTACATATATTTTAAACGATTTTTAAAATGTTTTATTAGACATATCGTGATAAAATAGTCGTCACTCATTTCAATTAAAAAAATAACCTCCTACGTTTAATGCTCCCATGTTAAATGTTCCTTAACAAAATCTAGTCAAAAAGTTTTGATCAACATGTCTTTGAAGACTGAAAAATAGAAGAAATTGAAAAACCTTTAATAATTGAAAAAATTATTAACTGAAAATTTAAATCCATGATTCAATTAAATCTTGGTACTACACAACCGTCGTCAGTAGAAACCTCACAGCTTAACAACTCGGCTACTGAAATTGAATTACTCTATATTTGGTGTTATTTATCGTATGTGTGTTCGTTGCAGCTTAAACGTTTTTAAATGTATTTTGTGCGTAGAATATAGTATAATATCAAACTGTACATGAATTTTCAAATTGATAACACAACATGCAATGTCCGAAACCTAAAAATCCTGAGTAGTCCCCGGTGGGCTATAAATCGATTTTGCAGCTATCGTCACCAGTTACGGCTCAATGAAAACGAGGCTTCGGAGAGTTGAAAATGCTCGTGGCAAGTTAGTTCTAACGTGTTAATATTACTAAGTATGTAACGAGGACAGAATGTCGTCCAGGGTTTATGTAATAAACGCACTATTTGTATTTCGAAATAATTGATTAAAATCTAATCCAATAAGCCTATTCACAAAACAGTTATGCGTATAAATCTATTGTAAACATTTGATTTAATTTTAAATGATTCATTGTTTATTTTTTACGGAAAACTCCATAATTTGAAAAGTGTATTATTGCTGTTATGTAAACATACATATAATATAAAACATTTAAAACCTAGGTCTTATTTTTGATTCAATAATAAGTAATCGAGAACATTACGAGTATTCAGTAAAGTGGTTGATTTCAGGCAAAAGCAGACGAGACAAGATTTTATAATAGAAAAAATAGTATGGTATGTTGTTACGAAATTTAATTAGCAGTAAAATTACTATTAGTAGTTATTCAATGAATCTTATTTGAAATGTTTTATGTGCTTATTTCTTATTAAAACAAACAAAATGATATTACTACATACTTTCCCTTAAGAAGTATCGATAGCCTTTCGTCCGCAGGAGTGACTCCTTCCACAGCATAAGGTTCCCCAGGCTCTAGTCTCATGAGGCGAGCTTCTCGTGCCAACTCTTTGAAGTGCTTTTTACTAACCTTCAACGGTTTAAATAACCTCAAGAATAGCTCAGTAAGTTCTAAAGATAGAGCTGGCGGTAAAAATCTGAAAAATTAAATTACTTATATGTACTACAGAAACTTTATTTTTTTAAAGAAACACTGAATATTGTTTATTTTGTATAAGCAATGTACAGAATGTGTGATTTGGATTTAAAGTATAATTTGGCAAAGTAATGTATTGTTTAGCTATCATTAATTATTATGGTCAGCAAATATATTTGAGTACACTTTTATGTCGAATCGCGATATATTTATATTTGTCGTTTATATATTATAGAGTATATTGATTGCAATTTTCTGCATTTGTAAACAATTTTTTTTTAAGAACAACAAGAAGAGTAATTGATTTTTATTTGGAAATAGTGCAATTAAATAAAAAAATCGTGAAATATTTCAATGAACTTACCGTATAATAAGAAGAACGGTATGTACGGAATTGACTATGACTAGGATGATATTCCAGGCAAGAACGTCCGGGGCGCATAGTTCAGTACCAGCCCATGTCGCCAAGAGAAGAAAACCTGCTGCAGCTAGAGCTCGTACGATTAGTATGCTTTGTTTGAAACTCTTGGGAATCAAAAAAGCAACAGCAAAACACAAATTCGCTGCTTGAAATAAGTCTTGTTGGGCGTCTACCCACTTCGCACAGAACCAAAAACCAAACTGAATACTGCTATTATTCACATTCAAGAGTTCATAATCACTAATGTTATAACTGGTGTAATTCGCTGTGGAGTTTAAGTAAGAACTGTTCCACGATAAATTGTCTTCACTGTTTGTCCAATAGTTGGGAAAGTACTCGTCGGTTGTATTTTCCGCATACACCGTAGTGAAGTTCGTTGCGTTTCCCGTTGCTGTGAAATTATTTTCTAATGGCTTCGATGTAGACGTCGACAACGAGTGGTTTTGACTCATTGTAGGGATGGAGGCCGCAATAGATGTCCTCGTTGTGGAGTCCGCGAAGTGGGGCGGCGCCTCCACTGTTGCGGCGCCGCGCGTCACACCATCTTGGGGCACCCACGTCGGTTCGGTGACCGAAGATGCCTCACTGAGGCCCCTGGTGCTCGTTTGCGACGGAGACGCTGATGGTGGCTGCGATGTGCTTATATTGAACGCTTGAAGGAAATTTTGAAAGGAAGGTCTCGACTTTATCATTAGAGTCTCCATTACAACATCTGATAGCGCGAGATATTGGCGTTATCGATCTGAAATGAGAAAAAAAAATAGTGAAGGAATTCCATATTTTCAAATAAATAATCAATAAAAATCTGCAAAATATAATTTCTGAAACTTTTCATACGCTAAAAATCTTGTAACACAGAGTTACACAACAAGTTACCAACAATTAAAAAAAAATGTGTGTCGCTGGTGAATGACTGAAGTATGTGAATACATTGAATAAAATTTATGTTGTATCATTTAATGGAAAATAACACGAGTATTAATAATACACGTACAAAGTTTTTTGCAAAATACTATTCCTAAAGTTTATAATAATGTTTTATAAGAGTTTTAGTTAAAAATGATTATATAAAAGCGTATTACATATAATAAAACTACATGTCAACATGTAATCGTTATTCTTTGCAAGAAAAAATCAATTTTGTTTGAATATTTTAAATAAATTTCTGAACCTTAATATATACCATTTTTTATAATAATGGTTGGTGTAAAAAAATAACCCCTTTTACGAGCTTGGCTTGAACGGAGTACGTTTAAAAACGCGTTTCATAAAAATATTCTCATTCTTTCCTTTTAAATATAATTAGTAATGGTTGCTTGGGGAAATTTGTAAAATTACCATGAACTTTATATGATATGTCAAATTCAAAGTATGGTTAATATTTCGGTTAAATTTATTAGCAGCGGACACGTAATGTTATATTGATTGCATTAAATTTGAATGTGAAATGTGCATTCGCTTATGTTACGAAATTGCTGTGTTACCTAATATAATCATTAATAATACAATTTCCATATTGGACACATAATTTATTTTTCCTTGGCATCACATTGGACAGTTATATATTGTTACCACGAGATATATAAAAAGATGATTTTCAGTAATTTTTGGAACCGTTTTGTAGATTGAAAAACGCTGATACCCCAAAAATATGTGTATATATAAAGCGTAGTACAGAAAAAAAGTCTTCCTTGTTTCAAGATCAAAGGTTTTTGATTTCCCGGAAACCCCAATTCTGCCTTGCGAAACACCATTTGTGAAACAATGATGGTAAAAAAAGCTGTGAAATTTTATGTTATGTTGTCGGCTTACTCAAAAAGGATGTTGTGTGTTTTTATTTAAAATTGATAATTGGTGGATTCGTTGAGTAGTATAGAAAACTTTTATGCTCTTGACTATATATATTTATAAGCGTATTGTCAATACTATTATATTTACTTTAACATAGATTAATCTCATATGAAAAAAAAAGCACGAATACATTTTTAGAATGTGGTTTTCGTAGAATAATTATAACCATGCTATAAATCAGTGTTCCTCAACAGGCGGCCACAGATTTTTTTTAGGGGAGCCACAGTACAGTTTTGAGAGGCCACTGGCAAATATCCAAAACTCGCACTTTTTAAAAATCGGCCAGCGCCTGTTCATTTCGTAAAATCCGTAAATTCCTGGGATTTTAGAAATTGGAAATTAGATAGACCTAAAAAAAGTCTCGCGTCTTTTCGTTTTGGGAAAAAAATATGTAAAACTTATACTTCAATATTACAAAACAAGTATGGAGGCAACGGAAAATATGATACTCAAAAGGGGCCACGGGCCCAAAAAGGTTAAGAAACTATGCTGTAAATAAACAAAACTATTTCATTAACGATAAATATATATTTTGAATATGATCTTCTACAACTGCAATTATAATGTGTCGTCATATTACACTGATTTGGTGTATTTTTTGTATTTGTATTACATTTAAATAAAAGAACTGCCGAAATATCTAATTTAATTAATGAATAATGTTGAATTTTTTTTCCACATTAAAAGAATTTTGTTGAAATTATTCGATCCTAACGGTTTTATAGTTTACTCCACTTATGTTATTAAGAATGTTATTTTTTTTAAACAAAATTACACCTATAAAATCAGTTAAAATACATGTTATTCTTAATTGAATTTCGATTACGATTTCGATTGTTGGTTGTGAAAGCTTTGATATAAGTATATAAATATATATATTGTGATGAAGTGTATAAAATGTTATTAAAAATAACCAGATGAGTAGATACATAGAACAAGAAGTTGAAAAACTGATGCTAAGTAGTAAAATTGATATATAAATAACCTCGAAATAAACAGCACGATTTTAGCATGTTGATGTGATAGTTCCACCGTAAAAACTATTCTTATGTAATGGTCACGAACCAAAATCTCATGCAATGCGGATTTGTAGAGTGGAAGCTATTAGTGGAATTAATCGAACCAACATCGGAAAACTAAAATGCCAACGAAACTGGAAAATTAAACAAAGAGTGTCGTAAACAAAAAATACAAGCGATTCACTGAATATTTACAAATGGAAAACAGGTGCAGATGAATATTGAGTGTGATAATTTAAAAAAAGCACAAAAATCACAATGCTTGTTTCTAAATTATTTACCATTAAAAGATTGGACCAAACTGAATTGGAATTGGAACATGTAATCATTATAAAATTTTGGATTTAATAAACATGTTTGTTAACTTTTTTTTAACCATGTTTATTGGATTTTCATATATATTTTTTTATAAATAAATATGTACGTATACTTTTTTACCAGCAGATGTGAATATCTAATGTTTTTTAAAAACAAAATTGGTCTTAGACTATTTTTATTATATTCTTATTTACAGAAAAAAGTGTCAATCTAATATCAATAGTTCAAATAGTAATTAAATTATTATACATCTATCAAACAAGAATATACTAAATTTACCATTGTATCACTTGGTTTAAATCTATAAACTCTATAATATGGTATCGAAAAAGCCATGATGTTTTGCGATTTTTTCATAGATTAATTGAAAAATTAAGGGTAAACTGAATAAAATTGGGAAAAAAGTGAAACTGAAAAAAAATATATTATAAAGCTACACGGATGTTAAAAATGTTGCCATGTGTTTTACAACGTTCTTCTACGATAAACGTTTTCATTATTTTGTCAAATTAGTTTTTAGCATAGTTTTAAAATGAAGATGTGAGCAAACTGCCGTGTACAAGAATATTTTAAGAGCTAAGTGCCTCGCTAACCTTATGGCCTAAGTGTACCTGCGTGACGATTCATAATCTACGCTAGTTATCATTTTCCACGTATTTTTTTTACTTTTGTATGAGTTCTAAAAATACGATGGAAGACAACGAGTTATAAAAAAAAATTATTTTCATGGGAAATGTTGAAAATTATGTTGATTTAGTAAAGAGGTGTTTTTATAATATGTTATGTATGCCAATTGAATAAAAAATAAAAAAAAAACAAGGCGTCAAATATTTTTTTTCTAGACTATATCTATAATATATATATATATATATATTCATGAATTCGTGTTATATTTTAATGATAAATCAACTTAATAGTTGGGCTATGCCACATATCGTTGCCAAAACGTCCGAAAAGCTCTATCATCGATTGAGTTTATAAGCATTTGACATACTTATGTATGATAAAAAGTTCTTATGCGAGTAAATATAATTTTAATCGATGACGTTACAGACACGGTGGATTAGAAAAATCGTTTGAAGTTTTAGAAATTTAATTCAAATATTTTTAAGTAAAATTTTTTTGGCTGTCTAGTGAAAAAAATACAAGTCCGTCAATGAGTTTTCAATACTTGATTTTCAATTCATAAACTAATTTTCAGGGATCGGTGGTGGGCCAAATAAGCCATTGTTTTTTTTTATGCTGAATCATCGTGACTATTTTTGGGAAAAGGGTCGAACCTAAATGAGTCACGGATATTAGTGGACACGTGATAAAGGGGAAAAAACATTTACACCGCAATACATTAACAACATGAAAGCGTTTTTCTGCATGCAAAATATCATCGATGAAATTATTTCAATCACTGATGTTTTAAATAAGAAGTAAAGTTATAAGTATTAAAATTGCAAAGTTTTAAGAATGTTTAATATAAGAAAAAAATCTACCGTAATACCTTCTTTTTTAAAACAAAAGACAAGCACAACACAAAATTAAACAATCGTTTGTGCAATGCCAAAGTTGAATGTTTCATATACTGTTGGACAAAGAAAGGAACCTTATATTACTATATCTTTTATGAAGAATTTTCTCAAGGTGAATACTTGGAAAGAATATCATGAGAGCTTCAAACTTTTGTCTGAGTTTTTACTTGATACTTTGAGACTATATAAATTAAAAACTTAAATGTCATAAATTCTTTAATACCACACATACATACAGAAATTATAAAACGTGTGGTTTGAATAAAAGTAACAATGCTGTTGGAAAAAGTATACGTATGTATATATATCTGAATTTTATATCATTTTAACAGTTCTAGTTTTAAAATGTGTAGCAATTCTCACATTTATTCGAATTTAATTTTTCTATTAAAAACTCACGTAGAAATATAATAGTGTCGGAAGTATAATCGTCGGGTTGATGGTTTTCAACACAATTGAAATATAGTTTTTTTATATGTTGATAGTGTACAACTTACATCAATCGATCCAACTAACTAAAAGCTTATTTATTATAAGAAAAATTAAATCAATTATATTACATTATATAGATAAAAAGAAAGAGGAGATAATATTATACAAAGTTGGAAAGTAAATAATAGAATAAGGAAAGCGAAAGTGATCATGCTATATCTTCAATGCTGAAACGAAAAGGTCAAAACGAGAAGCAATAGTATATTGTATGTTCTTTGTAAAGTAATACGGTGCGACTGGAAACAATTGAATCAGTCACGTTAAGAAGGTCATGAGTCACTACTAGTCAATTGTAGGAAATCAAAAAGAAAAACTAAATAACTAACCGCTAAAATACCAAAATAACTTTTCAAAAGACATCTTTGTGCGTCTTGTTTGTTAACGGAAATGTTTTATTCAATAATCAAGTATTGATTATTAATTTTGCATGACTTAAGCATTCTAATTTTATAAATAAAATTATCTATTTTGTATACAACATAAATTAATGTTGTCATTTTTAATACTTATCTATTATGATTTTTTAAATCCATATTCGCTCTCAATGTAGAGTATATAGCTTCTTAATGGAAGTATTTTAACAGAAGTTTTTTTACGAGAACTGTTTGTTACTTTTTCAAAGAAAGTAGTAGGGATAGAAGGATAATGCTAATACAAGACTAGTGGTTAACTAATCGCTTTCGCTACGTACAGTTATTAAAGGATCGGAAAGATGAGAGGTAATTCTTAGACATCACAACATCCATGCATTCGAACAGAAATCGACCAAAAGAATGCTGTTCGCATTGGGACTCGAACCCGTGAGATCCGGCATGTAAATCCACAAGCGGTTAGCTGCGCCACATGACACCGACACCCCTGATCTTATCCCAACACCCCTGATCTTAATGATTAAAAAAAACCTATTATGGATATTTAAAGAAAACTATTTCAGAAATGATAAAATTTAATGAATTATATGAAGGACAATCATACTTATTTTGTAAAAAAAATCTTATATACAAATTGTGTTAATACTTCATATGAAAGGCAATATAAACTTTTTTTAAATTTTTTTTATTCGATAAACTTGTTTTCCTTTCTGCATCACACCGAAGACGATATCTCCTCAATGATACAGTTAAGATACATTTTTTTAGGCACAATTTGATAGGCAACAATAATAATAATTAAAAATATAAAGATATTAATAAAGGTTAATTAAATACATTGAATTGGTATAACTACACGTAAAAAAATAATTAAACAATAATAAGCAAGAATGATAGTTAATGGCACTAATGAGACAACTTTTAATTTTGAAACAGATATGATTAAGGATTGAATGGTGAGGGGCAGGGAAGGTAAACTTTTTCTCCAAAAGAAGTAGCAAAATTCTTGAAATGACCGAAATTTTCTGGAGACGAAACCAGATCTGGATGCCCGATAGGACTATCACGGTTATTTCTACAGAACGAAAATGTTATATAAACTATATAATCTAATAATGAGACTGAAACGGAGAAGTGCATATTGGCTGTGATGTGTAAGGATAAAAAAAACAGTTAGTTCACCCACACGAAAATCTGTAATGTTACTAAAAAAACTGAAAAAAAATGCTAGACCAATAATGTTACCCAGTGCTTAGCACCCAGTTAGTGCTAATTTATTCTTAAAAAATGTTACGTATGTAAATATGATTACATTATTTTTAGCACATTGAAAAAAGAATGCAATTGTCAATAACATATTAATAATAACAATTTAAAATATAAAGAGAGTTTCTCCCAATGGTCACCAATGGTCGCTACTTGCTACGTCCAGATCTCGTGATATCAGAAAATTAAAAAATCTTTTGGACAGTCTACTAGTCAAACTAAGCATCATTGATGTTTAAAATCAGCAAATCACTTCTCTATCTTGCGATGAAGCAGAGTCCGAAAAAAAATTGCCAAGTCATTGCTTTGCTTGACCGGTATTTTTCGCATTAAAAAGCAATGCTTTATCAATATACGAAATTAAGATGTTTCCATCGTTTTAAAAATACAAAAGTAGCGTCACTAAAACCACTGTAACTAGTGAACTAAACGTCAGATTGTTATAAAATTTTGATACGTATTATTTGAAGGTTGATACTCCTAAAATATTAATAGTAGCGCAATCTACATGTCATAATACGAACTTATTGAGTGATTGATTACACATAAAGTGGAAGGACTGTATGTATCCTGCGATGAAAAAATTAATTTAATTATTATTTTAGTGTTCTTTTTGAAATACAAAAAATAAAAAGTATTTCAGGGTAAATCTCTACTGTAGAAATGAGATCAACTTTGATGCAGTTTTTATACTGAAGATTTTGTAGCGAATGCAGAGTTAATATTGTAAGTTTTTCTACAAACTAATACTATATATACGTACTGAAAGAGCTTTTGAGTAGCTAGCCTCAAGCTGTAAAGCTGAATGTAGTATTGTATGCTAAAGCGACCAACAAAACGATTGTTTGTTTAGTTTCCGTTTTTGTCAAGCATATGCAGGGAATAAATGTTCAAACTGGTTCCAACGGAGATTTCACATTCAATGTAAAAAGAAAATACATTTGTAAAAATAACATAAAGAACTTTTCCAATTTCACTCAAGTCGAAGAAAAGATATGCAAATTAAAATGTTGAACCATTGGATATCAATTTATATACAAAAAAATCTTTAACGGTAAGTATTTTACTTTTAGTTTGAAAAATAAAATTTGAATAGTATTATGACATAATGCAATTAGATAATGTTTTATTTTTGTAAAAGTGCCACTAATGTGGAGATCATATTTTATTCACATGAGTTGTTCTACGATAACTGTTCGTAAATCAGTCACCCAACATTTTTTTTCCGGAGAGAGTGATGATAGAAGAATGATGCTAGAACAAATGAATGGACGGAAATTTAGACATTACATATATATACATCCTTTCGAGCACAACTCAATCAAAAAATGAGTTTTTAAAAATGTCAAATTGTAAATTGCATTTACGAGTGAAACTATGTTTCAGCATTTACAATGTAAATATAATTAATGTTTTCAAGTATAGGAATAAAATCGTATTTGTAACCCAAAATATTTAGCCTGAAATTATGTATACACCTTAAAGAGAAGTTCAACGAATGCATGACAACCAATGCTTGCAAAATGACTTATGATGGGATGTTAAATTAAAAGTTCATATGATGTACGTGCCGAGAGGACATGTTTAAAAAATGATTAACTAATCTTACAAAAGTTGAAAAAAACAAATCGAATCATGTTTTTAACAACGTTAATGTCAACGTTTTTAAGTAATGATAACTTTCAGTGTATATACCCTAATGACTTTCGCGCGTTGACATTTGAACTGACAGTTTTCCGTAGGCCCAGAAATTTTCCCCTTGAATGTTGGATTAGAAAACAAAGAGCGTAGTTATCTAACGACAATGGAAAGGACTTGTTCCGGATCCAGACCCTGCGTTAGGATATGACGTAGCCAACCAAAGCCTATTCTAACATCGTTTTCTATTGCCATATACATTACTTACAGTTATTTATGGAAGCCGTATAGCAAAAATGCTTTCCACTAGCATGGCGATGTGATGGGTTTAGTGGTTCTGTATATTCGAAATATTTATTTTTATGAAAATAAATGACATTTTCATGTTTTATTTTGATGTTTATGATTATTTGAACAAGAAAAACGTACTTTTTACTGACATTTTTTTATATCAATTTGCCAAAAAAATTTTGTAATGAAAATATGAAAAAAATGTTTTCACGATTTTTAAAAATGTCGATGAATATAATAATAAGATGGACGAATTATATAAACAAGTGAAAATTGAGGATATTTCTTGCAAACCCGGCTCATTCCAAAATTGTTGAAACATGAACCATCAATGTATGTAATTTAGTAGATAAAAAGTATTTTTAGTAATCAGTCTCAAACATGGCTTGAAAAAATCCAAATTTTAATTCCAAAGTAACGTAAGACTAAAAATATCTTTAAAGTGTACAGTCAATCCTCTTTTTATGCGGTAGATGCGTTCCATGAAATATCGCATATAAAATGTCTTGACTGATGAAATTATTACTGATATAAAATTAAAAATTCTTGATGATAATGTATTATAAAATATAAATAAATGTACGGCGAAGAAATGAGTTTGTATATCATAGATATTAAGTAGAAAATGATAGTGAGAACGAATCGTAGATAATAAATACAACTCCCTTGTTTTCCGAAAATGTTTCTTTTATTGAATCGGTCAGTTAATAACTGTCACGATATTACAGTATTTGGCCACTCCTCAACCTAATCGATTCGCTGCCCCTTTCATCTGTACCAAGTTGATATTTCTTCGAGCTTAGTACATACTATATCACCCGCTGTTAGGTAAGGGTTAGATGGCAGACTTGTACTTGTTAGATAGAAGACACTTTGTGAAATTAGCTCTACCCGTAGCGAGGAACCGCTATCTCTCTAATGACGCGGTGACATTATGTGCAGTTGTGGTGTATGGTATATACATACATACTTTCCTTAAGAATAGCGACGATCAAATAAATTTAGCGTTTTTTTATGATCAAAGTAAAAGTGGTTCTAAAAATTGACATGACCAAGTATACTTCTTTGAAGTGTGTTCGTAATTATTGTATTATTTTGCTTTCATTTGTCAAAAAGTATTTTGTATTCATGATAGGATAGATAAAAAAGAATGCTGTTTCCACTGGGACTTGAACCCGTGAGATCCGGTACTGAAACTCACAACGCTAACCGCTGCGCCATAGAACTATTTTTTTTTCTCGATTGATTTATCAATATCTGTTCGAAGGTGCAAATACCGAATTGGTATCTAAATTCAACTTTTATGTTTGAAAAAGAATGGAACAGGAAACAATGCTCACATAAAAGGATTTTCTTAAGCAATTAAATTAATATTATATTGAGTCAATAAAACACCAATTTATTAGTCTTCGTGCTCTTTGTGTTGTGTATGTTTCATATTTTGGTTTTGGCCCAAAATCACTGAGAAACGTTTTTTGTGCCTACTGTAAAATTTGACATGCGTGGTTTACGTCATTTTGTCTTTCCACTGACGGTATTTAAAATATATGTATACATGTTTAATATTTTTGCATTCGATTTGGATTACTAGTAATCTTACGTTGAATAAAATTACAGTTCATCAGAATTATTTTATCGTAAAATGTTGCAGAGCTTCATTCAGCAGTTGGTTGATACCGGTTGATAATTTCATTTAGAGTGTATTTTTTTTGGTTTAAAAGTAAAAATATTAAACAATGATGATTGATAGATAACAAAATATTATTCTCGTTTGTCATACAACAGTTCGGAATGTCCATTATCCAGTTATATGATGACAAATAATAATAGTGATAAAGAATTACTACATGTCATGAAAATTTCCCCTTTGGGTGGCATTGTCATGTTTGCTGTAAACAACCCTTTGCTTACGATTTTCATCCCACCCTTTCATGCACAAAAGTAAAAGTAAGCATCACGCACGTATTACTGTGACATGAACCATTATTTGAAGATATTTATTCGAACTAGAATTATGATAAATTTATTTTATACGATTGTTTGAATGTCGTCAAGTTTTCAATATTATTAATATTTAACTGATCCATACAAAGTAACCATAAACATAATTACTAATGACATTACTTTATTGATTGAAAACAATTAATTGTGTGTAATTATAGCCTATTTTTTAATGTAAAAATCCATCTATTGAAAACGCGTATTTTTTTTCGTACAGTCAAACAATATTTATTTTAATTGATTAAAAAAAACATCTGGAAAAGTTTGAGGTATAGTTGCATTCTGCTTCTTTGATGTCTAATAAATTATGCCATCAGGACGGTACAGTATTGTAACACTAGTGTAACAATACCGTAGATTTCCCCTAGAAGAATTTAAATAATTAATGACCACCGTATGAAAAAATTGAGATTGAAGCAAACCATGATGAAATGAAACAGATAGAGCAGACTAGTAAATCAAAACTACATATCATTTTTGATACGACAAAACTCGTGGCTGACTAATCAAGAAGAGTGACTCTTAGCTATAAGCTCAAACTAAAAATGTAAAGATTTTAAACTTCAATGCATTGAATTAATTTTTTTTTTTCATTTGAAATAAAATTTATATGAAAGCTTAAATGCTTTCGTGCATTTGGTGGCGGAGTCATGAGCTTGAATCTCGGAATGAGTACATTAATATATTAACTAAGCACTTAATTTAGGGTGTTTCCAAATGCATGAATGTCTGAGATGTTTTAATACCCACCTATACCTAAAATAACATGTGAAGAAAGAGTAACAAGCTAACTATTATTCATTTTCCAACATTACTCTTCTTTCTTTATAAGCTCTAAAGAAAACATTTAGGAGACTAGTTATTGTATTTTTTTAAAATGTTTTTCATGGGGCAAAAATGGTAAAATATAAATTTACACTACTCCAGCTAATGATTTCTGACCTTCTCAATGAAACAAAAAATCTCTCACATTTAAAATCGTTTTTGTATTAACTATGACTGATGATTGTGAAAATTATGTACATATATTCATAGTTCCTTACATGTTTTAGTCAATCGCCAAAACATAAAATGGATTTTAAAAAGTTTGAAAAGGTATGTATGTAATAATAAATAAAAGTTTGGGTTAATTTTGTTGACTTAGTGACAACAGTGATGTGAGTAAAAAATCAAATACAAAGCATTCATGATCAAATTAGGCATATCTCATATTACGCCTTCATTTGAAGGGCACGGTGTCTAAAAAATAAACATGTTTTGTACAGTTTAAAAGTGTGAACAAATTATCACAAGCAACGAATGATCAGCTATACATTTGAACGCTGTGCTTAAAGAAAATGCTAAGAGAATTTAATGAATTTATGGAAATATTCGTAATAATTTTACGGGACATAAAACTCGAGTAATATCTTAATTTTAGTGCACAAAAATATTGTAAGACTGTTTTGTTATTACTAATTTGCGAGCTAACCATCTGGTTTTCTTTGCTTGGAACTACTCTTGTACTTATTTATTTTAACTGCACAAAAAAATATTTCATGCCAATTTAGGCGAGTGTCTTTTCTTTAAGATGTAATAAAAATCTTAGTTACGAACACTAATTCGAAAATTATGATTTTTTTTATAAAGAATCTAATGAAAAATTTATTTAATGTTATAAACTATTATTTAAAATTGTTTCATTAATATGAAACATAAATATTACATTAGTAAAAATTATATAAAATCCTACATTTTTAGGATTTTATACGAAAATAATTCAGCTATTTGGACAAAGAGCCCAATGAGAAATTCGTTGTTTATAAATTATTTTTAACATATTTAAATCAATATGAAATATAATTATCGGTTGTCAAAGCTATATAAAATCCCAATATATGTAAGATTGAAGCGGTTGAAATGTTATATATACGCCTATCTATGAAATACAAATTAAAATTTTGTTATTTTATGTTAGTTTAAATATTTACATAAAAATAGTTAATGAATTTACTAGAAACGATAGGATTTTGGCTGTCTATATAGAGGGAGGGGAAATTTATTAATTTGAATTATAATCACAATGCAACTAAGCACGTGCAACAATTAAATCCAAATAAAACAATTATAATTTGAATATAAATGAGAAATTAAAGAAAAATGGTTGAAAAAAATCAATAAATAATATCTTGAAGTCCTTAATCACGTCAGTTTATTTTATTCGCATATTGTCTGTCTAGATATACTGCAAATTTTCACGAACAAAGTGTTTTCTCAAAGTTGATTACGAAATACGGTCTAACGAAAGCACTTGTTAGCAATTAAATAAGTACAATAACGGAACATTGCTGCTTGTCTCACCTTTCGTAGCGAACGCCACTTAAAACGTTAGCATACGTTAAGTTTCGTGCGAACAACCATTATGAGAATCCCATACAAAAGTGTAACAAAGAGTTCTTACTTGTAAGAGGTTTGCAACTGACTATTTTCATAAAATAAATAATTAATAAGTTATTCTTAAAAAAAACAGAGAAATGTAGAAATTAATATTCTCTTAAAGGTGTTGAAAAGGTTGAATATGTCGGCCTCTCTATAGAGGTAAATCGGTACTAACGGGAAATCCTCTACTCAAAGATTTAAAGGCCGGGAACCAGGCCTTTAAATCACTTACTATTGTACTGTCTACTTGGAAGAGGAAAATTATCGCTTTTTAGTTTTAATCCTATTTGCAGATAGATATGACATACTGTTTTTGTTTTAAACAAATTTCAGAAACAGAATGGTTTACCAAGCAAGCCATGTTCAATTGAAATATTTAATTAGCGGAATCAATACATTATTTATTGAAATCTTCAACATATCGACAAAATCATTCATATTTGATAAACGATCTATTGTTTATTATAAAAAAATGATTTGACTGTGTTAACCGGTACAACGATAACATATTAAAATTGTCACTAAAGAAACGGAACCCTCTGAAACTAAAATATAATATGAAGGTTTTCTTTATGTGTTTAATTTTGTAATTTAACTATTATATATTATTACTTGAATAGTTTTTTTTATTGAAATACACGATGTATTCGTCAGTTATTAAAATGTCTCGCCAGAATCTTCTCTGTTTTGAAAGTACAAGAAAAATAAACAGTTTGTAAAAATAATGTGATTGTGACTGAAAAAAGAAATCGGATAGTAAGATTTAATTACGATTTAAAATATTTGAGCGTCTACAACCATGCATGGCCCTCAAATTTTGTATAAAAATTACTCGTAAAAAAATGATAAATTAATATATGTTTCATTCTTTTTGAATCTCCGCATTGTGTTATGATATTATTAGGTGAAGAAATGATTGATTTTACTTTCACGGAACTGTAGAAAAATATTGGCAGTGGTTCAAATGTATGCCGGAACTATAATGTATTAGTTCAAAAAATATACAAGTTATGAATATTTCAATGTTTCAAATTTGTTTTTCCTGACATGTAGACTATAAAACAAGCTGAGGTGTCAGTGCAGTACCCCTCCCCTTCTTTCCTTATCTAATAAGTCACAATTATCTGTCTCGCGTATCGGTCGTAGCAAGCACGCTCGCACTATTGCTACAGCGCTTCGCCGGTGCTACAGTGCTACGATGTTCCTTGGAAAAGGTACATTATTATCTCTATGTACATATATTGAGACCTTGATAAGACAACGAAGTAAAACGCAATTAAAATTTAATTCTAGGGATTTACAAAAGCAATTTTAATCAGGTCAATCACGAAAGCGGATTTCTAGTCGTTATGGTTTATTTGGTTCAAATAAATACAGCACATTAATATATAATAACACCTTAGCCTAGTGGTAAACTTATAAACTTTTCGACATATCATTTAACAACCAAGAGAAAATATCCACTTGTTTTCAATCGCTGTATGATTTATTATTGGGAAAAATGTGTCAACTAAAAGAGAGTGATATGGTAACGGCAATTTCTCTCTTAGTGTAATTTTTCTCTCCCTATTCATTGTCTATATTATGTCGATCAATAAAACTCATGACAAGTATTCAATAACTAACATCTGTTGAAATACTTTTAATCAATTTGCTAGAGGAAATTTAAGTAAATATTTGATAAGACAAAATAAAATAAATGTGTTTTTTTCAAATCAAAATTACTTTTTAAAAAGCTGTGGAAATACCATAATTTACTAAAAAAAAGTTTTTTTTGAGATATATTCTATAAATTATGTAAAATGCTTAACAGTTTTTAACAGTTAACTTGTTTGTTTTTGCAATATTTAGGCTGGTAAAATTATTCAAATATTTAAAAAAAAAAAATGTTTTTGTGTAATTTTACTTTTGAAATCAAATAATAAATTATTTTATTCTAAGAATAATTTTAAATAATTTGTATGTTTTTGTTTTGTTAAAAGTGGTATATTCTAGAAGTATTCGGTTACAAAGTTTTTTTACCAATATGAGGTGTAATGTTGTTCAATAGTTGTGAGCAAGAGTATAATATTTATATACGAATACCATAAAGCGTGCATTTTCTGTTAAACTAGCATAATGTAAATCCATCCACGAAGGCAAAGATTGATTGCACAATGGTTTCAAAAAACCATCAATCAATTCAATACAGCGTCGTATGTTTCATACAGAGTACGGAAAAATGTAATATTATTTTTTGGCATGCGTAAATAATTTAGACTTTTTCATGATGCTCAATATTTTTCGTTCGATAGTAAGAAACGTAGAAAAAATTTACGATACGTACCAAATGGTAGCCGGTAAATTGCTCGAATGGAAATTGCTCGAATTACAAATTATTCGAATTGCTTGGTTATTTAAACGATTTTTCACGACTTTTTCTACGAATTTCATTTTTATCTTGTGCGACACTTGTTTAGAGAGTGAAATAAAAAAATAATTTTCGTAAGTATTTATTTTAACCGTGTTCGCTCCAAATGCGGAACATATAATCTTTTAATGGAGTTTATCTCAACAGAAGTGTTTCTACGAGAACTGCTTATTAATTAGTTACTCAAACTGTTTCTATATATTTCCAAAACACATAGAAGACTAGGGCTAAGACAGAACAAACGGACAGAATAAACGGAAACAAATTGATTATCTTGTTATTCGAGCAATTTCCATTCGAGCAATTTACCAGGAACCGTACCAAATAGTTTTTACTTTAAAATATCCAAATATCTAAGTTATCAGCATAACATGAAAAAAATTCACTCTGACGGTTAGAGATAAATTGGTATTTTTGTTGTGGACTAAAATCTTTAGTAAAACAGACAATTTAGCCCTGTGCAGCTAGTTTGGAAAATTATATAATATTTGTGCTTTCCATATATGTTATATTTACCGTATTGTCGAGTAAAACAACCTTACGCTGAAAAAAAACTAAAAATAAAGCGTTAAATTTGTCAATAATCAACTTAAAATCAAGAAAATTTGCTTTTGCTTTGCTTGTTTGTACCAATACCAAATATGAGAAAACATTATTACAGTCTAAGTTCAGTTGTATTAAATAGTAATTAGTCTTTAAGGTTGAAAAAATAATTATCAATTATTTCCCTAAAATACAAAAGAGCCGATAAATACTTTGCGTAAGTAGGTTAAGTGTTCTTTTTTTAAACTACTCGTTTATTATTATATAAGCAGTATGCATTTTTCATAGGAACGTTCCACGACAGTTTTCGCACAAAAAAAGGAAACGAATACATTGTTTCAGTAAAATATATTTTTCAAACGTTCAAGTACAATAAAATAGTTTGGGTATTCGAGGCAGTTGGCACTGACCTGTAGGCTTTTTGGATCTTGTCCAAGATAACAGAGCAACGAATATAAAAAGTTTTACAACAACGCCGATTTGTAAAAAATAGACTATAAATATTTGATGCCTTATGAATCCGGAAGAAGAAAAACATATTTACCCAAGCGATAACTAATTCTCATTAATTTTGTAGTAACAATTAATTATCAAGAACCAAGTTACTCTTAAAGGTCACGCATAAAAGAGAAATTTGAAAACATATTTATGTGAAATGAAGAAATTAAAAATATGTCGAGTAATCGTAAGCTAATTATTTTTTAAAATTGGTCTTTAGTTTGTTACATTAATTCACAGAAGCCATTTTTTTTATCAAGCTTGAAAATAAGAGATGCACACATTTTTGTGTTATTTAAAGAAGTTTCATCTAAGCCATACATCATTAATCTGAAATCAATTTTGATTTGCTGATAAAGTAACCTAGTGAAGAGTGATAAGGCAAAGCTGTATATACATAACGGACTATTAGCAAGGTTTGCTTGAACAAGTTTATGGGAAAAGCCAACCAAAAACGTGTCTTATCTAAGAATGAAAGGATAATGAGCAAAAACAATCAAGTACTTAACATCGTAATATTTTAGTGACATAGCATGCAAACAAAGCATTTTCACGCATAAGGACGGGATAACGTTAGGAAAAATATTCAGTAAGTGTTTGTTTGAACCTTTTCAACAAATTCATGCAATATGGTGATTCATGTGAATTTATTGATTTTTTGAATATACGAAAACTTTTTGTAATTATTTGATTATTCAATACTCAGTAGACTTGAATAGTGAAAATAATTGAATCTTAGATAAACGAGTTATGCTGGAAATGCTAGCTTGGATTCAATCCATATGTTTTTATTTGTCCACGTATACGGAATTCAAAAATATGTTATTCTTAAAATTACGTGTTTAATATTGACATATACATATATATATACATGTTAATATGAACTAACTGAAGTAGAGATGAACGTTTCAAAGTTCAATTATATTTTAATACAGAAAATAAAAAAGGCACTAAGTATGAAAAAAGTGAGTATGCAGAAATGTTTTGTTTTACATAAAACAATTATGCATACTCACTTTTTAAAATTTTGGTACTTAGTGCCTTTTTATTTCCAGTATTCATTTGACTACTTTTTTTTTTATTGACATTTGTCATGACGTGATTTTTCATTTGAATTATATATGTGTTTTGCAAGAAAAAGTACCTAATAGAAAAACTTTTTTGTATAAATAATTAAAAATACCCTTTTAAAGGTAAAAGCCATACTACAGATGATATAAAATGGGGGTTTTAATTTTATAAGTTTAATAAACAAACGTGTAAACAGTAAAAATAAAAAAACGCGTGCAATATACGATACCATTACGTTCAAAACCACAATAAACTAACGCTCGCCAATTAAATAACTAAACCTCACCAAATTCCATTTGAATTTATTCCACACTGCATATTTGGGTTTGAATTTTTCGTTACTCCAGAATTCAGAATATCGTGAGGTTGGTCCTCTAAGAAATTTGGACTGGGAATAAATAATTGATTGGAATGAAACAAGCTGTGACGCAGGCTGCCAGTAAGCCGTTCATTATTGGGAAAGTGAAGTTGGCAGCAATTGGGGCGTTTGTATCTTTGACCCTTTTATTTATGTCGATCATGAATTAATTTGACCTGATCACTTTTTTCCAAAATTCATTTATGTTTTATTATAAACAGACAAGACTTTTATCATTATACCAGTTTTTTTTTGTTATGTATGAAACACATTTAATTTAAGAGAAAACTATACATCAATAGTCTAATAGCATTGATGACAAATTTTGAATATTTACCGACAAACTTAAGACTTTATGATACATATAATTGTATTCTAAAGTATTTTTTAATTTATTATTTAAATAAAAAATGTATTATGAAAATATCTTAAAGATAAATGATTCCAAAAGGGGAACTTATCTTGAAATAACTTACTCTTGAGATTGCCTGTTTATTAGAATTTTAGTAATGTCTAAGATTATTTCGGTTATACTTATAATATTTATTACTTGTTTTACTACTTTTTAAAATCAATTGCACTTTAGGACTGTAAATAGTTTTTTTCTCTCGATAGATTGATTTTACTCATCAGAAAGGTTATATGAAAGAAAATTCTTTTTTCATAAAAATAAGACAAACGTCGAATTATTTTTGCAAATACCATCCTAAAGTTTATAAATTACTTTTTAATACTACTTATTGTTTTCATTGTTGGGTTTGAAGATATCAGAAACATTGGATAAACTCTAAAAATTAACAATGAAAAATAGATGAATTTGAAATGGAAATGGAAATACTTTAAATAATTAGAAATTAGAGAAATAATTATGGTCTTTCATTTTTTAAATTAAATCATTAAGTTGACACATTTAAGCAACTGTCATCTCAACACTCAAATCATCATTTCCCAAGCTATGTATTTATGTGACAAGTCAATTTTTGAATGTTTGCGCGTCATTATAAAATAAGATTAAAAACTCTTATTATGTGCATTTCAAATGTTTTTGTACAAAAATGTGCTTGGGTTCGAATGAAAAAAATCTTAAGTATAAATATATACGCATAGCCAGTAGAAGATAAGTAGATAATATGTTACGAGGGCTTATAAAAATGGTGTAGCAATGAAGTTTTATGATTTTTATTAAGCTATGTGTATGTATAACGTAACAGGAGCATCATAAATGAGGCAAATTTGCTGCCATAATATGATATCATAAAGTATGCTTGGCCGGTTGGAAAATTATGGGGCGGCTAATAAAGACAAAAACCTTCGCTGAAAAAATTACATCATACAATAAAATGAAATTAAACTTCAGAAGACATTTTAAATATTTTTAATATTGCCTTAAGAGAAAAAATACTGTAAAAGTAGTTATTAAAATATTTATGTTTTTGAACAATACCTACCTGCATGAAAAATCAATTACAGTGTGAACTTTACAGTTAAGAAAAACGTTAGCGACCGTCTAGGATCAAAAAAGATAATTTATACATTAGTATAACAAAAAAAAATGATTTAAAATGTTGCCATATCATCGTTTGATGCATTATTGTTGACAGACAATGTATTTTTGAACATGCAATACCTCAAAAGGTTTTAGGTAGACACAAAGAAAGATTTTCACAATTTGCATGAAACGACCCACTTTTCCAATGAAGGAAATATAAAATAAGCAATATTTTTGTAAGACAGTCAATCTAATCAGTTTAGAGTTAAGTAGAGTTTTTATGGTAGAAAATTATAAAATACAATTCCTAAATATAAGTTTAGTCATTGATTAAAAATTAATAAAACATTACTATATCAGTATATCCATATCAGGTATCCACTACTTTTATTAAACATATACGTCAGTGTTATTTTTTATACTTATTTAATAAAAAAATAAAATAAATCATATTCATTATAAATGCGATATTTATTTCACAAGTGTTATAATAGTTTAAACCTTTCGCTCTATTGAGTATAACGTCATTATCAAACATACAAAAATAGATTTAAAAAAAAAAACTATAAAGCGTTTTCAGTTTTATAATTGATCACAGCGCTTATCTTTTGCAGTTTTTCCTGTAGTATAAGCACCGATACTACTTTTATTCTGCGACAGAAGATAAAATATTCGAGTGAAAAAAAAATATTTGGCCAACAGGCAAACAAAAATCACCATAATGATAGTTTTCCTTTTTTTGTGTCTGCATAAGATTGATAGTTTCCATGTAATTTATGAGATATGCTATCTGGAAAAAAGCCGGATATCTACATGATCATTCATGATTAATCTGTTTATTTGTACTTTGCGAAAATAGGTCAAAAGTTTCCGTACTTAACAAGTGAACAGATTAGATTGTAATGGTGATTGAGAAAGGTTAACCTATCAATATACTCTCCACATGTATATAAGGCTTCTTCACACAATTTTCGCACGGTAGAAATCAATTATATTTATGAAAATACTTATACAGAAATACAAACGAAGTACATTACGACGGAAACTTACAATATGCATGTTAATTGTACAGGTATAAAATAAATGTTTTTTGTTGTATTCATGAAAACACTCATTCATTATTCAATAACAACTCCTACGTTTTGATTTGAAATAAATGATACAGGCTATAAATTAAAAACTAAGAATTTTTATTGCAGATATTATAAAACATTTGCCAAAGAAAAAATGATTTTCTGATTTTTATATAATCGTTAAGTAATTTTATAAATATGTGAGTAAAAAAGAAATAAGATAATACAAATGCTTCTCTGGTGGCCACAAATGCAATCCATCTTTTCCGATTTTTTTACATCTTTAAATAATCAATTTTTCCCAATCTACATACTGATAGAACCGCGTTAATGGTAAATAATGACTGTAATAAAAAGTTCACATATTTAAAACAAAGTTATTTATTTTCGGTCATCATGCTCGAGTACACACTGTAAAATAAATAAATCAATGTCGAAATTTTAACACGCTACATAGCCTTCGGAGCTTTAATACTTTTCGTTTTTATAAGGGTCTTAGATGATTTACATATTACAGTTAAAGTAAAGGTTAACTTGAAAATGAAAAGAAAAACGTAATAAATTGAACAATAATTTATTACAAGTCAAAAATTACAGTAACGTGTTTTTTTTTTGTTGAACGAATTATTTTTAAATTCCTTGAATTGAGTAACTAAGGAAATCGACCTAGTTGAGAGTATGTTATTTGATATGAATTGGTTAAGAAAGAAAATAATTATATATAATATTTAAAGTGAAAAATGGGTTTGAGTCTCGATTAATAATAATAAATTTAACTAACCTTTCAAAGTGCTTAAGTTCCAAAAGATTTTTTATATTGTATAGACGATATTATTGATGTTAGATACAATTTCTTTCAATATTCTTTCACTGCTTTAGAAATCTAAGCAATATATTCGTTGTTTGTTCCATTCCAATCCAAAAATAAATTTGCACCATCAAATTTGTAAACCAATATTCGAAATATCAGCCAAATGCAATTCTGCAATTTTATGAGATTTAAGAAAAGACCACAAAAAACATTGAAAGCCATCACGATTACGCAGTTTTGCCGTTTATCTGAAATACGCAAAATTTTACACAGCGATTTTTAATCATCACTGTTAAAATTTGTTACTCAGTTGCTCAAACTCTTTTTTAAGAGATTTGGGGATATAAAAATAAGGCTTGGACAAAAATAGCGGTAAGTTAATCGCTCCTACGTCACCGTGTTCAAATCAATTTACAAAAACTGATCTCACTGGGATTCGAGCTCGCGAGTTTCGTAGCCGTATCCAAAGACGTTTACTACTGGGCCACGCACCTGACGAAATATTATTGACGTTAATATTATATAATGGACTCGTTTGTGTATTAAAAACTTATTCAAATAGCCGATAAGCTTGAAAAAGGAAGGTTTACACAAATTTGTGAAACATGCATACGTGATTCATCAGACTAGGTACAATAACATGTGACGGAATGAAAAATGGCAAAAGCTATATTTGGATTTAACACTCATATTAAATTGCAGCCATAAAACATTTATGGGCATTTCTACTCCCCTCTCGTTTTTCTGCCCCTTGAGATATGTAATAATCGAAAACAATAAATGCGTTTGCAAATAAATTTTATCGGACACTTTCGGTATTTTATATATCAATGATATTAACCGTGTTTTTTGCTGATAAGTTTAAATATTAGTATATTATATATATAGTATATAATATATATGTGACAGCATTGCAGTCGATTTCTAAATAAACAAACATAACAAATGAGCTTTATCTAAAGTTACAATTAAAATGCAAATATTTTGTTTTTGTTGTTTGAATATAAGTGGAATTTGTCCATGTTATATTTTTATAATAATGCTTGATAATTAAAAAAAAAAATGTAATTAAGCCTGGTACCAGTAGCATGCACTTCAAATGGACTTTTGCGAACAGCTAGCCATTTTTTAGTCCTTTTCTATTATTTTAAGCACTCTGAGAAGCAACGTAAAATTCCTGTATTAGCCATTTTTGATTTCATATTCGTACACGTTTTTTCTTATACATCACACATTTACCTTGACAAAAAAAATGTTTATTTTATCATATTAGTGAGAACGCAAGCCGCAGCTTACCACAAAGGCAGTATGCTATTGATTTCAGTAAAAATTACTATTATTGCAATACGGTTTTTTGCTTTTATGTGGAATATCCAATATAATAAATGGACGTCAGTTATTAAATATTACACTTAATTAGTCGTATCATTTTGCCGCGATATGAAAGTAATGAATTTTATTACAATTACCGTATTTAATTAAATTAAACGTAATAGGTATACAATAATAAAAATTAGTGGAATAAAACTGATTGCTAGTAATTTTAGAGCGAAAATATTTGATTATAGCCATAATATAATAAATATATAATTAATATTTCATACGCTTAACTTTCAAAAAATTTCCATGCGAGCGATGCTCTAATTGAATATCGAAGGCTTAAAGGTAAAATATTGTATCTACACAAATCATAATACGAGACACGTATTTTTATCATCTATTTGCGTCAATTTGAACATTTTCATTTTGCATTTTAACGATTTAGAGCAGGGGTCAGAAATTTTTTAGAGGAACGGACCGGATTGTTTGTTAAAACGTAGACGGGCCTGACGAACAATATTCTTTAAAGAATTCTATCAGCACTTTTAGAAAATCAGTATTTTTTATATGTAAAATATTAATATGTTATAATTCAGAGGCCGGATTGAAATCTTTGACAGTCCAAACATTGAGCCTGTTAATGCGTTAAACTTCGAAAATTAAAAAAAAAACCAAACCGTTTCTTTACTATTAATGCCGAATTTTGAATCTGCCACAGATATAATGACTAAAGGAGGCTTTTCTGAGTAACCTTTTTATATATAGCTCCAACTCTCTTTTTTATTATCAGTAGTAGACAAAAGCATTTTTGTTATGGTTTATTTGATCTTATTATAATTAATTTTACATTTATTTGTGATTTTAGCATCTATACAAATTTTTGCATCTATTGAACATATGCAGTTAAATGTTAAAAATACGTGTCTCTAATAATAATATAGAGAAAACTGAATCTAAAAGTTTTCAAATAAGATTTTGAAATATTTTTATCTATTTTTATTTATCTTTCATATTAAATAAAAGAAACTTTCTGAACTGGAATGAAAACTTTAATTCCGCATAAATATTAACATACTCGAAAGGAATAAAAATATTTTTTCTCATAAAAATCGTGCCTAGAAGATTTACAATACTATATTTTAATATGTATATAATCTTTGAAACAGCATGTTTGGAGATGAAATATAAGTTAAATGTTAGTACATTACAGTAAATAACTCATTTTCGACAAAAACAGATATCGATTATTTAACTCTAAGCCATTGATAATAAGTACACAAAAAAAGTATATTCCATTTTTCGATGCATTTGATTTAATTGTTTTCAAATGATTAAAAACCAATATACATTACTCCAATAAAAGCGGCCAGCATATAAATCGGAAACGTTCAGTTTTATTATATTTTTAGTATTATCGCTAAATTACTAACCGTTTTTAAGCTTTTTATAAACTGACCAATTTCCAACAAATACTAAAGATTTAATTATATTCGTTTTATAACCATGTCCGCATATGAACTTTTAATGGAACTAATTTTGACTTGTTTCTCAGATGCTCAATCTTTCTTTTTGAAAAAAGTAGGAGATATAAGGATAAGGCAAAGGCATGAGTAGTGACTAGCTAATCGCCTTCGCTACCCCTCGTTTTTAGAATCGAATAGGAAGGAAAGAATTTCAGACATCACATACATTCGTGTCTTTCATCAGAAAGCTCTAAAACTCAATTGAGAAATTAATCTATAAAAACTGTCCGTACTAGGATTCGAATCTATGACGTTGACCACTGAGCCACGGACCTGATAAAATATTAATGACTTTAATATAATGTTTATATATTGTGCATTCAAATCGGAGATGATAAGTTTGAAAACAGAAGACATACACGAAACATGTGAAATTTTCATGTAACGTGTTTCATCAGACTAGGTACAAGTTGGTTTTTCACCACTACCCATTATACATATATGAGCCAATGTTTAGCACTTGAGTACCGAATCGTCGAAAATAGGATCGAAGAGTGACCCCAGACAAAATCAGATTAAAAATATAATAGATTTTTGAATTTACTAACAAAATATTAAAAAGGATACTGTCTAAGTAAATTAACGTCGAAAAAATCTTGGGTTTTTGATATTTTGGTGCCATATCTTTTTCCCATAATAAAAGTCAATGGTCAATGTAAACTCCTTACATTGATAAAGTAGTCCACGTTGGAATAAAAAAAATAAGATTAAACAATATAAATGAGTTGGCTTTGACATTCTGGCCAGCAAATAATGCCTTTTATGCCTAATAAACTTTCATTGTTATTGGTGTATGCTTTAAGAATAGTCGGAAAGAGCAAAATAGAAAATATTGAAGATACTTTCAGGTAAATTGGGTCAATAAAAACATAAATTTAGCAGCCAACAACGCTGAAGGCGGCGTGGGCTATTTATGGGAAATGGTTGGTCACATTTAAAATAAATTACGTTTTCTTTTTCGAATGCACTGGTTCAAGTAACTTCATACTACGTCATGGTGAGTACGCAGAGAAAATAAAATGTTGCAAAGTAATATTTATTACTTTTGTTTGAAGTTGTATTTAACTGGTTTTTAAGTTAACAAGAAAGACAGTTACTCTTAAAGTTTTTTTTTAACTAAAAAATAAGTTAATTTTTAAGAATTTTAAGCTCTTTACGTGCAGTTAATTGAATATTACTTCCAAAGTAATAAAATAAATATATGAAGTGGTCAACTTTCACTGTTAAGTATATTTGTGGAGGAGCTCCTCCAGCTCCTTAACGAGGCTCTATTGCGCCTAGAGTAAGGGATAGATTTACACCAAAATTTCGATATTTGTTATTTTTATAAAAATTCGGCCTATTCACCAGCCCCTATCTACGTCCCTGAGTTCCAAAAATTGAGAGGTTAGTATTGAAATTCAATAGTCAATTGTTTACAGAAATTACTGTCTTTAAGATGTATTTTTTTACAATGTTTTAATATTGTTTTACACAAAAGCAATAAAATAATAATTTTTAATTTTCCTAATATAAAAAATATATTCATTAGAAGAAAATACAAACTGACAAAAACTATTATTAACTTTCTTACCACTTCTTAATTTTTTTTCCATAAAAATACATTTTTAATACATTTTTTAATTGATGAAGCTTAGAAGAGATTAAAGGTAATGTACATAATTGTAATATTCGTTTAATATATATTTTTTAATATTTGTTTATTTTTTTAAGTTATAAAAAAATCTTAGGCCTGTAGCCAACTGATCAACATCCTGCTATTTAAATGGCTACGATGTTGATGAGTTAGAACCCTAGCAACGAAACACTAATGAATACATTCTTAATGAATTTATGACGTTGTGCTTAAAAGCGTGGATTTATGTGAAGTACAAAATCTATTCCCATCCGAAGGGCGCAGCGAAAACAATTATTTGACTGCTAATCCCATCATAGGTCTTTATATCGTTACTTTTTCCGAAGTGGAGCTACTGTGTTATGTTATTCTAGTAGTGGTCCATATTTTTCATATTAGTATTGATTGATTGTATTGAAGTATTGATTTTGTATATTATTATTATTTATTGTAAATTCTTAGTATTTGAAGAATTTTAGTTAGTTCATGTAGAAATAAAACTATTTCTTGCCACAAGGCAAAATTAAAAAAAAACATAAATCGTTATAATGTCTCGTTAATTGCAGCAAAAAAAGGTAAATTATTATGATGTTTTAAAATAGTTATAATTTTCCATGTAACCAAACTATTACTTTTCGTGTACGCTCGAAATTTAGTCTAAATATAACATCGTTGTAATTTAAGTTTCACCTAAGCCCTTTAATATTTGAAAGTCGAATATGCTTTTGCTCTTTTGAATGCCAATTTATTATTCCATATAAGTTAACTTGAGGTGTATAGTAGATTTACGAGTGAATAAACTGCTGGTCAAATCGCCATTTTATTACCCGCAAAGATGTCCTTGGCAGGTTTAATAGTTTCTTATTGAAGCTTTTGCACATAATGTTTGTATACTTACATTATGTAAATTAAATATATTTATGACTAATAGACACGTTGGTATTAGAAATAACGTTATTCGAAAGATAAAAGGTATTTGTTTTGTGAATACAATTTTATTCACTTTTTATGATTGAATCAGTTTTGTTCGATATTGAATTATTACAATTGACACTTATTGTGCAACAATTATTTGTCTCAAACATTAATACTTTTAAAAGACAGTGATGTAAACAAATAAACGAAAATAGAACCAAGGAGTCAATTATTCATATGTTAGATATTTCGTTTAACGTTGTAGATGTTATAAAATGTTTATGATTGAGTAATTCTTTTAACAAAACAGTAGATTTTTTTTCAGCAGTAGATTAATATTTCGATAACACTAACAACATAAATTAACTTGGTTTTATAAAATGAATATATTCTTTCAAATTAACGGCCGAATTCATTCAGAAACAAAAAATTACGAGTAATTTTCATGCGGTCATTGGTAATCATACATGTTCATATAATAATAATAATCAGAAAAATGTCTTTGTAAGTGACATGTGCGTGTTTGGAGGCGGGCACTTTTTATTCGAGGTGTAAAGTTTTTAAATATACACGCACATATTTGTAAGTTATAACGCAGCACGTGGATAGAAACGCCCTTCTCATACAGTAAGTGTATATAATCATTAGATGGTTTATTTTATTAAATGTTCTTGAAAAAATTAAGATAAAAAGTGTATTTGCGTGTTTGAAAATGTATGTATAGTCTTCCATTGTAGACTTAAATTACCGTACGTTCAAAAATTCATTTTATATTTATTAGCTTTACGTACATTAACATTAAATATATGATACGTATAGAATATTGTGATCAGCATGTCGGATATAATAACAAAATATAAAGTGGTTATAAAATTAGTCTTACCGCAAATCATAATATGCTAACATTAACCGGCATAAATTATTTAAATTTACACATTCCAGTTGAAGAATGACTATTTTTAGACTACTACAACTTAAAAAATATATATTAAAAAAAAAATATTTTACACACTTTTTATCGATTTTTAAATATTAAAATGAAATTTCCTTACGTTTTCAACCATCCTCTCCCATAACCTGTCCGATATTGGCATCGAGGAGTAGAAATAATAACAAGCTAACAACCAGTTTTTTTCTTTATTTCCATTCCAGATTACAAACCTATTGAGATACTCGACAAACGAATGGCAAAATAAAATAAAAAGAAGATTCACGTTTTTTTGTTTGTTTAGTAAGGTATATATTTCGTACATGTCACATGCTTAAGAACATACGGATGCATCTTGATTATTGCAGTTATATATGCTTTGGGGACAAGGATTCTTGAAAATTAAGTCATATATTTGCACAGTTCTATTTTATTTTAAACAATACTTGTCCCCAAACGTGTATATATATTTCAGTAAAACTACAAAATCTAGATACGCCCGTATGCTATCAAGCATGCGATATCTTAAGTCAGTGGTGCACAAACCGCGGCACGAAATGGCATTTGTTGCGGCCCAAAATAACAAGTACTTCATCACCAAATTTTTCTGTGTTTGATATGTGAAAAAATTATGCAGCAACAAATGTCTACAATTTGAATCGTCACTGATAGAAAACTTAATACTATTCTTAATTATTTAATATGATTATATTTTCACGGGTATACTTTTGCGCCCGTAATTCATCTTTTTACAATGAGTACAGTCTGTGGTAAATGTTAAGTCTGTTTTTAGATTATTGTTTTCAAAACATGCTTTGTTTGCTGCTTAAAACATTTTCCAACCCCTTCTCAGCATCCATCAACGAGGCCGATTTATCATTGCAACTAGAATTGATCGATTTGCAGAACAACGATCAATTTGAATCAAAATATCATGACATATCAGATATTTTTCATTGTTTTGAAAATTACAAAAGTAGCGTCACTAGATCCACTGTAACATGTGAACTAAACGTCAGATTGTTGTGAATTTTTCAAGAAGAGAGTCACTTATAGGAGTTATTCGCTGCTGTCACTGTCGGCTACGAAATGTAATCGTTCGCAATTTATTTTGAAAATTATGACCGGAAAACGTCCTATTCAACGAATTTAATAAATGAATTGTATTTAAAGAAGTTTTAGAGCAACATTACATCACATGATTTTGCGTAGGGTCACCATTTCTAACTTTTTTTTTAAATATCGCGTAACAACGAGTTAATCGCGTAAAAACAGTAACGGTGCTGTCCAAAAAACGAGTAAAATCAAAATCGCGTAAAAAAGGATTTGGTGTATATCATTATTTTTCAACACTTTTACCCTCTGCGGCCCGCGAAAGATTAGATAATTGGTAAAATGGCCCTTAAAAAAGCTTGTGCACCACTGTCTTAAGTGATGCTAATCAGAGGTTGGCTGGAAGGGGCATGGAAAGGCTCGCGAGAGCCCCTTGTTAAATTTTGACTAAGGTTGGCGATCCCCTTTTTAAATTAAAAATATCAACAGTAATTGCGGTTTATGGTTTGTATATATTATGAAACAAAAGATTTTGTAGCAGTTAGAAACTTCTCTCGAAATAAATTTAGTTCGGGTGCTAAAGAATACCTTCAATTTAAAAAAAATATAGATGGCAGTCTATTTTTACATAATAAAAGCATATTAAGTGACATTCGATTACTTTCACAATTATTGCGAATCATTCTATAAGAGTGATAAAAAAGTTCGCCCCTTCTCCGGAACACAGAAAATAGTTATCAGTTTAACCGAGCCTCTTGTTAAAATGTTGGCAGCCCACCGCTGAAGCAATCAAGCACAAATGACAATGACTTATACGTCTAAATTGATGAAATAATTATCCTTCGAAAAAATGTCTAGCTGTTTATATGTATATATTTTTTGGATATTTCACTCAATGATAAATTGACGAGGACTGATAGTGATTAATAAATATTAAATCATATAATTATTTTCAGTACATACTCGTATGTTTGGCTCACATTGCAGACCTATTTAACGAAGTTGCGCAGAACGCAAAATAATAATATCGAAAATTTGTTACTTCCGAAGAACATAAAAGGCGCGAAACTGTTCTTTTGTACGATTTTACTTGTAAGTAAAAAATTCGATGAACGATAAAAAATTCGGTAACGTAATTATTTGAAAACGATAAGAATCTACTAGAAGCAATCATTTTAGAAATTGACATGAGAAAATACTTCCAGTAATATTAGATGCAAAGCAATGTTCAAGTTAACACTGAGTTAAGTTTTTTTCAGAATATAGTTTTGAGCGTTTTTGCAGATGAATAAATATCGTCTTGTATAATTTTTTAACGTTTTATTAAGACGCCACTACCAAATATTTGACTTTATAATTTTCTTTATTTGTTTACCAATATACATTTATGAAAATTAAACAGGAATTGATCTATATCATCGAAAAATTCTATTGTTAGAAACGTTAGTTAATAATAATATATATATATATATATATGATTATTAGATTTATGGTCTTTGCCGTCATTGGTTACTTTAATAATTGTTATTGAAAACGATAGAGTTTGATTTTTTATTGACTATTGTTTTAAAAATGCTTATATTACTAGCTAACCGAAACTGGTGGGATTATAATGTAAGCTCAACAAATATGTTGTGAATTAGTTTAATATTTAATTGATAATCATATCGCTTAAAAAACTACGGGCACATTTTTTATTTGTGTATATTCCTTCTTAAACCAAGCTTAACTTAAATGTTTTTTAATTGTTCTAAGTATATTCAATTATCATGTGATTAAAAATTGACTAATCTAAATAAATTGCTGAAGTAAATCAATCTTTATCACAGCATTTGTGATTTTAAGTTATGGAAATGTATTTAAGATTAACTAAAAGATCCATTTGTTAGCCACGTTAAAAAATAAATAGAAAAAAATACCTACAACGTATTATGTAAGTTATAAATACAAACATGAAAATTATAGTTGAACTTCATTATGAGAAAATTGGTAGTTTTGACTAGAAAGCCGTTAAAGTCCCAAATTTATAGTATTTATTTGGCAAAGCTCTTGTGAGTGCCAAATCTTGTAAATAATACAAATAAAGTACAGATCTCTTTAAAATTTTGGCAACATATTAAGTTTCTGAAACTGAAGGACGCGAAAGCTTAACAAGCCGATAAAAAGTTGACATAACTATGTATCATTTATTAATCTTAACACATAACTTATCGGTATTGTGAAATGTCTTAAATAATTATTATATTGCGAAATCACTAAAATAACATTACTTTGAATTAATAAATTTAAATAACAAAATAATGTTTGTAAATATAAACATTAATAAATAACATATAAAGGCATGCTTGGAAAATATTAAATTATTCGTTTTAATCGATGTATGTAAAGTATCTTACAAAAAAGCTTTAAAATGTACAATAATAAATAAGCAATGAATCAAAATATTAAATGGAAGTAATAATTTTTTGGTTTATTTTATTATCAAACCAGTAATAGTGTACATATAATTATTTTAAATATAACAGTGAAACCAGTACCACCAGTGTAAAAAAAAAATTCACTTATCTTATGAAAATGCAATATTAGTATACCAATTGTCAAGAATATTTAAAATTAAAAAGATGAAGCCGTAATGGACGTCATCTATTGTTGTTTGTAAATCGCTGTAATTTTATGTACATTTATGATAAAACTCATTTGCAATGATAAAACGATTAAATTATTATCAAAATAGATTGAAATTTTCTTTTAAGTCCAGTCTTAATTTGTAAAGGCTTCAATACCGTGGATATAAAAAATGAAATATGAATATAAAACTGAAAACGTGGCGATGCCCGCCATACATCTCGATTCGCGCATTACCTAACCTAGCACAGGTAAAAACAAAGGATCTTTGATCACAATGGAGGCGTGTAAATACTTCGATGGATTCTAACCTGTCATGCGTTGCGGTCTATCAGTCTGCAAGACTCGCCCACTGAACGTTGACAACTGCTGTCAAATATATGAGAAGCGATTTCCGTCGCGGCAGCGAACATCAACAAAGCCAGACACCTTGGAGACATCTCGGCAAAATTCTTCATCCCTGCTATCTCAGCAGTCGACACCATGTTTGAGATTGAAAATAACACAACACTTCTGGAGTTATGTTCCCGTGCTGTCACGGTTCATATTTACACAACTTTTCAAAAATTCATGCAGGCAGTGACACACAAAATTGCCGCACGGTAGAATTTACGAAGAAGGACCGGCGAGTGTATGCTCCGGTGCACATGAATTCTTTATGTTTACATTTGCGCAACGCTGAAATGACAGAGTGCATACTGGATGCACATCTTGAGTACGACCGTAAACACTATCGCAGTCAGTTTCACGATGCTGTGCGCTATTCAAATATTACCTATTACATCAGGCCGCTAATAGAACCAGTAAACAACATACAAATATTTACCCAAGAAACATGTATCATCACGATGATAATGTTTTTTTGAAAAAATTTATATATTTTTTGTTGAATACTTAATTTTAGCCGCTCTATGAGAGAAGAATCGTATTTGATTGGTTTTTAGCGGTGGGTGTTATCGTTGGCGCTCACATACGTCGAATTTCGCGAGGTGGCGTCCGCAGGAAATGGGTGTGTGAGACGCTCGGCGTCTTGTCGCGCACTGGCGTGTGCTGGCGTATCGGCCGGACAGCCTGCGTTATCCCGGACCCCGAACGAGCGCGAGCGCTGCTTTTGCCCAATTTTCCGAGAGCTTTGATCGTTGAAATTTCAGTGACATATGCTTATTTCGTTCTGGAACGCCATAAAAGTTTACGTTACATCTGAAAAATGGTATTTTATACAAATATCAATATATAATTATACAACTCGTATCTTAGAATTAGAAAATATTAATACACACAGAACACTATGAGCTATGTCGAACGTATTAAATTTGTAATAAAACAAATAACGTTTTTCAAACACCCGCAAATTTTATTTCCTCCGCAGTCTTAGAACCAAATTATTATAATCATATGCTTGATGAATCCAAATTGTACATTTTTACTACAAATTTAATTGTGTGTTATTTGATAAATATTTTAATTTAATTTTTTTAAGTAGGCATAAATGAATTTACTGGTTATGATTTTTATTAAAATTTTGTTGTCGTTTTGAGTGGTTTTATTTAAAAAAAAAGAAAAATATATTTTGTAGAAAAAATGTAGAAAGTTAAGTTTTAAACGTGTGTTGTAAATAATATTGAATAATGTGGAGGAAACGAAAGATCAATTCAAACTACAAATTGAAATGAATACTATTCACAAAAAAAACAGTTAATATTTTGCTTCAAAATTCACGAATATTAACAAAAGTAAATTATAAATGTTCCATTATAAGTTATTTAACTGCAATAAAAATTAGTAATTATATCGTAAATATACGGTTCGTTTAGTAAGCGAACAATTAATTTCCCTTTCGCAGCAGGATCGTCACGCATTGAATAAAACGAAAGCCTGCTGTAAAAATATTTCGGCAGGTGCCATAGGCACACCCCAAAGTTTCATCCCGCATGCTCTCAGTTCTGCAGGCGGAGTCGACCCTGACGTTTGTAACCGTCCTCTTTTACCCAGGAGTCGTGATGGTAAACGAAAGCAGGACGGCGCTATTGGCAGAGGTAGGTTTCGTTAAGCCACGTGCTTGTTGTAGATCGATATGGCGGTATAGCCTCGGCTCGCTGTATCGTACCGCATAGTTCCTCATTAGCTTTTCTATTTTGAGGGTCTTTTGTTTGTGAAAGGCGCTCGGAAAACTGTGTAAGGGGGGCGGTGCTCCTGTGCGCGTGCACGTTACACTTTCAGCGGGTTTACTCATTATTTGGCAGAGAAATTAAACGTCTCTGAGCCAAGATGCGGTTCAATACACATGACTGGTGCCGCAATCTTACTCGTACACCACTTGTCCACTCTCGCACACTATTTTGCTCAGAATCATACGCAATGCTTTTTGCTCAGTCAATGAAGGTTTTGTGTGCGAGATACATAGAATTTTATATTGACCACACAAAAAGCATTTCATTGATTATATCTATTTAAATAGTGCACTGTAGTGCGCTTCCAATGTAGAGCATTTGACTTTCTAATAAAGTTATCAGTCTCTTACCCCCTCTTTTCCAAAGAGAGTAGAAGTGATAGAAAGATAAAACTAGTACAGGACTAGTGGTTAACTAATCCCTTTCATTATGCCTAGTTATTGTAGGATTGGAAAGATGGGAGGGAATTTTTATACATCACAAATGGTTTCAAACAGAAATCGATAAATCGATGAAAAAAAATGCTGTTCATACTGGGATTCGAACCCGTGAGATCCGACACGGAAGCCAACAAAGGTAAACGGTACGCCATAGAAAAAAAATGTTAAAAAAATGTGATTAACACAAAGTAGATTAAGTGAAAAGTTTTTTTATCGGTATGGGAGTCAAAATTTTTGTTTTAATATTTTTAATATTTTTTAAATTTTATTTTATTAACTTTTTGGAACCCAGTTAGAGATTTTTAAAAATATATACACGTGCAAAATATATCATGCTCAACGTCAATTTATTGAAACTAAACGAGAATACATTTCTATTTCATTATTTTTAAAAATAAATCTCTTATTTGAAATTACGGGAGAATTTTAGTCTATGAATATAGTATGAGCCTGGAACAATGGCAACTTATACAGTGTCAACCAGTGGCATTCCGAAACTTTTTTAATCCTCACGAAGTCTTATTTTTTTATGAATCCAACGAAAACCGAGCGAAAACTTTGTAATTATATTATAAAACGTGTATTTTGATAATTTAATTTAATTTTAGTCAGAAATATTTAGTAGTATTGTTTTTCAAAGAGAATGCAGCTTTAATTCTGAATGTAAAAACGAAAAAATTAACAAAATGTATAAGTCATTATTGATATCACAAAGAGTTATAGAGTTTGGAAAAATAAAATGGACCACAAACATAATTATAATTATAATGAAATGGGGTGGGAGGTGTTAAAAGTGATTTGACCTTTGTATCGTATTTTCAGTTATTTAAAAAAATATATATCTCATTGAATGAGTAAATTGTAGTATAAATTTAAAGATATGCTATAAATGTACCAGCGTAACTTGACTGTCCGCGAGGGCGCCACCATCGCATTATTAACGTTGCCATAGTCAACACGTCCTAGGGCGACAATTTTAGTTCCGAGTTCTGCCACAGTCAAGTTAAAATGGTACATCTCTAGACAAAGCTAGCCAGCTGCGTAGTTTAGTGGTCAACCTTGTTGGATTCGGTTTTGGAGATTACGGGTTCCAACCCTACCGGACAGATTTTCATTGATTTACGGATTAATGTTTTGAATTTTTTCCCAACCAGCCTAATCTAAGCGAGAGTGCTTAGCTATTCAATAGTCCTGTCCTAGACCCATTCTTCTATCCATACTCTCTTTAAAATAAGAGAAGTTGAGCAACTGACCAACGAAATATTCTCGCATAAACAGTTCTGTTGAGATAAACTACATTAAAGCTCAATATGCTCCATATTAGGAGCGGAAATTGTTTTAAAAAAAATACAAAGTGAATGTACATATTAAAATAATATAAAATGTCGATTTAATAAGCTTTGATTAGATTTTTTATCAAATCAAAAAGGGAAAAAACGAAAGGACTTCACTGACCTGATTGATAAAGACATTTCCAAGAAAACTGTGTGTCTTTTTGGCTGTCTTCTATGAAATGTATTCATATAATGAGTATGAATGAATAATGGTATATTCGAATGATGTGACTGAGTTTGTGGTCCATAAAATCGTTATTGTCTTCAAAGTAAATCAAAACACGAAAAATTCGTCAACGCAAATAATAAAAGTACAAAATGAGTAGGAAATAATAATTATTATTCATAAATGCAAAGTACATTGATAGTATTGAAAAATTTTAGAATGAACTTAGCATCACGAAAATGACTCTCTTTGTTTAAAAACAATTTGTATACTGTATGTGTGTATGTATGTATGCGCATGTGTGTGTACATGTACGGATATAGTATGGAGGCAGCATATGGAATGTGATTTGCAAAATAATGCATATGGAGTTCCCGTGAACTTCTTATCTCTGTAGTGATCGCGCCCTTCCGTCTGCAAACGACGGTAAGGGGATGCAATTTACAATTTTTCAAAATCTTTATCGATGAAGGAGACTGGAAGAACCTTGGTGCGTCCTGGTACTTGAAGCTCCATAAATTTGATATCCAAAAAAAAAAAAATTGAAAATTTTAATTAATTCGACTTTCGTCACTTTTTGATAATTCAGTTTTAAGAAAATAAATTGATAAGAATGAAAGCCACCGGTATTTATGCTATTATATAATCAGTGGCGGATTAAGCACTTTGGAGGCCCTAGGCGCAATAAATTTTGGAGGCCCTGTTTTTCGAATAACATAAAAGTGTTACAAAACTCTTCGTAGAATAATAATGAATATTGAAAACTGAAATTAAAATATAAGGATTTATATAATTTATGCTATTTTTGAGGCCCCTAAAATGTGGAGGCCCCAAGCGCGCGCCTCTTGCGCTTATGGGGTAATCCGCCACTGTAAATAATATTAAAATTGAAAGGCGTATTTCTTGCTTTAATTAACACTATGAACCAAATTTTTCATAATTTGTAAAACCACACATGTTTTGTTTGATGTTTTCTTTGGGATGGTTTGACCATTTTAAGCATACATGGCAAACGTAATCAATGATTCAAGCATGATATTTTATGATTAGTAACATTATTGTAACATTTTGACCACATAGCGACTTCAAAATAGTTGGAGTTGCTATGACAACATCTCAGATGACGCATTTTATAACTTTAGGGCGTATGTGAAGAACTGGATTACGACTGAGTGAAACACAAATGGTGCTTCTTGTGATTAAATAGTCTGTCAGTAATTTACAAGTTCAGTTTCATAAATGTTCTCAGTTTTACTGTGATTAGCAAAATAATAATATGATGATGATGATGTCCCGCTATCCATGACAAAGCAGTGTCAAGCTGCTGGTATTGCCGAAACCGAGATGGTCACTTATAATTTATGTGGTGCCTAGCATAATAATAAATGTCGCCGGATTCTCACTTCAACTGTATCAATGTCGTCATCCTGAAAGAGAATGGTTTGACGTGGCAAAAACAAATATATATCGCACAAGAGGCATGGATATGCAATATTATGAGGTGCTTTAATACTTCAAATGGAGAACAGACACTGTCAAAACAGAAGAATGTCATAACAAAAATGATCTCAATTTTTTAAATGAAATTGATTGTAAATATTAAGCATTCTGAAGTCTCGGGTTTTTCAAAGTCCCGGGACATCCCGGGACTCAAGACTTATATTTCCTCTTGAATAAAATTATAACTTTATTCAAATTAAATATTTATATTGATGTGTGCAATGCTTACGGCTATTTTTACTAAGAAGGAATGATAACGGTACATGTAATGAGAAAATATCAATGAAGCCGCCGTCAGGAGTAAATTTATGACCGTAACTTCACAATACAGCTTTTAGACTTTTTTTGTCCTATTGAGACATCGGTACCTTTGTGAAATAGTGAAAAAACATTTGTTCATAAACAACATCAGGTATGAACATTTAATTTTAATATTTTGTAATTTGCTTTTGCTACAGTTATATTAAAATATAAAAACACATGGTATTTGAAACTTCTACGAAGTTATAAATGCCAAACATCTGTTTTTCTATCAGATCCCTTTTGCATATATGCATACTTAATTTTGTTAAAACCCCGGGTAAGTGTCACGTCCCAACCATGTCGTGTCCGTTTTTCTTGGGGCTCCCCTCTTATATCAGATTTCATTCAAAACACATCAGTCCTTTTGAGGATTTCTTAACCACAAGAATTGTTTTTTGTCAAAATTAAAATGTACATGTTATTAGCACATTATGAATCACAGTCACAAATCCCTGGACATTTTCCAAAAAAGTCCAGGGACGTCTCGACACAGAATCCCTAGTAAATATCCATTTAAAAAAAACATGAATGCATATAATTACTAATATAATGTGAGTGGTACAGTGATAAATTGTTTTTTTTAACTAGTGACGAATTGTATGCCTTTTCTTTCGATATCGTCTGGTACAAGAGCTTGCAAACAAGCGTTTCCATTTTACGTACTAGCTTTATTGTTTTTGCAAAAGACATTTTGTCTTCTATTATCCTACATTAGATTCATACATAAATGTTTAATGGATAGAAATGACGTGCTTTTGTTTACCAAATAATTAACAACCCTCGCACATATATAAAACTGCTTTTACTACTGTACTGATAAATAAAAAAAACATGTATTTATGTTAGATAATATTATATGTATATTAAAATATTCATAAGAATTGTATATTGATTATATATATTTAAAAAATAATCTTTTTTTAAAACTATGACCCTTTTTTGTATTATAATAGTTCCACAAATTTATATAAAGATGAAGACTAGTTGAAAACGCTCGCGATGAGCAAAACATGTTCATATCATCTAATAAAATGCTGGATTCGGTAAAAAAATATCTTAACTTTTTATAAATAATGTAATGTCTCCCCACCTAGAATTGAAAGTAAACGTATATTCCATTCCTCAATCTTTATACAATTATTATATGTTGAATAATTACTTTTTTATAATAATTATATGAATCTCGTTAATAAGTTTTTTATAAGCGAACAATCTTTAACCAAAAAAATATATTAAATTTTCTATCACCATCAGTTGAAAAGTTTTTTCTCGGATTTTTAAAAGAAAAAGATTAATATTTAAGTTCTTACAGTTTCAACCAATATTACAAGTATCAATTAACTTGAAAGCAAGTTCTATCGCATTATATAACTGTCACCTGAGAGTTTATAAGTTTTCCGTGCATATTTTCTCTATGCATTGTATCCAGGCTTGCTTTGAAATTAAGCAAAGTTTTCATAGTGACAGGCATAACAAGTTTGGAGGAAGCAAACTCTTTTATCACTGACATTCTAACGGATGTTTGCACGGTAAAGAAAAGAGACGATATCAAAAAGCTTGTTCAAATAAATTATTATTTATGTCATTCTCTCCAGTTTGTTTGTTCATAAATGGATCCATATTTGGTTTCGTATTCAGTTCATGCATTTCTTTTTACTATCAAAAAAATTACTTCTGCTTTGGTTATATTATTGGAGTAATTGACACTTGGCAATAGAGTTTTTTAACATCTATTTCACAATATAATATTTTGGAAATGTTTTTTTTAACTGCCAATGTTGCCTCAATGAGTAACATCGCCATTGATCAAACTATAAAACAGGAGAATATGGTACAACAATTGTGTTGTATTTATTACACCTTCCCACCAAAAATCTACACTTAAGACTTTGTGTTTTAGATTTCAAAATTTAAAAGATAATTATGAATATCAATCATTTTCTTTCACACATATGTATTTTTGAATGCATTCATTGATATATATACTGACTATATATACATATTTAATCTCGTTTTAGCTATTGCGGCTTCATATAAACATGATGACGTTTTTCAATACATTTTAAAAATAAATAAATTGATACATATTCTATCAAATTGAAATAAAACTGGCTTTTGAATATAGTCATATTTCCGAAAAAAACCGTGAAGCCCTACTATAATTCCAAATACTTTATGAATTTTTATATACAATAAAAATAACTTATTTTTCTATTCTATTACAAGAAACGTTTTTGTGATGTTTATATGATCGATGATTTATTTTTGTAATGTTACTACAACAATTTCCCTAACGTAGCGATATACTTGTATCTATAAATACTATGTTTTCCAACTATTTTGATAAATCGGGGATAAATTTTATATTCATAAATAGATACCCGCAAACCTTGTACCTGTTATCATCGAAAATATTGATTGCAATTCAGAAAATGACAAGATTATTATTTTAGTAGAGTATTCCAATAATTAGATCAGAGAGAGAGAGTGTTACACGATAAGTGTTTATTTATGATACAAATCAAAATATAACATTATGTATCGCTAGCAAATTAATATAGCGTGCAAATAACAATTCATTTTAATCGAATTAATCAAATTCTAGCCAACCATGCTATTCCTCTATCGGAAGATGTACAATACAAATAAGAGAAGAAGATAGATTATAATTCTGTCAAAGAAAAATAACTTGTCACCCTTTTGAAAGTAAAAAAAGAAAACAAAATATATTTACAACATTCATCGATGAATTTATATCGATTTTGAAAATTCTTTCATTTTATAAATACCTTAATGAGACTGCGCTAAAAACAAGAAATACTTCATTGTTATTTGATGACCAAGAGTGTGTGACAAGAAACGTATGTAATACACATAGCAAACTCATACGCACTGATCATTTGAAATTTAAATTATTTAATCTTATTTTTTATTGGTTGTTAATCTCACGTTCAAATGGGTATGTGTGGTTGAATCGGGACGTAGAGTTCATTAATGAATGCTTTTCACAAAGGAAATTTATATAAGAGAGCCTGTAAGTAGGGCGATCGCTGATCTAATAGCAATCGATCGCGGCCGTTTTTGTAATTCTCACCCTCAAATGAGAATAGATGCTTGGTGGCAATTGCTTAAACACGCCATGGATGACTTTGTTGAAAAAATACAGATATTTCTGAGACGTTTCGTACCCGTTTGAAAATATATTTGATAGTTATAATTAGGGCTAGGGAATTTACTGCGTAATATAGGAAACAAATTACAAAACACAACAAACATGTACATATATATATATATACATATTGTAGAATAATCTACTTCTGTCTCAAAGTTGTCCATGTTGCGAACATAAATGACTCTTTCAAATAATTTAACATATTTTCGTAATTATTTATTAAGATACGAATGATTCTTATATGCACGTCACTCAATATCCTTTATTGATTTAAAAAAAAACATCCTAATAAATCTCTAAAAAACTATTAATTACATATAATTAACTCTACCTATTTTTATGCCTATGTGTGTTTGTTAGTAGTTAGATAGTTTCTTTGCATGAAAAAAGAGGGAGTTGAGCAACTGAGTAACAAGCAGTTTTCGCCGAAAAATTATTTGTTGAGTTCATATGCTCCACATTGGGAGTTGGGACATAATAAATAAAGTGAATATTTTGGTATTCTACTCTATTTTTGTCTAAACATTGGATGTCTCGTCTTATCCAGTTGATATGCTTAATAAATGAATGCATTTAAACATCGCCCTTTTGGTGAGTTTTATTATAATAAAGCTCTATATTTTTTTATCATAAAATATTTTTTCACATGGTGTAATTGTTACATATTTTGCCTTCTGTGTTTTAATTGTAAGTTTCAAGTTCTAGTATCATTACTTTGCCATGGCAAACAGGTTGGTAACTAGAGTCCCATTAAGATAAATATCGTTTTCTTGTTTGAAATTGGAGTATTAGCTGTTATGCCAAATATTGAAAAATTTCTACGATTTTTTTGCATACCTACCTAATCAAAATACATGATATTTCGGTTTAAACCGGTTACCCGGTTTATTTGTCAGAAAAAAACCGAAAACCGGTTAGTTTTTAAGTCCGGTTAATTGGAAGCCCTAGTTATAATTCACTGACGTATCATAATTATGTTTACTAGCTGCAAACCCAAGAAAATTTATTTATTGAATAAGCCAGAAGGTTAATTAATTCTCTAAATAGTTTTTTTTTAAATACACCCAGTCCTCTTTAAGAATTAAAATAAAACGGGATTGTGAAAAAACACGCAAATATCGGAAAAACGTGAATTCTAGGCATGTTTAAGATTTCACAGTAAATAATCAAAATTTACGTCTGAACCAAATTAAAATTAAATAAAAAAAATTCGAACCATAGTAAAAAAAAATGTTATGATATTTTTATTTTAAACAAAAGAATAGTGTGTCATTCTTAAAACGTTGAGAAACCGTGTCACATACAGGATAATCGAAATTATTAGCAAATTTTATCCGAATGTATGAAAAACAGTCAAAATATATTCTCATACATTATGAAAAAATAAAATTATATTTATACTACATTTTATCTAGTATGGAAGATAGTCAAAATGTATAAAAAACCAAAAATAAAATGCAATTTTTCAATAAAAATCAATTGCACATTGTATCCAAATGTATGTAAAAAAGGAAAATATTATTCTATGATATATCCATATCATAATTCAAATATTTTTAATGTATTAAAGAATTCAAAAAGATTATCATGGTTAGACGTGAAAAGATTTATCATTATGATTCAATTGATCAAATCAGCTCCTAAGAATATTGGACTCACACGATCCTACGATTAATTTCGATCGCCCTGTAATCATAGTTTGCGATAGTCGAATTAAAGTCTTTGATTATTCGAAAATTTTCGAATAGTATGATCTATGGTGATACAATACTTCAGCTCTACACCAAGAAATATCAAATTTTCAAACGTTGCGATATCAGAACATTCATGCGCAGTTTAAAATAAGCCGTTATCATTGGACGAATTCCACGGCAGGACCCACATTTAGCGCTATTAATATGAAGACTAGCCGTAAGCCTGTTGACCTCAACGGGGGGGATTTTTGTTGCATTTTTAAGTAGTCAGAAAATTTACCGGCGTGAAAAATAAATTGTAAATAATATAATTTTAAGAATAATTAAAATGTTTTAATTAGCTAACAAATATATTTCGTAGAAGAAGAAATAGATCTCGGGACATATATCGACAGCCCTGCAGTACTTAAATTGTAAATAATATATTTCCGTCTTTCTTGACGTCATCGAAAAGGCGAAATAGGGGACCGGACAGACAGACAGACGGAAAGACTGACATTATCGACTATTAATATATAGATTAATATGAAGACATTCATTGAAGTCACACAATGAATGCTTTGTGAAGGGAACTTTGATTACAGCATCATCATAATATTTCTTTCAGCAACTTATTAATGAAATTGTTAATTTAAAAATTGTTTTCTTTCGAAAATTCGGTTGCTTCACTAAATATTGTAGTTAATCATTTTTATAAAATTGATAACAAATTATTATCGCATTGCTGTAATCAAGCGGTTTACTGTCTTTAAAGAATTTTGCAAGATATATATATCACTGTATGAATACAATTAAAACCGATGAACTATTAGGACATTTCAAAAATACTCAAACTAAATTTGACTGCTTTACAGATGACAGAAACAATGACAGAAAATATAAAAGGAATATGACTAGCAACTTTTTGTATCAGAAAACCCGGCGAAATTTGTAAATGTACAATTATGGTCGAGGATATTTCTGCGAAGCCGATTAACATAAGTAGGAAATAAATCAAAATCTTCATGTGTGTAGACTGGAGATTTTGGCAACAGATCTTTGCAAATGCACATTTTATTTGAGGTTTCGAAAGCACTATTAACGTTATCTCGCGTCGCCAGTTATCAAAAACAGTGCCAGTAAACAATCTAAAAAAAAAAACATATCTTGCAGCGAGAAATGAAACTATTCGTGACAAGTATTTTGGTAAATGCTAAAGAGGTTTTTATTCGCTATTCGTATACATGACGATAATGTGTGTGGTTATTATTCGTTTCGTAAGGCGTGAAGCTGTAGTGTGATTTAAGGCTTTCGAAAAATTGTGTTCTGCGACGAAAATTTTCTCATAAGAAGTCACGTATGTAACGATTCGTGAAGAAGACATTCTAATAAACGTTTCACAGAAGCAAGTTTTGTATTATCCATCAGTTAACAAAAAAATAATCACAAACATATAAGCATTTTCTTAAGTTATATGTGACATAGATAATATTTTTTTTGCTTTTATCATAAATGTACTTTTTGTAAGTATGGTTTTTTTATGCAATACACTAAGTAAAAAATAAAGCATATAAAAAATTTAAAATAGAAAAATATTTCGAGATTAAATATCATCAATCTGCAAAATATAGAAACAATGATAATTGACGCTAGAAGTCGAAACTTGGCTAGTAAAATTACTTTAAAGTAAAATATTGAGCGATAGGTTATTTAAATTGATTTTTAAGTGGTATAGCATTGATTAAAAGATGTTTATAGAACAATTCTTATTGTATTAACCATAGATAAATATAGCTAAATGAATTAAAGTTGACCGGAAAAAAAGAAGGAAAAGAATTCTGAATGCCTAATTGACCGACACACGAGTGAACAAGTAGGTACGTATTGCTAAAATGTCAAAACACTTTATCACCTCACAATACGGCTTTTCAAAAGGGCATTATCAAAAGGTCAATATTTATTGATATTTTGATTTATGTAAGTGGGACACCAAAATCTCAAGAGAAAACGATTGGTCTAATAATCTGATTTTTATTCAATGTACTCTACATCATTTCATGACTGGTAAGCGATGTTATTTTGGCTTAGATGTTTTAAAAAAATTAAGATGTCTTTATTGAAAGCATTTCCAAATTTTTTAATAAAAGCGATTAAAGAGAAGTTTTCAAATGTATTTTTTATTAACATAATAAATATGCTTCTCCTAAAAACATGACTATTAAACAGAAGCATGTTACATTCTTATTGCCTGGTCGAAATACTGGGTAAAAAATCATTTTCATATCTGAGTCTTGAATAAATAATGTTGCAATGTTTCTTCTGCCTGTGTTGTTGCCGAATAACCATCGCTGTTGGATTTTCATAGAGCAACGCGTTTGACTTTCAGAACATAAACTTTCATAAATGGATTTTCAATTAATTTATGGATTTGCATTCAAGAGCATGCTTTATTTCAATAACTAATGATTTTGTCCCCATGAAAATGTATCTATATGTCAAAGTAGGTTTTTTTGTTGCATTTTACTTGGCTATTATAAAAGTTTGCTAGCAAAAACGCTTGGAAACATGTGTGATGTGCCTGGGATACGGCGAATGGTTAATTATGATTAAACACAGCAATATAAACAATAAAAAAGTTGAGGGAATGTTCATAAAAAATAAAAGTATTCAACTTTTCAACTGAATACCTTCGAGCAGATTTATTAAGCAATATTTTTTTATTTTGTTTGAATGATAGCAAGAAGTAAAAACTCCAATGTAAATTGTAAACTCAAAGAACTGAGCAAACCAAAGATAAGGCCGCCAGGTTCCGGATTTGGTATTCGTCTTTTTGCAGTTGCGGGAAAACCTATCACTGGCCACTGAACGTTTTATCCGATAAAGACAAGAGAGGCAAATTCCAAGAAACCGATAAACATATTTAATCTTTTAGGATCTGTATGGTTGCTTAGAACACACAAAAGTAGGACATACGTGTACAGAAAATAGATGCGTACTTTGTTTCCCGATATTTCAAACAATATTTAAAATTCACAAAATCGAGAATAAGCATAACAATGGAAATCCTGTAGTGGAAATATTTTTTACGAAACTATGACGATATTGAACAAGAATGTTGAGTTAAAATCTTAGTGCTTGTTATGAAGTTGACCAACTTTGGCTTCATCAAGATAGCATTTTTGCTTAAACAGCTTGATAGCGATAATTTGATGTTTTATTTCATTCAAACTTCACACTCATTTACACCTTCAGAAAAAATTCTCAATTAACTTACATCTATTGAAGAAAAACAGCTTTTCCTAAAATACTATTTAATTCCAGCCCAATCTTGGTGTGCTGAAAGAAGCTTTTTTTCTGTCACTTAATGACTTAAAGAAAAAAATACAGCATGTTTTTTTAACTTTCATTCACAAATATATTGAAAATATGAAAAATTAACCCGATTGATTTTTTTGAAAACCTATCGATTTTGGATCACACTCAATACCCCTCAATATCCTTAATGCGATTTTATGTATTTGAAAAGGGTGGACAAAATATTTAGCATAAACCATTACTCGTTATATATTTGTAGCCATCATATTTTATTAAATATTATAAATTGAGATGATTTTGGTGTAAATATAAAAGATGTTAAGTTGTATTACTTCTTTTCCACATTTCATATGGTAACCATAAAGTTGTGCCACTTCTCTCGTGTCGATGCAGCAGTGAATTAAAGTTGATGCAGCGTTAGATGGTAAATAGGGGATAACCACAGAAGTGGAATTCGGGGGATTGACATAAAATAGAATTGAGTTTCGCACTCTGAGGCGGTATCCTTCCAAAGAGTCCTAATGTTGTCTGTACGTTCGTACATTGACATAAATTTTATAATTATGAAATAAAAAGAGATGATTTTGTACAAATTTTACTCAAATAAATAAATACATAAATCTTTACTTTGCAACCCTATATATACAATTTATTACTTTTAGGGTGTTTTCCTTATGACGTGCATTATCAACATCAGTTGATAATGCACGTCGTGAAAGAAACCGGTCCTAATATTTTTAAATATAAATGGAAATAGTACAAAGGAATATTGTGGTTTTTTAAATATAATTTATCATTAAAATAGTTTTAAAAATGCAGATTACCAATGGGTGCATAGTCCCTTTTATTACATTTCATAAATCATAAATACACCCTGCAGCAAATTTTCCAGTATATTGAGACTTTTCATAAATAATTTTATGAGCTTATATCAGAGCGAAAATGCGAATTCGCAAAAATTTTTGGCATAAACAAAATGATGCCTGCATTCGACACTTTAATTTAGGATTTGGCTCTGAATTCAAAGGGTAGTAGAGAGTTATCTTTTTCATAAATTCGCTCTGGCCAACAGCCAGCCATCTCCAATTTTGACGTAAATAATAATCGCATGGGAAGCATCACGTACAAATCATGCCGGAACTTTCGACTGAGCCATCCGTTAAGGTTACATGATTATGATTTGTTATCATGATGGCAATGTCCTACATCAGGTCTGGAAAAACTACGGTCCACGAGCTGCATGCAGCCCTGTGACTATTTTAGTGTGGCAAATTTTTCAACTTAAACTGTTTTATCTCTTTTTTATGATACAATTCTTTTTTGTGATAATAATAATAATGTTTATTTGAAAATGGTATTTGATATGCAGCTCACCGTTCATTTTGAATTCCTTATATAACCGTCGTAAAGCTGGAAAGTGTACTCAGTCCTGTTATACACTATAACAGACGTGGAGAACCTGCGGCCTTTTGGCCATTCTGGTTTCTGTAATTCCTAAATTCGGAAAAACGAGGTTTGGAGATAATCTGGGGAAAAAGTTGGGTAAGGGATTGAAAATTAATCAATCCCGTCCTAGTCAATGTTTACTGCGGCCTTATGTCGAATCAGACAAATGAATACAGCCTTTAGAGAAGAAAAGATTCCCCACCTCTGCACTATAAGATAAAAAAAAATTCTCAAATAATATAATATATCATTTGTAAATTTATCTCATATTTTTAACCATGTCCAATGCGGAGCATATTGACTTTTTAAGGAGACTGTTTCATTAGAACTGTGTTTCACCAATTTTCTCAATCGCTTTTAATTCGAAAATATTAAGAATTTAAAAGGACAGGCTTAGAAATAGTGGTAAAAAAATCATTATCAAATTGCTTCGTTTTTAGGATCAGATGAGTTGGAGAAAATTTTATAAATCAAAAATACCCATACCTTTGAAAAAAAAATCATAAATTGATTCAAACCCATTAGCACCGTAATCAAAGCCAACAATTTTAACCACTTATCTTCTCTGCCAAAATAAAAAGCCTATTTGACCTTATTAAAGGCACCGCTGTAGATATATGAAATGCGATCTCGGATGTTAAAATATAAACTGAGATGAAATTCGAACGAGCAGAACTGTTTGCTGTGGTCCGTCCTCACACGAGTCCGAAAGCCCACGCTGGCTTGATTGCAACCAAAGCTAACTTCACGGCGTTTGAAAAGTTTGCTAATTTATTTGGGGATCGTTATAACTTCGATTCTTCACTAGAGTCAATAAACTCTCAGTATACGGATTATACAAAGGATACTTAGTATCAACTTGATTAAAGTGGCTGAGATATTTTGTGTATCAACCTGAGTAGTAGAAGAGTCCTTCTATTTTAAATGGCTGAATTAGTCACACTTTTATTATTATTAATATATTTTTTTTCAATCACACTAGTGTATGGTTCAAAATCAGTCCCGGGCAGCTTTGATCGGGCCATGAATGTGTGATTTTTGTCGACAACGTTGTGGAAGGCGGTCGTAAAACTTTGGCTGCATATACACAACGTGTGGTGGTTCTGTTTTAAATTTCTGGGATAATGTGATTTCTACCTATGCTTTTAATTAATTTATCATAAAAAGAGCATGGTTTTCTTTAGCAAAAATAAATTACTGTCATTGTGTTTTGAAAAATGGATTATGTATAGTAAAATTATGGTTCCTTTAAAAGTATGTTGCATCTTGACATCATTTACACTTTGTTGGAACAGACACTTTGTTGTCGGGTTTTTTATCAATAGATAAAGAGACGTCTTAAATATTGGTCCGGTAAATAAAAAGATAATAGTATTGAAATAACTAAAAGTAGTCCGAATTTAATTTAGATCTCTTAAACCAATTAAAATTTGGAAGATTTTGGGGTAGTTCCCATTGACGACTTGAAATAACTACTTATGTAAGTTAGATACTTAGTGTTTAGTGTAATCAAAAAAAGATATTACGTTTTAGCTACGATAACGCTATGGAACAATTGACATTAAAAAAATATGTGCTAAAGTTAAGCTGATTTCTGATGTACTCATTTGATGGTTACAAGATAATTTATGTATGTATGTCCCACAGAGTTACAGTGTAAAGAAGTCATGTGCTTTCAATTTTATAGAAAAACAATACAACAAGGACATTAAATAATAACACGTTTTTATATTTCGATGCTCTTTTAATGTTTTATACACGGTAAGTGTTTTTTTCAATTATTGGTGCAGTTAAGAGTTATTTGGTGTGAACTTTTCGATTATATTCTTTCAAATTCAATCTTTCTTCATGTCGTCATCAGTATCAACCATTTCGCAGCTGTGATACTTGGAAGACGTCTCGAGCCAACTATCAACGCCAGCGCTCGCCAAATCGTCATTGGATGGCTGCTCTGTGAGTGGCTCCATCTCCGTTGCACCTGCTTTGTCGTAATACAACTTTTCGCGACTAGTCGATACGCCAAATATGGAATCTGGAGACATTGGACGGCAGGCTGTGAATCATAAAAATACAATTAAATACAAAAAATACGCAGTACCTATGAATTAACGAAGCATTTAAACAAGTATTAATTATTGCAAACATGAACATTGGTTGGGTTATATTTTTAATACGTTTTGGTGATTCTTTTTTTTGGTTTGATTTTTCTTTTATTAAAAAAAATTCTTTCCCTTTGATAATTCCTTAAAGAAATACTACCCACAAAATTTCTTTTAGAAATTCTATCATTTCACTCTCTTAAAGCTCGAAGATTGTTTTCAAGTTTAAAACACTTTTCTCTTCTTCTTTGGGGTAGAGATAATAATCCTGAAATTCTAATGACTATTAACATTTTTTTTTTGATTTACAATTTATCGAGCTTTAAGTACCAGGACGCGCTAGCGTCAAGATTCTTCAAGTCAACTTCATCGATAAAGTTTTTGAAAAATTGTAAATTGTATCCCCTTATCATCGTTTGCAGACCGAAGGGCGTGATCACTACAGAGATAAGAAGTTCACGGGAACTCCATATGCATTATTTTTCAAATCACATTCTATATGCTTCCCCCATACTATATCCGTACATGTACACACACATGCGCATACATACATACACACATACAGTACACAAAAAAGTCAAACAAAGAGAGTCATTTTCGTGATACTAAGTTCGTTCTTAAATTGTAAATTTTAGACGACATAAGATCTATGGAGGGTCGTCGAGCAGAACTGCTCTTTTACATGCTTCCAATTTATTCTTACGTGGGCGAAATTATCACCAAAAATATTTGTTTCTCGCGTAGGACGTATGAGTCGTCAGTTCCAAGGGCTGTTCGACTGATCAACTCATTGCCTAGAGGAGTGGAAATTTTCAGTAACAGTATTTGTGAACTGTTTGTAAGGTTTTACTTTTTGATTTTATATGTTGATTTTGATGTATTACGTACTGTTTTTTATATTAACTATATTTGTCAACTGCATGGTGGATTGGCATCAGCTGTAATGTCATTAATTGTACTTTTGATTTTTGAACAATAAGTAAACAAAATTCCGCGTATTGTAAGTAATAAATTTCGGGCGTAATTCTCTAATTTAGATAGCGTTGCCAGATATTTTCCTACCAACATAAACATATTTTTAATACTATTATATTATTGTGCAGCGAAATAATTTTTAATAAAAAATTAATAATAAATAACACAAGCGAAATTATATATAGGCACTGAAACGAAAATTAGAAAAATCGGATTTCTTGTATATACATTATCGAGAATATACAATATATTTTATTTTGGAAAGAAAAAAATAACTATTATAAATAGTAAATCTTCATAATCATATATTTCCTGAGATTTTTTTTCGAGGAACATATCAGGAATAAATTTGTAATATGATGTGATAGTAATTCGAATTGATCGCAAGTTATGAATTTGAAAATATGTTAGTAATATAAAACTAAAAAAAGAATTTTGACGCTTAAGTATTAAGTGCTATGTACATCGACACTAACTAATTTTTTAAATAATGCTGTGTAACATTAATAATGAAATGGTAATTCAAACTAAAATTCTTTCATAGTACTATAGTACTGTTGCTTTAATTAAAAGTTCAATATTACTATGCATGCAAGATTTAATTTCTGTCAAGTCAATAAAAACAATTTTCTTTTTATTTTTTAGTTATTATTCACGTAAACTGGTGTTTCTGTTTCGTTGCATTCCCTGGAATAAAATTTATTTTTTTATTAATCTTAGTCAAGAAATCGGAATGGTTGCGATTATTCTGACCGGAGTCGAGGTCTTTCCTTCCGTCATTACGGTGCTCAGGATTCAACAAGTTCTCACAATTTCCCGTTTATGTCTCTTCTACTCCCACCTCATTTTGTATTTGAATAAACGCCACCTAAAAAGAAAACACAGCGACTGGTTTTCTAACGACTTACTTGTACGACAGTTTTAAAACAAGAAAATGGCTGCCATTAAAGCTGGGTTACTCAAAGTATTATTCAAGGTCTAATTAATATAAAAGTACCACGTTAATATTACCTAACAGTATAAGCTTCGACTGAAAAAGTTTAAGTTACCATGATCTTGATTATTACGCAACACATTGTGTTTTTACAAAAATAAATTTGCTTGGCTTAAGATGCTATTCGTATTGATGCCTTGTAAGAGAAAGTTAATAACTTTATTGATAGTTTAAATTTAGGATGAATATTTAGTTCAAAACAATTGCAAAATAGTCAGATTTTATTCACAGTAAAATCGTAATTCAGTAAGGTATAAATAGCCAACCCCTGTGTGAGTGCCACTGATTTCTAATTTCACCCTCGACATTCAGAAAAAAGTGTTCTTTGTTGCACGAGTTGAATTAATCAATGCCCAAGCAGAAGGGTAAAGCTTTGAGCTCCTTTGTTTAAAGGCCACTCTACTTTTTGATGTATTGTTCTAAAAATCTTACGGATTACTGTTAACAAACAGACGCAAGAAATAAAAAAGACGTTTTTAAAAAGCACAAGGTCAGTCGTGTAATGTAGAAATGTTTTCTATCAAAATGTAGTTTAAAGGCTAAAAAATAGTCGTACGGAATACCTACGTATCATGCAAATTGATTGATTGTAATGTAATACTTTATTATAAATGGTTTAAGTTTAAGACTCAGTTTAAGCATGTACATTAAAAGTATCATTTTTTTGTCACCATAGAAACTATAATATAATTTTATTAATGACGATAAATCTCTTCAATCTATCACCAAAATAACATTGACTTCCACTTTAAGAGAAGACATTTAACAATGTGTAACAATCTTCCATACATTTCATATAACATATTTATGTATTATATCAATATGAGTAGAAAAAAATAAATCTTTCTCTAAGCAAATCTACCGATATGATAAATTAAAATAAACCGGAATGCATATCATCCTGACATCTAGTTTTGTCTTATTATATTCATAGTTTTTTGAATGTTAAATATAAAACATAAACATAGCGTCGGGAATGAAAACGTATTGTTTTGATTCTTTTTTTTTTATAATAATTTTTGATAGATGTTGTGATAATCTTTCTATTTTGGTTGTTATTGTTTCTAATTAAAAATTAAAGAGAAGCGTAATTGTCTGTAAGTAAAAATATTGTATTCGAATTAGTAAACATTACGTAAAAAATATTATCCAAATAAATTCTTCTTTAGAATTCCCAAAGGAGTGTTTTTCATTTAAAATACATTAAGCTGGTAAGTGGTTCTATTGTTGAAAGACATCTTATCCTTTGTTATACTCACTCACCGCTGAGGGGAAATAATTTTATATCCGGTCAAGTTTCGGATTCATTTATATGATGCTTTTCTATTGAGTTGACGGGTCAGGCACAGCCGGAGAAGGATTTCCGTTTCAACATCATAATGGCATTAAAGCTTTTAAGCTCTGGTAACGTGGATAGAAAGTATTCCGATTATTTTTTGAAAATAATATACGAAAACATAAGAAAATAGTTATAACCCAATCAACTGTAATATACTTGAATGACTTATCGAATAAAATATCTCAAGAAAAAAATACTATATTTCACGAGTCAATCAGATTCCTTGTGTTAATTTACGGTATTAATAATCCTTCTTTTGATTTATTTGTTAAAATAAGCGTGTTATATAAAAACCAAAAACATTTATTTATTTTCTGGAACATTATATTGAACATATTCCATCTAGAATCTAGAATATAGAAAATATTTTTTACTAGATGAGTGATAGCCCACTGTTATAAAAAGGGGTTTGTTTTTGTCTTATCATTTTAATGGTTTCACCAGATAGTTTTATTCATTGATATTATGCCGTCTTATTGCGTTTATAACTAATTTGTTTCATTATTTGTGGTGGGTTTTATCGACGGGAAAATCTGTAAGTGGGTAATATTTTTCACTGGGAGGGCTCTCTGACCTGGCTGTATGTGTGTGTTTCCCATGTGACCACCATCTACGTGTTGGCTGGCAGTTTTTCATGTAATGGCATACATTATCTAAGCAGTTGCTATATGTAAAGGTCGGCCCAGGAAGCGTTATGCATTTGCCTTTACGATGCAATCAATCACACCTATTTTGAAAAGAGGTTGCAAAGTATCGTACCCTTTGTGAATTTTATTCATTAAGCAGATATATAAACTATAAAGGCCCATAAAGTGAACGATCATTTGCAAAAGCTGATTTTGTATTCATAAATAAGGTAATGCTGTGTTTTACTTTCCTGATCGATCAAATCGTGTAAATTTAAGATTTATTACAGTTTCGTTTTAACTTAATATCATATCAAAAATTTGTATTTGAACAAAATTATCATAAATAAACTATTTTTTGTGTGAAGAAGTAAATATATGTTGTCATTATTTTGATTTAGTTTTTTAAAAATCACCAAAAATTGACAGGAAACATTTGAAAACTAATCAATTAAAAATAGTTTGTTTCACAATTTTTTTATGTTATTTTCCTTCAATAAGTATAAGGATTAAGAAATTTTTCACATTGCAGAATAAAGTAACTATAAAAAATAGAATTAAATGTATGTTAAGGGTTTAATCGTAGCTTAGTCTTCAACTTAAAGCTATGCAATCTCGGAATCTCTAAATTCACTAGAAAAATTAAAAAGTAATTTATTAAATGTAATTATTTCTTTGTAACTATTTATAGTAGAACAAGTTTCCGCTGGTGACTCTTAAATTGCTTTTGAATATATTATATACATATATATATATGTGTGTGTATTGTGGCCTCTTTCCCTAATGCAACGTTATAAATTTAAACAAAACTATTCAACGGTCTGGTGTGGTAAAATAATACTATTATAGATTCATTAAAAGAAGATACGAAGCTTATAGTTGTCTGCAACTACAGTGGTAGGATTTAAACTAGATTAGTGAGCAGATCTTGCATTTAGATTATGTTAGTATGTGACGTGTACTCTTTGGTAGATTAACGATGCCAGGATTCGCGATGATTACAGTGAAGAAACGGAGCAAGCCAGTCTTAGATACAAAAGATAACAATTGACCTGCTATTTTAGAAGGCCGTCTTATCGGTACTCTATTTAAAGATTACAATGCATAAGTTTCAATTCAATCATTACATGCATTAGTATCAACGTACTTACAATCTTGGAAATTATGATTTTAAAAGCTGATACGTACATACAGTGTTGTTAGAAAATACATATTTTGGTAAAGGTATTTTAATTCTTAATATCTATCAAGAATTTTTATTTTTCTTTAACACTTTGAAAGTTTTATGTCAAGCAGCATTATTGTTTATATATTTATTTGCAAATAATCGTTAAATAAATAGGTTAATTGCGGTACAACTTAAAACCAGTTTTAAAATTGTGTGTTTTCAAGACTTTTCAAATACACTTGAATTATATTTTATGGTCGGTTTATAATTAAAAAAAAACTAATCTTAATGGTGTTAATATTTTGTAAATTTATTTTCTTAGTGTTACGTAGCGGGATCCCATTTTTAATACCAAATTAAAGTTGATGTGTTCTCCTCGTGTGATATGTGTGATATACATGAATATCACTTTTTCACTGTATCTATAGTGATCTTAATTCTAAATGGTAGGTGCTGGTTTATGTGCAATTCTAAAATATTTAACGAAATAATAAATAAACTAGAAATAATAAGAATAAATTTAAAAAATATATTTAATTGTATGGTGAAACTTCAATTGAAACAACACAAAAGAGGAGATGCTCCTTTTCTCTTTTATATAATAACTACTTTTTGATTGAAAAAGTTTCCATGTAACGCGTAATTGTTCATACAGGTTAATATTTTCATATTAAGAAGCTTCAAATAGGCTTCTAAAAATAGTCAAGAATTAAAAAAAAAAATCTAAATGTAATGTTTAAGTAAATACAATGCATTATGAATTACCACATGACTAACTAAATAAACGATTTTTTACAACGGGTATTTTAAAGTATTATTTTAGAAAAGTCCTGATATATGAAAAAATAATATGAAATAAATATTCTTTAAATTTAATATTTATTGATTTTTACTGCCCTGTCTTCAAACAAAAGTTTAAGTCTATCGCTATTCAATTTGTCAAGATATTATTTTCAGCTAAGCTTTTTTTATTATTTCGAGGTAAAATGGCCGATTTGAAAATGTAATCACCAACGAAGGCTTTTTGTAATAAACGATGTTTCTATTTTGGAACAAACCTGGCGAGTACATCGCAGGTACGGATGCAGCGAAATAGCAGCGTGACATGAAACATGGAAATTAGTTTTGTGGTCAAGAATACTCGAACTTAATCAAATGGTAATGGCGAACAAAATTACGAATGTTTTAACGATGCACAACACCGTCAGCACTTGGATGGACTTGCAGCATAAACATATCACGGCTTTAAATTAAAACTATTTAAAAACGTATTGATTATACGCTGTGGAACAAAAACAAATGCTCAATTTATTTCACACAAATGGTTAAAAATACAATTTAATTTTGTGCACATTTTTATTTTATTTTCAACAGTCCTTGTCTCCAAAGATGTATTGTAATTCACAAAAATTCCGATATCTCATAAATGTGAAAGTCGAAATACTCCCGAATGTCATTAATCATGCGATATATTGTTTTAGGTCACATTCTATCGTATAAATGATTGAAAATTAAAAAGTTTATTTATCCACAGAATTAGAACAATACAGATTTGACTAAAAGTATTTTTAACACATTTTTAAATATTATTATTGACAAAGAATAATTAATGTACAACTTAACGCGTGAGATATTGAATAGAAATATTAAAAGTTTTTTAGTTGATTGTATGGGCTGTATAATTTTGAAAATAGTATAATAATATTACATTAACACAAAAAAATGCCCTGGGTATATATGGATATCACAAGGTTTATCAAATCAAATAAAATTTCATAGTAAAAAAATTTTACTATTTATTAAATAAAATGTGGATAAATCATCAGTCAGAAGTAATTGATTTATTATCGTGCATTTATCATAACGGTCGCATGATACCGATTAATACTTTTACATAAACGAAAGCTTTCCGAATATATTGTTATTACTTTGATAACGTATTGCCAAGGTTGATTTATGTGACTTTTCTGCACTAATCATTCGTATTTCATGATATAAAATATATCAAACAAAAATAATAAAGTTTTTGAACAAAATCAAAGTAAAATTATATCACTTTTAGGGTGTTCACTATCAATACTTGGTGGAAAGGCATTATATTATTAAAACACAATATTCCTTTTGACAATGCTCGCAATGAGTGAAACCGGTCCTGACCTATTAAATAAAGTGGAATGAAGTACAAAGGAAAATTGTGTTTTTATTAATAAAATGATATCGTAGGAAAATTAGTATTAGAGTTAAATATTTAGTATTATAATAACAATATATATTAAAAGCCACTTTTCGGTGAGAATGGATAAAAATAGAATTCTGGTTTCATACATAGTTTTTTCATTTCATCATTTAAGTTTCAAGTATCAACATTTAGCTGTCTGATATTTTAAAAATCACGGGTAAGCCAACGTTCAGAAAAAATGTTATATATGGAATAAATGTCACTTTTTATCAGTCGAAAACATAACATAAAAATGAGAATATTAAAAAATATATTTTATCGATGATAAACTTATTGAAATTAGGACCTTATTGTTCTCATTAAAACTTTGCATACGGTTAACTTACATTTATTTTTAGGTGTCGTAAGAAAATATATATCCAATGTATCAGAATACTAATAATCATTAAAAGAATCATTAGCACTTAGGGATATGATGAAAATTCCGGAGTTGGTTGCATGGCTACATTGAATATGAAAGTTAGTTAATTTGTAGCTGACAAAACGCCAGCGAATTGATACGAATCTGATAGTTCGCAAAGTGTAGATGGTTGAAATAGCTATTTTTGATTGCACAAGCATTGCACGTATCACGTAAGCTATTTCGTGTATATTTGAATTTTATGAGTTGATTGTGAGCCATGAAAAGATAGCCGAGCCATAAACTATTGTTCGGTTATTTAATATTTAAGTGTAAGGTTATGAGTTTTATGATTTTATAATGGGTTTTGACATAATATTAATTTGCGAAAATAAAAATGATTTTGAGTGCGAATTTGCCAATATGCCGAGGAAGCCGTCTTAAATTAAAATATTTATAAAGTTTTCATTATTAAAATACATGTTCATAACAGAACTGTTCCATACATGATGTATGGAACAGTTCTACTTTTGATACCATACGACTCATATAATACCTACTGTAAGTTAATTTAAATATGCCAATAACCTTCCCGGAAGTGCAAGCAAAAAGTTTGTCGAAGTTTTATTGCAATCGGATCAGCGGCTTGGCAGCTCATAGAGTACGAATAAACAAACATTAGTTTTTATATATTAGATAAAATAAACATTATAAATAGATAATAACCTAAAATTTAATTTAGTAAAATAATTGTTTTTAATCAACAAGAAAGTACTGACGTGAGCAGTTTGAAAATCAATCAGTAAAAACACGTATAGGTAAACATGAAATCTAATTGGTGAAGCGATGGTAGAACATACTTCCTTATTTAATCACAAAAAGCATATATTTACCCATTAGTTGTTTCGCCTTGAGGACTTTAGGAGGGCTGCGGTATTCACCAGCTGAAACTAAGCTCCCGGTGATGCTAGGAAGCCTTATGTCCAAGTGAGATCCTTTATCTGTTACAATCTTGTTATTCATAGCGTAGAGCTTTGTTGTAATATCACGAGCTATTAGTGTTGTTACAACTGTTGCCAAATATGTTTCCTTCACGAAGAGGTACTCCAGCGATGACCGTTGCCAATACAGATATCGGCACGAGCTTGCAGCCACTATAGACACCTGATACAGTAAAAAATATTTAAAATTACAATGAATTTTTCCTTTGTAAAATTAACAAAATATGCAACATTTATTATGTGGAAAAAAGAATAAAGGTATTAGATGAACGTAGCATGAAAATGTAGGTGGGTTTTATTATTAATATACTTGATAAAACATAATGTTATATGTTGTTGTTTCTTTACGTTAATCATAACCGATCGTTTTATATTTCCCCTTATCAGACAAGCATAGTTTGTATAGCAAGCTATGTCCAATAGTGTTTTTTTATCATTGAATATTCTCCCTAACAGAGCCAAGATTATTCTGACATGAAATCGATGAAGATATCATACAAATTCGATTTTAAATTAAAATGTTTATTTTTCTTTTGACAACTGTTGCAATAGATTGATATGTTAAGCAGTAAATATCTGAAAATTATAGAATATATTATAAAAGTGAATAAAATGGTATCAAAGTGAAAGTATCAAAACACTTTTATATTTGATACAGCAGTTGATTTTGTTGTAACTGGATACATCACAAAACGTAAGAAATTATTATAAAAATCTGGAAAAAATAATTATAAATACGAAATGAATTGGGCTTTAACTTTGAAACCAAGTCAACCCAATAGCGACATTGATAATTGTGATAAAAAATTATAAGAGAAAATAATGCTTTTGAATATAAATATTTCACATGAGTTTGAACAAGGCAATTATTGAACGGTTTTCACAAAACAAAGTCAATTATATTTAAAATAAAAATAATGAACACGAATATGAATATGTTACATTTTTATTATGTTTTACCTATAAAAAAGTTTTAATTGATTTATGAATATTTTAGGATTGCAAAAACTGCCGCCGTTGTTTCTCGAGCTTTCAATTATAGAAAAATCCGTTGTTCAAAGCATTTAGAGAAACGATTTATCAAATTCAATATCTTGTCATTTGGCAAACCATTGCAGAAGCAGTTTGTTTGTATTGCCATTCATAAAGTCTTAGGAAACCTCATATTAGAACTGGGGATATTCGACACATGTGCTTACAGATAAAACATTTTTTTACTGCAAATATTACGACCGCATCAAGTGGCGTAGATATCAAATTATAAATAAACTGTAGTGGCTGCATGGGTAAAATGTGTATTACAAGTAAAGGAGTGTATAGGTTTTTTAAGTTACACTTACAATAAGGTATTACAATTCAACATGGGAATATTATCAATACTAGTGTAACGAAAGAAAAAATAAATAATTTCCAGATGGGATAGGTATACTATGAAGGTGAGTAAATCAAAATCGGTAATTCAATATTTCATACAAAATACCGTAGTTAAAAAGTAAATCATAATCATAAACACTTTTAATGTATTCACTGTCAATACTCAGTTGAATGGTATTAAAAAAATACAACACTATTTTTTGCTATCATCGTACGATCATCAGTTAAAAATGCTCACGGTTAGTGAACATAATAATGGTGATTAACAGGTGATTTTAATTAATGTCTTACGTTTTTTAAAAATATTATTACAAAATTAAAAGGCTCATCAATTCTGAGTCCTGTCAATATTGATACAACTCTTTTATTACGAACTATTTTAATAAAATATGTATACATTCGAAAATCGATTCCGATTAATTTTAAATACAGAAATACTAGTATTTTCACATTTTAAAAACCAGTATTTAAGTATTGAAAAACACCATAAATATCGAAACCTTGGTTTCGGCAAACACCACTTACAATGTCATTTTTGTAATAAAATTACAGTTTTTTGTTTGGGTACGATTAATAATAATGTTGGCAGTGATAATAAAGACAAATAATTGTTTGATGTTCATCTATTTTTTTTATATTTATACTCTTTTATATATTCAGTTAAATCAATAATGTAAGATGAGTAAGTCACTTATTTACATTTATTAGTCTAAATCAAGCCTAGTAGTTTATTTACATACATACGTATGCATTCTGTCACAGCGATATATTGCTTATTTGAATTTGTAGTAAAAATAAAAAAAATATATAAATATTATCAACACTTATATCAGGCATGGGCAAACCGCGGCTCGCGGTCCACATCAGGCCTGGCGCGTATTTTTCTGTTTTTCCGCGAAAAACAAGTTTTTTTCTGAAAAAGATTCCCGTTTTTGCTAACCTCAATCAAAAATTTTGTCTGAAATTTGTCTCATTTGCATGGAGAGTATAACAGTGTTTTAAGTGTATACTATTACCAGCCATTGACTAATAAAATTATTGGATATGGTTCTAATTTAAATTTAGAAGAAAAAAAGAAAACAGCTGATGAATTGATTCAAAATTATTTTTCATACTTGAATGTACTTCCTAATTTGAAACTGAATATTTACAAGCAGTTTAAAAAATCTCTAAAACTAGCATAAAAATTAAAAACAAATCTTAAAAGATGTAAAAAATATCATATTAAATTCTTTATTTTGGGCTTGAATCTAAAAAGTTTGCCCCCATTGACGTATATCAACAACTAAAACACCAAAAATCAAAATTTATATACACAAATACTACAGAAAAATAACTGTTCAATTTATGCTTTAATATCAATCAATATGTACGTATTTTGTAATCTGTTCTGTGTTACGTAATTATATAGTCAGACATAAATAAAGCAATCGGTCATTTAAATTACTTTGAAACTCACACTAACTTACACCAGGTTTTCCATTCATTACGAATTCAATATAAAGCAGTCAACAAGTTTTGTTTCTCCAAACTGCGTAATTAACTCTGAGGTGAATAAAATGGTTTTTTTAAAACATTTTTGTTGAAAATTGTTACATTACTATCGCCGTTATGATATTCGATGGTTTACATATTAATCATAACTCTTTCATGCTTGCTTGGAAAATATATATTTTTTATTTATTAAAGTAAAAACCAATAAGCTTGATGTAGCAGCCACTAGAATACGAGATTATTTGCGCCATATGGTGCACTTTAATATGATTGAAGGCGGCAACTTCGATACACTTCAAAGCCTGATATAAAAATATTGCGAGGGAAGAGGAAAAAGCTTTTTCAATCCTTCTTTTCCATATTATAATAAATTGTTGAGTGTAAATATTATCAAGCTTAAACATGTAATATGTTAATAAATTTTGATATAAAACAATATAAGATTTAAAAAAGTTCAAATTAATTCAAAAAGGTATTTTTGATCACGTTCACACGCCTAGTGGGTATTTAAGCAGATGCAATCGACTCGTTGTAAACCAAACGCTCTTTTTCCGCAGGAAGAATATAAATAATTGATAGTAAAACTAGTATCAACTAGTCATTCTTTCTCGACCCTGATTTAAGAATAGGTGAAGTCAGTAGAAATCAATAACAACATCCCAGAGCTTCACGATATTGGTTACAGATTCATTTTTTTACCATGTCCGCTCCTAATATGGAGCATATGGACACCTAATGGAGTTTATCTCAACAGAAGTGTTTCTACGAGAACTGCTTGTTACTCAGTTGCTCAACCTCTCTTTTTCCAAAGAGAGTAAGAATGTTCAATACGAGCTAAATATCTTAACAGTTTAACAGTATGGAATGGATGAACAGTTTTTTTAAATATGGCTATAAATATAGCATAATTAAGCGAGGGCACAGTTAAAAAATTAAATAAATTAAATAGCTGATTTAATAATGTAAAAGTTAGTACTTTCATAATATTAAATGCTCTATTTACCTTGATAAATACGTTGAAATGGTCGATTCAAGTTTATCTATAAATAAACTATTTTCCAATACTGCTAGTCATCCCTTTTCGACATTTTTTGTAACTTTCATCAGAATAATGCTTCAGGAAATAAACTCTTCAATCGTTTTCTCTATCAAAATGTTTTTGAAAATTGAAGAGAGGAAGTATACAAAAAGGATGGAATCTATTCATGTTTAAAAACTCCAATAACATACATAAATGCATTAGTGAACGGATTAAATATTAAAGACTTAGAAAAAAGTATCCATGTATTTTTTACGATACTTATGAGACTAGTGGCTGCCTTTTATCTTTTATACGATAAATACACATTTATTTAAAGAAAATTATTATATTTGCATTGTTACTCCAAAAATATGAAAGAGATGTATATAAAGTCATGCCTAAGGGATACATGAACATAGCGGACGTTAACACTTTGCAATAATATTTGTTTGCATATAGTTATAATAACAATGATTGCATTGTAATTTAAATTATTCATTATATTTTGGATTATTTTTACCTGAAGTAGCAGTGCTTTTTAATTGGAAAGATGTTAAACTGCACAAACTGCATAAATGAATCGCAGATTTTTTCCTAATTAAATGTAATCAAAAATTCAGTTTTAAAAGTATAATTATTTACTCGAATATAAGTTAAATATTTATCAAAATTAAAGGAAATATCTTAATTCATTGATCCGTCACGCCTTTTCGTTAGCAACAAAAGAATATATTCATTTTTACTGTATGAAATGTTATGTATGCAAATTTTAAATTTAAATCATACATTATAAATAAGAGGTATGTGTAAATTTTCTAAAACATGAATTAGTTGACCTTTTATTTTTTAATTTTTTTAAAGTACGACTTATTTGTTATTACATATTCTCTTTTCAAATTTATACTTTCCGAAAAAATAAAATGTTTTGACGCGACGATATTTTGTCTTGATTCTAATATACGATACCCAATAACTGTTAATAGTAAAATTTTGAATAATCAAACGGATGACAATGTCATAATATTTTTTGGTTATGTAGAATTAAATGACTTATTTAAAATTAATGAAAATCTAAACGCTCGAGGGATATCAAAATGATGTTATTAAGGCATGTATATGTTTTATTTTTCACAACAGTATATATTATATAAACTTTATAAGTTTATTTAGTGGGTTTGTATCTGTAAATTTTATATATAAAACGTCAATTATATTTGTACTGACAGGTTACACAAGCTTATAGCTAGCTGCAAAATAGTTGTTCAATCCTTCTTTAAATGTAATGATTATTTAACTTACCTTAAATTTTTCATCCACTGTTGCACGGCTTGATTCGAATTCAGGTGAATCAAGAAACTCGCATGGAAGAATTGGGTGTAAAAATTGTTGACCACTTATAACATTAACCTGCAATAAAAATCATCTTTTAGTTTGACGGATTTTATTTCATAAATTACTGTAGAATCTCTTTTTCATATAATACAGAATAAACCAAAACATACGAAAAATATTTAAAGCTGTTCTTTTGTGTACATTTGACAGTTTGTGGACTATTTTCTTATGTTAACATTGTTTGTTATAATTTTAGTTTTTCTGTTACAGTAGTGAGTAGCGGGCAAATTATTCGACACAGCATGTCAGTGTGTAGCTGACAAAATTACTGATAACCAGATGTGTGTATTTATTTTATGGTAAAGTGAGTATAAAATGAGTTAAGAATGTATAAACTAACGAAGCAATTATATTTTTTTTCACTATATATAATATACATATATCTAATATATAAAAATGAATATTTGTTTGTTCGTATTTAATGCGTTGCCACACCGCTCATCTGATAGCAACAAAACTATGATACAATTTCAATGTCAATGATAAAAATCAATGTTTGTATGTCTGCCATACAGTTCATTTTGACAACGTATGCTTGCACTTTCGCGAAGGTTATAGTACAATTAACTTACAGTAGGTGGCGCATGTGTCGTACCATAGACAATCCGCAGCAAACATCAAACGTCAAACATGCACTCCAATAAACACAATTAATACACAAACACTTTCTTTCTTTGAGTGGCATTCAACGCTTGCCGAGAACCGGCTAGTATGTTATAACATTAAACTGTTTCATCAGTGGCGGATTACGTACTTATATTTTAAAGCCCATGTTATTTGAATAACATGAAAGTGTTGCGAAAGTATACGCAAAATAAGAAAGGTTATTGAAAACTGAACTAAAAACGTATGGGCTCTGTTTAACGTATGTTTTTTTGAGGTCCCTAGGATTCGTAGGCCCCAAGCGCGCCCCTCTGCGCTTATGGAGTAATCCGCCACGCCGCTTAATTAAACTCTAATAATACGATATCAAGCCAAATATCACATCAATGAAGATTGTGTATTGTATATTTTATCTGTAAAATAAAGTAATTTATTTGAAATTATTGATTTCTTGAAAACCTTTTTTTAAAATCCATGTCCGCTCCCACATGACCTCATAAAAGAGACATCTCAAAAGAAGTTTTCTAAAACTGCTTATTACTTAGCTCAACCTCTTTTTTTCAATAAGAAGAATGGAGCTAGAATAGAACTCGTGGTTTGCAAATCGCTCTCGCTACGTTTTTATTTTAGTATTGGTAGGATGGGAGGGAACTTTTTGAAATAAAAAATAACTATGCTTTTAAGCAGAAATCTAAAAAATACTCTTCTTACAAAGGCTTGAACGCTTTTACCACTGCACCACGGAATATGGCGATTAGTCAGTTTAAAATATAGTGATTCAATGAAAATTTTCCAATACTTTTGTGGCAGAAAATCACGTTTATTATAAAATTGATATTTTATTTTACAAAATAGCTCACGTTTTTCGATTTTTAGTCTTTTCATAAATGTCATTTTTAATGTCATCCATCTCATTGACATTTCATCACGAACCGCCGAAGCGAAATCTATTTTTTAGCGTTTTTTGTGCACTGTTATCGCTATGTTTTTATGATTGCGAATCGATTGATGTACTCATAAATTGACGCATCTAAACACCACCTATAGATCAAGGCAGAATAAGGGATGTAGCTGGTATGCTATGATATAGGTTTTACCATATTCATAAATATTCACTGAGTCGAAATTTTATTTAGTCTCAAAACAATATGAGCGATATGGAAACAAAGATGGCAGTTTTCAATTTCCTAAAATATTGGCAAATTAACAAAAACGTTTTTTTTATAGATGGAATATCTTATTATTTTCATATATTTGATTTCGTTTTGCGAAATCATGTTTAAAATACTTATATACATATCAATTATGAATACTTTGAAGTTTTTTTCCCACTAAGAATAACTGCTATCTTTGTTTTGTCAAACATTGCCAACTATCAGATTTGTTTTGTTCCATTTTTTTTTCAGCTCACAATATGTACGAAATATCCTATAGAAATCTAACTAATTTTAAACAAAACACAGAGACTGCCGTTTTTGTTTCTAAAAGCCTCATATTATGTTCATTCATTGTTATTTATTAAATTTACTTTAGATATAGTTGAATTATTGAAAAAAAAATATTGATGGTCGTTGTAACTGATAAAAAAATAAAAGTCAATTCATTTTTCTGCTCAGTGAACAAAACTTTTTTATTTTTATTCACTCGTTTCTGATTTTGTATTTTGAATTACAGTAAAAAAAAGAATGATGTATTTATGAATAAAAAATTTACTTTACCCCACTCAAAGAAAAAAATAAAATCTTCACAGACGTAACTGTTATTGCATACAAGTTTTCATACTGAAATACGAATTTCCAGATATAAATGAGAATTATTATGTAGAGTAAAACAGGACTAAGAAATATTAACCGTGACAAAAAATTAATTCAATTTTGTGTAAATTGTAATCAGTAATAACCACGTTATTGCTTGAAAAACAAAAATTTCGCCCAAAAAGTTTAATTGGAGAGAACGGTTGATTTAAAATTATATCGAAACATAATAGACACCCCTAGCACTCGTAGGCACTTTGATATTGAGTCAGACAGGGGTAGAGGGTTGCTGCCCTTTGATAGACGTCGGCTTTATTATTCCAATGTCATTACATTACGCTTGGAGGTGCGGTCAACGACGACAGACTGATTGGGGTGGATATCGTTGGGTCGAAAATATTAAAGATATTTGAAGTCGTTATAGCTTTTGTTTGAATGGCCACTAGAATCGTTTCTCCGAATCGATTAGATTAGGCCAAACTGCGATGTTGTTTTTGATAGCTTAGACATTTTTTATCATCAAAATGTAAACTGTAACTTTTATGTTTACGTGGGTAATTGAATAACGACTATACCTATATTTATTTCAGTAAAGTATAATACGATATTATGTTAAAACGTTATGACGTTTCTTAAATTGGAAATTAATGATAATGTTTTTATTCTGCATTTTAAGCTGTATATAAATTAGTAATTGTAGACGTTATAAAAAAACTAAGGTGTAATTTTAAATTTGATTGATTAAAACTTATCGAAAAATAGTGTTCACAAAAATTAAAACTTCATACAAATAATATTTTTGAATTCACAGTTTATTAAGTAGCTTCATATTAATAAAAAAAGAACATTAATTGATTTTGTTGTTACTTATATTATACATACCAACAACATCTGAAATTTCAGGTAGCTGCAATTAGTTTCAATTCAATTCGTTTATACAAAAAAGGTTAAGTTTTTGTTGGTACCGGTTTCATATTTCTTTCATAATGAAAATCTGCTGCATACTTTTACGATGTTTGTTTATTTAGGTACTGAGAGTTGTAATTTGGCTGTTAACATTACACGTTGATATTATGTGTTTACCTAACATCCCAGAAAACTGCAAGTAAACTGGCCAGCAAAATAAACGGAGCGTGACTTGCAGCTTATTAACAAAACAAAGCAAAGTACCACTCTTTATATAAGCAGATATCATATAGCATGATATTTATATTGCGCTCATGTTGTAAAAAGTAGTTTTAAAACTGAACAAGGACACACATTATATTCTAAAATAGGGTTCTCATGTACAACTATTCTTATATTTATAATGTTAAAATACAAATGAAATATAAGTGTGTACATTGGAAAATACTTTGATGAAGTTGTCAAATATTCTTTATGACAATAAAAACATTTCATATATATCTAGTTTACATTCGTTATATTTAATAACACGATAACGTTTTTGTTCGTTTCAACTACCGGTTGCAGAAGAAATATTAAAATGACTGAAAGTGTTCATATATTGGCTTCTCTTATTCAACATGCCTCGTTGAAATGCTATATAAGGACGTTGTATTCTCACCAATATGAGTAGAGACTGAGGCAGCCAAAGTTCACCATGAACTGTAACGCAAAAAAAAGAAAAAGTAGCTGACATGATTTATTATTTGATATTTATGATTTTATTAACAGCTGTTATTCAAAATGGCTAGCAGTCATTATGTTTGGTCACGATTTAGTGAATTGCTTAGGATTTACTCTCCACACTGTATATTTATAATAAAAACATTTAAAACTAATAATATAGAGTAATTTTTCGCACACTTAAGTGCAAGCCGCTAAGTGTTGGTCAATTGTCACCGGGACAATCCTAGCACAAAATTGAACAACGCATAACGTTCATCACGCCACGGAAAAGGTCTGTTGGACACATATGTATGGCCGAGGAGAATGGTGGAGGGAATTGTGTAACTATTTTTTAAAATGTAATTCAGTTACAGAAATTAGTTTTTTTGATTATTCTCAAAAGTGTTTTTAATATAATATTAAAAATCATAAATTCTTTACTTTCATTGCTTGTGATATGCGATGATATGTCTTTGCTCATTTGAGAACGAATTGTAATGTATTTTTTTTCAAATATTATTGAATATAATGTGAGTGGGTGCAAACTAAACGGAAATAGTTTTTATAGCAAAAGTTATGTTTCCCACAATAACCGCTAAACCCAGAGGTGGGAACCTTTTCATTTTTAAAGGTCACATTCATTTATATGATTCAACATAAGGCCGCAGTAAAGAAAAGGTTGACCCCCCTTTCGACTGTCGAACATATAATGAGTTGACTACGCTCTTTTTTCCAAACGCTTGCGTATAATTTTTTGATCAAAGTGAATATATTGATCATGTCAATAGGCCACATCAGAGTAGCCAAAAAGCCGCAGATTCCCCTCCACTGACCAAATCCTTCAAAATTACGTTAAATTATTTTTATTTCAAATAATTCTACAATTTTAAAATATAATAATATTTACTTTTATAGTATGTAAAAACTCTTCTTATCTTTCACTGTACTTTTGCCAAATGATTCCGTTTATTTCGTCTAACTTTGATAATCAGACAGTGTTTATTATCATGAACTAATTAAAGCAAAAAGCCAGCCATAAAAACAATGTCCCTATGTGGCTTGGCAGCACACCTATCTCTACTCGCATTTCATGACAGAGAAGTTTCATCGAGCTAAATGTCCAGGAAGAGATGGTGTGCCAAATATTTTGGGTTAACTTGTGGTATGCATTGCACAATAAAATCTACCTACAGAGTTAGAAAAAACAAACAGCGCACAATAGAAGAATATAAAAACGGTAAAAAACTTTAATAATAAAAATTGTAGTAAACATATCGATTCCTTATTTCAATGTTACGTTATTGAGGTGTTTTAACGTTGGCATGCTAATAATAGCAAAAAAATGGAAGATACTTATTCTTCGTTGCAACGCTGTTGTTGACAAGCACTAGAAATAATATAGCTATTTTAAGAAGTTTAAAAAAACAAATTAATTAAAAGATTGATTCAATTTATGTTTTGTGTCCGTTATATAAAATAAAAGTCATCTCTCCGCTATGTTTTTTTAAGATTTTTCAATATGGAAGTAGTAATCGTTTATTGTTATTCGATAATCTAAACTAAAACATATATAGTTTGATTACATTACAGGTATACGACGAAGGTTTTAAAATGGCATTTCATAAAAGTTATAAAAGTATGAATATTTAACACGTACAACAAAACTAATTTTCCTGACGGCATGTACTTATACTCGAAAGTTTATTGTTTATTGGTTGTCCTGTTGTTTTCCACCATACTGGGTATATTTGAAATAAAACGGAAATGGAGATATTCTCGGCTCAAATAATATTATTTTGGATGATAATTATTATCAAACGATAAATTTAAATGCGCTGTATTATTAACTTAATGTCAGGCTTCAACTAAAGGAAGGAAATAAATTACTTTACATTTTAATTTGTGAAGAATTAATGACTCAAAATATAGCAATAGAGAATGAAAACATCTTTTCATAACATATTTTAATTGGTTTCTCCGTGTCCAAGAGTTTTAGTTTAAATTATACTTTTACATATATATTTTTTAAATCAGATGTTTATAATTTTTATTTATAAAATATAGGTATATTTTAGTAAAAATAGAAGAAAATACTACAAGTAGGTAAAAATCATAATAATAATTAATATTTTTAGTCAATTTAAAGTAATAATGAAAAATTTAAAATTGAAAAAAAACTAGACCGGTCTTTTTAACATACGATTAATGTGAAACATAACAATGTACGCATTTTTAGAAAATAATAACACCATAGTTTACCTTTCCTGATAATAGGAGTCCTAAGCGATCTGTCTTAGTGAGATTCTGCATGGCGTAGGCTTCACCGGCGTGTAAGGACATAATCTGCGCAAACTCTGATGATACCATTCGCTTAAATTGGATCCTCGGCACCTATTTAATTTAAAAAATTGTTGTCATCAAAACTAAGAAAAAAATTAAACATTATCTTTCTTTATAAATTAAAAAAAGTATTCAGTAATTAAAAACAGTAATTGAAATTTAAACAAGTCATTATTGCAACAATGTTTGGGAAAATAAGTAATGTTCAAAAAAATTAATCACTTAGAATTGAAATAAATAAAAATCCCTGAAATGATAAATAATAAATAAAATAAAGGAACCATTTGATCCATTGACTTTGAAACAGCTTCGGACAGAAACCCCAGAGCGTTACCACTGTAACGTTTTAAGTATGTAAATATGTATTATAAAAAAGTGTTATTTGATAAAATGAAAAATTAATTCTGAAGATATAATTTGCGTTAGAAATATTCATTTATTGAACGCTTTCAATGTTTAACATTGAAACTGGAATATTAATCAAACCTAATTTTGTATAGCTTAATCAATAACAAAATTTGAATCAGTGGATTCCTCTTAATAGTAGAGTCCTACTATAATAAATATATTTAATCGTGGTTAAACGCAGGCTATTATGATACTTCATTAATCTTCTCACGGAATTTATACCATCCCACTATTAAGTAATTATCGGTAGCCCGATTTCGCCTTAAATTATAGATGTACTATAGAAATATATTTATAAGCACTTGTCGGCTTAGTTTGGCGAACATAATTATTAAAATAGTCATAAAAAGTGTATGCTATCGTGTAGGTTTATAGAGTCCATATAATATAGACGATAAACTTAACGTCTATTTTAACCATTTATCGAAGTTTAATGTTGTATAATTTAAAGAGCTGTCCTGTTTTAAAGACTTTTATTGAGTCGTCTATGTGAATACTATAAATGGTATTCACTCAGAAAATAGTCTTCATGTTGCTTAATATAATAAAACTTTAATAAATTTAACCGAACTCAGTTTTTTTTATTTACGTACCTAACAAATAAATGTATTGGAATACATATAAGGTGGTGAGAATTTTTGTTTACCACATTATTTAACGAGAAAGTTGTTGGTCGGGAGAATGAATAAAAAGCGAAAAAAATAAAATAGCCATTCACTAAAATTGAGATTTTATTAGAATTATTGTAGATAACCTAGATTATTGAATAAAGGATAAAAAAATGGTGAATTTGTATACTTAGATGTTTATCATATAACAACAATAATGTCCGAGACATTGGTTTATCGGGTAATGATTGATCACAGATTGAGGTACTAAAAGCAATGACGAACAATTTAAACCAATGTTTCTCAACCTTTTTGGGCCCGTGGCTTCTTTTGAGTGTATTTATTTGTCTGTGTCCCCCTTACCATTGTTATGTCTTCTTTGAAAGGATTTTTTTTATGAATTTTGCTCTTCCCAGGAATTTGCCGATTTGAATTATTTATAGAGTTTATTCAGATAAGAAAAACAAAACCCATCTTTTTACTATCCATAAAATTCAGTAATATCCTGTTTCAGATAGAGATTGCACTACCTGACGAATATATCAATACCGTGTTTGGGTATTTTATATTAAGAACCGGTATTTGAAATTTCAATAACGGTATACCAAAAAGGGTTTGGATAAAACAAAACACCATGCCTGTTAGGACCGTAATACCAGGTGAGTAAATTAAAATCGGTTTTTTGATATTTAATTCGACTGTGGAAAAGAAAATAGACGTAACCCACACATAATAAATTTTACAGGAGGCACTAAAAACGTTTTTTGATGATTTTGAGCCAAAGGAAAATTATGAAATGTACACCACTTGAAATGGACGGAGACTGGTTCTTAATTGATTTAATCTAATATTAATTTAATTAATTAAAAAAAAAAACTTTTTTCAAGTCATTTTTCATGGTCGCAATTTTCGCAGGTCATTATTTTTTCAAACTTAAAAGCTAAATTAAGATACTAATTCGGCATTTTCAGCTTACATCCTTTTGATAGAGCGTGTATGAAGATGTATATTTTGTGATTATCGAAAAAAAGCTGTTTTGAAAAAAGTGTTGGTTGCGTTCTTTTTCCTTTCTACAGTCGAATAATATAAACCGTCAATCAAACATATCATAATAATAAACGAGTGATTTTCATAAATAATTAAAAGTTTCTTAAAATAAAGGTATCGAAAGGTTCACAATTTCTCAAACCTGTCACAATATTGATAAAACTCTTAGCAAATTAAAATATTTTAATTCATCGTCAACAATTTTATTATAATATCTGATAAATTTATTTATATATGTTTATTTCGATTTTGGTTTATTTTAATTAACGAAATACCGGTGTTTTTTCTTTTTAAAATTAATGTATCAGTATTGAACAAACATCATGAATACCGGGAACTCAGTTTTACTTCGCAATCCCTAGTTTCAGGTTGTCTATTTGCTAGCGTTGAAACAGTTCATACTAAAAGACAGATACCGCTTTTAGAAGAGAAAAATAAGTTACATCATAAATGTTTATTCCCCCACGATGCTGATGCAGATGCTGTTAAAAGATAAAATTGCAATCAATATTGTATACTAAGTGGCAATATTTCTCTCGTATCACTCATATCATCATTACCGCCGGCTCATATTGATTTACATGTATGAGATAAAACTCTTCCATAATGTTGGAATTCATTTCCTTTTATTGCAAAAGAGAAGCGTGTTTTTGTCATATCGCTCCATTTGAAATACTGCATTTCATCAAAAGGCAATTTACTATTCTATTTTATCACGTCATTTTTATCACTTCTGGAGGTGACATGCATAATTGATGCATGAGTAAGACATAAATGTGTTTGATGTTCTTACAGCAATTGTAAACATCAAATGAATATTTAAATTATTAGAAGCTTAGGTTTGCGGGTGCGTGGTTCGGTGGTCACGGGCTTCAATCCTAGTTCAATCGATCAATCGACTTTTCTTCAAAAGATGTCTCAAATTACTTTTCACTCAGCTGATCACTAACACGGAGCGCAGTAAGAGCGACTATAAGCCACCAACCAGTACTTGTCATAGTCCTGTCCTTCTCTCTCAAAACAAGTCCATTCATTATAAGTAACTGCCCTTCACTTTGGGAATGGACTTGATAAAAGGAAAATAATTTTAATGAAAATAATGATTTTATGCATAATTATATATCCATATATTATAAATTACGTTATGTGATGCACAAAGTAAACATTTATCTATGAAGCCGGCAAAGCTAAAAAAAATGTGCGAGTGGTATGTAATGTAGTTTAGTGCATGTCAAAATACCTGCCATAATGCGAAATCTTTCACAAAATGTTGGTCTTTTATTTAATCGTGCCAATTTATATTTTATACAGTGAAATTTTAGGCATGTTAGCTTTTTTATTTGTATTATAATATAATTTACTATCAGTTATCGTGCATACTTTTTTAAATATCAGATATGTAAAAAAAACATTCTATTCTTAGTCAGTATTGTATGTAAATAAATGTGGAACATATATTTTTTTTGAAATGACTAATATTTCTTCATTAGTATTTATACCCTGAAACCAAACTACAACCTTGTGCGAAAAAATGAAAAAAAAAAAACAAAATTAATAAAAAGTCTACATTTAAAACTGACAACCTTATTTTTCCGTAGGTCTTATAACGAATTGTGACACGTGTTTCCCTTTTTGAAATTAAAATTATCGAGACAAACTATTAAAAAGTTATTAATCTGTTAAATTACAAAATGGAGGTTATGTTTTTTTGTCTTTTATATTGGACGCAAAATGTAATTTATTTTATTGGCAAGTGGACAAGTTATCGACTGTAATTTTATATCACAAATGTACTTCCACAAATTTACCACAGAACATATTAATACGTTCGATGAATTTGGTGGTATCTTTGATCAGTTAATTAATATCCGTTAAATATTTGTTTAAATGTTCATCGTTTATATATCACAATTGTTATAAGACCAAAGACGGTAGCAATAAATGGTCATTTTAATCACATTAATATTAAAACTATACACGGTGAAATTATGAAAATTTCTCATTTAAATAACAACAATATTAAATTTAATATGGTTAATGGTGGCTGGTTGAAAAATTTGGCAAAAATATTTATAGGATTTTTCCTCACCTTGAAAGGCTCAAATAGATTATGATAAGCCTCTTCCAATTCTGGATCGAATTTGACAGGTCTCATATCGTAGATGATAAACACAACGTGTGCGATGTTTATAAAGAAAAAGGAAAAGTTCCACGTGAATACATCAGGGGCGCAGATCACGTGCCACGCCCATACCGAATACACCAATAATGCTAAAAAAATACCAATCTCTAAGCGACTCGATAACCTAACTGATATTAATATTATCTAGGGTAGTATACAATGAAAGAAAACGACTTATATACAAGTTTTTCCTACGATTATTTTGATAAAAAACGATAAGACATTTAAAAGTATTCATACACATATTTCTCGCACGTACACATTTTTAGGCATCCATTTATTTATTTATCGCCTGTTTATTCAGTCAGACTTCATTCACTAAATCATTAATACGTTTATTTCATCACAAGAAGGCTAAGTAAACAACTAAAGTTATAGATGATATCATTTTGTACTGTTATTAAAAACCATAGTTCAGTTAGATTATATTATATTCACGTGTATTTTGAAGAGTAAAATAATCTTATACTAAATTTGAATCGTTCAAATTATTACATTTACACAAGTTTTATCTCTAACGACCCGGGTTTCACCTTTCGGCATTTTCAGGCGTTCAGGTGCACGGAGGAATTTGAATTGACGCTTAGTAAATGAATGTATCGTGTTTAAATAATAAATAAATCTATCACTAAGTTTAAAGCCATTGCTGGCGAAAAGGATTATCCCATGGGAATGCCTACAGATTTGAATGGTGGATAATTTTAAAAAATATATTTATTTTTGTTTGTCGGAGAAATTTTATGACTATATTTATTTACATATGGGGTATAAGAGTGGGGAATTCGATAGATTTACCTGCTCATTCAAAATCGGTGTGCTTTTCAATTGAACTGGAAAAATAGTTTATGATCTCCGTATTTGTGTGTAACATATTTCGTTAGTATCAACATTTGTGTGAATGTACATAATTTGAACGATTCAAATTTAATATCGAAATTCCACTAAGGACCTTCAGTCGAAATCTGAAATGATCTTATACTGCTTAAATAAAAATTAAATGATTTCACAATTTTCTCAAATTGTGCCACTTAATTGCATAAAGATTATATGTAATGAATAGGAATATCATCTATAGGCTTGTATTGTAATACAATGTCATTTTAAATAAAGGAAGTCGTAAATGCATTGTATGTATTGATATGAAATATTTCTGTGAATTGGATAATATTGATATTATAATTCGGTTTAATTTTAATTCTTTTATTATTTTAAAATAACAATTTTAATTTAGATTCTTCTAAATGAAGTTTGAATACAAGTTTAATAAGTTTAAATTTATATAAACCAAGAAATAGTCAATAGCTCTACAAATCCTACTTTAAGACTTATAAATAGAATTTGAAGTGAATATAGTTAACAATGATTAAAGTGAGATTATTTCATTAGCATGTCTAAAAAAATCAAATAACTTTGTGTTGAAAGCTTACCTATTATCAATGTACTGTGCATGAACAATTGACCTTTTTTGGTAGATGGGGCAGAATACGCCGCAAGAAACATAATATAGGCGATCTGCAAAAATATAACGAAAAAAGCTAATTTATGAGGTAAATTTTGTCCCTTTTCGGTTATCTTATTCAATGTTTTAAAACTTCATTGAGAAATTTATGACAAGATTAATTATGTTTTCCAAACTTTATTACTTTATATTAATCATGTGCAGCAAATTTCTCAATCAGTGACTATAGTTACTTGTATTTTCCCCTCTTTAATTATGGTTAAAAAATAAACCAATTATGTGTGTTAATTAGGTTACTTATATACGAGTATTTATTAACTTATAAAATATATAAACAAACCTGAAATGAAGTGTGTTGTGATGATTTCCAAAATGCACACCATGGCCAATACCATGGTCCTGTGAAGGAAGAAATTAAACTATATTTATTGAATAGATTATATTTGTTTAATACTTTAAATCCTTCTGGGTGTAATAATAGTATTTAGCCGACAGACGCAAATAATAATTAAATATGATAGAATGTGATTCTAGCCTTCTTGAGTGTTATTGAATCGGGTTTTCATGACATGGCAGAATGAAAATAATATACATTTTTTTTATGATAAATCAATAAGAAATCATTTTGAAAATTATAACGGTAACATAAAGTATGGGCATTATGAAAAAATACGTCTGGCATATAAATGGTTTCAAATAAAAGATTGTATTTACAAAATAAGTGTCATAATCTATGACGTTATTTTCAATCATTTAAATATTTATTCCATAAGAATATGTAACAGTGAATTTTTGAAATATTCTGAATTTAGCCCACGTCTCTCTTCAAGTTGGAGTTGGACAGCTTTACCTGGGAACCTACTTCTCTGTGTTCGCAGTAGCGCTATAGCTGTTGAAATATTTAAAATGAAAATGTAAAGTTCATCCACTGCAGCGATTCTCAAGTTTTATCTTCTTTATACCACTTTAATATACTTCTTAACACGCCAGATTAATTTTAAAGAACCTTCCAAAAAAAGAAAACATCTGAATCACGAGTTAATTAATGTTTCTTGTCTAATAACAACACAGTGCAAATAAAACCTTTTCGTAGAATCTTATATAAGTCATTCTGGAGATCCAAGATATTTTGTTGACCTGTAATTTCAGTTCTGTAATCTACGATATTCATCTTTTTTATCGAACTTCCCTTTTATTATCTCACGTAAATGTAGCATTAATCAACATACACATATCAAGGGTATTGCAGTTTTCTTTTTATCTAAAAGATTAGTGGTTTCTAAGGTTTCATCATCTCTATAACGGTATAATGTTGTGCTTGTTGTCTTGTAAAGATATATATATATTTTTCATACAGCACACAATCTATAACATGACAATATTTATATATATATATATATATATATATATAATTAATTAAATATATTTCTAAGAGGTTTGATCTATTTTTTTTAAATTAAAATAATAAACAGGTGATAAGACAATTTTAGATGGTTGCACGTTTAAAAATAAAAAATATTATATAAGTTAAGTAAAAAAAGTAAGGGATCATCTTCCTTCATCAAAAAAGATCAGTTTTATTCACATAAAAATACAGTGCAATAATGATTGATTCGATTGTAAAACACTAATTTTAATCATTTAACTATAAATTAAATGAATTATTATAACTACTGAGTGATTAATTTCATTGGAGAAGCATCAGCATACTGCAAAACTTTAATAGGTCTCGAGCGAGAGGATGTATAGTGCAACTTCAAACCACCCCTATAAAAATTACCTCCCGAATAAGATTTATTGCCCAATTCAATAATTGCTTTGCGGGTCAGTACAGTGTTTTGGTGCACAAAGTAATATCATTACAAAGTCATCAAACGTAATGACAATATTATAATGATTGATTAAAGTATTAAAAAAAACTGCTATCTTAATTGATGCAAACTATTGAGCCATCTCACCAAATTGTATTTTTTATATAATATATGTTGTTTGTTACAGACAAAGCTGTGGAGCCGATTATTATTTAAAATTATTTTTAAATTAAGTTCGTGTATTTACAGACTAGCTTTATTTATAGTGTGAATTTAGCCAGATCCATCTATGATATACAATATATAAACCTAATCCAAATTGTAGTGACTGGCAGGGTAAGTGGAATGAGTTGGGCTTTTAAAATTGATGAACAATGAATTCGTAGCAAACGGCCAAGTCGAAGTCAAAGGGTTTTAAATGACTTCACAGCCTTAAGTTAAATTTATTGAAAAGTTGTTTCACACAAACATTTTGTTTTTATTAAATATTGTTACTTGTATAAGTTTATTTTATCATTCTTTAATTACAAAATTATCTTTAAAAAACTCAATGAATTTGGAGAAAACTTTGTAGAAATTCATTCATATTATAAATTTAAACTAACGACTTTATCATAACACTCAGCGTAAAATTTCACGAAGCACGTTTTTAGCCACTTTTAAAAGCATCGTCAGATTGATTAAAATACTTTTTTATGATGGGTTTTGTTTCTTCTTTCATATAATTTTGCGACCAAAAAACGATTCAATATTATAATATAATAAGAACACTATATAGAAATGACTTAAGATACACAATCTCTAGCATTGGTTAGAAGTTGTCAGCAGTAAATTGTTTCGTAGAATAAGTGGGAAAAAACATTTCTCAGAATTATCAAAGCGAGGAATCTTTTCAGTGAAATCAAATAGTCAACAGAATCGTCGTGAAATGTAATTTATTTTCCATGCGGCGTAGGCATTCATGTGAAGGCTCTACTTTGTGTTTATGTTGTCATTATGTTTAACGCACGACAACCACCTGTATGTATAAACCGCGCCCCATCCCTTCCCGGTCGTCAACCCATAATGACGGTAAATTATTCTGTTTACGCTTCTCTGGTCAATAAACATCCTACGGGATCATGAAAATTTAATGCATTGTTTCGCTTTTTTAATGCGGGAAAGAGCGTGAAACTCGACGGCGATTCCCTACAGGCTTAAATAGGATAACTTGAACGGTTGTTTGTATAAAAAAGAACGGTGAAAAATTCTTTTGACTTAATTTATTTATTTTGCTGCATTCACTTCATACACAAAGTTTATTTTTAAAGAATTGCAAAACAAGTTGCTTATTACACATTTAAGCCTCAGTTTATTGGATAGCCTGAGAAAAGAAAAAGATGACCTTTTAAAGTAAATCACTTAAAACTAAACTATATAAAATCGTAATGGCCACAAATAAATATTTTACGTCTCTTATGTATAACCGAATGATTTTTACTGTCAATTCACACTGAAAACGAATTAGATTTATGAAAATAAAACACAATACTAATAATTGTATGATGTTTTATTGTACGTTATGAATATGACCGGGATCACTCAGCGTAGAGCTATTTCGACAGAAGACTACTAACATTGAATTTTGCAATAATTACACTCTAAATCAATTGATTTTTTTTATGTATAATAACTTTATGTAACGATTTTTTTCCGTATTTTCTTGCTCTAAAGCAAATCCAACCATTTTTCTTGACAGGTCAACGTAAGTTTATTTTCAATACGAATTATCTTTTATCTGAAGCTACTCGTTGAACTATATTGCTTTGGCTTACATCCATTTATTTATGCTACGGTTGATTTGTTGTTATGATAGCAAATTGTTGTGAAGTAACAAAACATTGATTCAAAAATAATTTAAAACTTGAAAATGTAAAATTTACCCTGTAATGGTGACACGTTCGATTCCATTTTCCCGCCATAATAGCTTTGTCTAGAGACGGCTCTTCGCTTATGGCACTACTTCGTGCAGTAATATACTAAATCGCCTAATGGCCCTACGTGCATTTATTTGATACATTAGTGAACATACCCCGGTATTGCTATTCGAAACGATGTACATTTTACGAACGACTAAAGTTACATTAAATTTCCTCCGCTTCGCGACATAGAATGGAAGAAGTATCTATCGTAAAAACTGTTCGATTATTTTCGATCCAAAACTTTACGTGAGGTTGATTCAAATGACAATCAAACTACAAACATTTATAACTTTGAAATACTTTATATTTCTGGTTCAACGTATACAATTAAAAATTACTTTTACACATCTAATAATTTGGAATAATCTAAAATAGCAGATATATTAAAAAATATCAGTGTAATAAAATAATAATGCGTGACGTATGACAGACAATGTATAATTATAATATATGAGTGTTCTGGTATCAAAAGCAGAACATCATGTATGGAACAGTTCTTTTTTTGATACCAGACGACTCATATAATCTAAATAGCAACAGGAAAAATATGACGTAAATAGACACGATGAATTTATATATTTTTTCTCAAAGTTTGAAAAAATAATTATTACCTTTTTAATACTCGTAAAATTTATTTTTATTTTGCGTCGTTTTATATAACGCTTGTTCATTTCAAACGCAAACCCTTCCCTCGCTTTACTAAAACAACCTCAAATAATTTAAGCATTGAAGTAAATATAACGAAATAGAAAAAAGATCATCTTAATTTTAACTCAAAGTTGGATTTCTTCCTCTGCATGGCACGAAATGAAAAGTATTAATTCATGAATGAATTTCTATATGATTAAATTAAGTCGACCAAAATTTTGACTGGAAATATAAATATCATATTTTGAAGTCATCCAAATTATTGTACCTGACTGGGAAATTTTTTTATTTTATTATTTATGTATAAATGTATGTTTTATATGCATTAAATCAACGGTAAAATAATGTTGACCACTTTATTTTATTAGGGTTTAAATATTATCACAACATATGTATAAGTTAAAAACATTCACGTTTACATAATGCATCATGCAACAGGCAATATACTTTATGCACCTACTCAGACGAGTCGTCTAGACTTAAAGCTTTAGGGAGTGGTTTTTGTTACTCAATGCTTAATTAATTTAAAATGTATGTAAGAGGTAAAAGTTAAAAGTATTTTCATCATAAAAATGCATTCAAAAATATTAAAAAAAAAAGTTTAATCACGCGATGATCGGTAAACGGACAACATTATTGATAATTTCTTTTTGCATTAATCATAATAAGCTATCAATTTTAGCTCAATATTAAATAATGACATTTCTAAGCAATTAAGAATTCAGAGGTAGATTCAATATCAATAAAAGGATTTACAAGGACTGGATATTGATATATACATACATACATATTTTTTTTTTTGACATAATAGGTGGTGTTAGGACAGCGGTGGGCTGCCAATAGGTTAACAAGGGGCTCGCTCAATATCAAAGTAATTTATCAGTCATATGTAATTATATGCAATATTTTTAAATAAGCAAACAATTGTTACTTAATACACTTAAAATATGCAACAGTATGCAGTTTAACATAAACTGATCAATGTAAATGGCTAAAAATGTTCTAATGTGTTTTTTGGAAGCTGTCGTAGATAGTATATGTCAGAAATTGTAGTTATGTACTAGTTTGATCTGAAAAGATTTTTTTCTATTAATTTAACAAGGGGCTCGCCAGCCGTGGTAAAATCTAACAAGGGGATCGCGCGAGCCCCTCCGAGCCCCCTCCAGCCCCCCCTGTGTTAGGAGCTTAAAGTGCTAGGATAAAATGAAATAATAGGAGAGGATTGGCTGTATACAATAATCACAAAATAAATTTTTAGCTGATCACCGCCAAATCTTAGTGGAAAAAGATTATGTATATGAAAATAATAAAATCACTTTTTTGTAAAGACAAAAACCGGTTCCGCTCATCTTTGGGCTAGTTGAAGTGTAAAATATTTAAACAGAATATTATTGAGCGATGGATTTCTCCAGCGTGATATATGTTGTCACTTTTCTTATTTACTTAAACACCAACGAACGAGTTGTCGTTTCTTCAATCTGCGTATTTTTCCAATGCAGTATACACTATAGCATGAGATATATAAACGGGATTTTTGGCATTTAGTTTCTGAGAATCAATGCAAAGCTATGACCGTGGTGAAAATTTTCTAGCCAGATAGTAGTAACCACAACATTGAAGATGCGTATGACTTGTCACGAGCATGTCTTTTAGATATCATCTAAATATTTCAGTTTTGCGGCAACCTTGTGGATATCATCAAAGTGTACGTTTCTGATGTGAATTGTGCAAATATTACCTAGTAAGGGAACTAAAGAATTATGCTTTGCACTTAAGCAATAAGCGCGAAGAAAGACGATGATAATTAAGTATAAATGAGTATATTTTTTCATCATGATTGCTCTTGTTGTAAAAGAAATTTAGATAAGTTTACTGTAGTAGAAAATTTTCTGCGAGAAATGGTTGTTATTTAATCTTCTAACCTTTTTTTCAGAGTGAAATGAGATAGACAGACGGGGACAGAAATAAGGAATAGTTACAAAAATGCTATCGCAACACCATGTGCTTAGGATCGGATGGACGGGAGGTAATTAAGCCATCGCATACATTTATATATTTGAACATTTCAACAGAAATTCATAAATTATTAAAATAAAGCAATTGAGATACTTTCTGTACTATGGATAAATAAAAATAAATGAAACTAGGTTTATCTTTCTCAATGGAACAATCTGTAATCGCATTTAATTAAATAATTAGGCAATGTTATAAAATACACATGTTCACTGCACTTTAGTATCACGTGCAAAATGTACGAACGTATATTACATAATTAAGCGAAATATTTCTACATTAAATAACTTCACACCTCCCTCACAGTACACGAACACTGTCCAGGCACGAAAGCTCTTAGCTCGTTAATGTTTCCCCGCTCAGCGATGGCGAACTGACTAGCCGAATGAAAATCGGAGAACGCATTCCATACGATAACACTAATGCGAGTAAAGTACTATGTACATTATCGGGGATCTAATCAGGTTTACCTAAATACTTTGACCTTTCTTAAATATGGTGTGTTGAGAAAAAAGTTAAAAGAGGACGTTACTGGATGTCAAACCATTTATTTAGGAATTATTAAGATTCTGTAAGACAATGTAACAAATATTTTCTAGTGACGTATATTCACATCCTATTGATCAATTTGTGGAAAATACTGTCTCTAAATATTAATAACGATGTGAAAGAAATTACAAATTAAGAGCGATCTAAATTTATACGCTCGCAATAAACGTGTGCTACTTCAAAAACAAATGTATCAATTATGAATCCAATAACGCCAATGTTCTGGCAAAAGTTGGTAAGTAACAAAGTGATAGATCTGAGTAAACAGCAATGAAAATTTTCAGATTTTAGGATAAAGCCTTTTATGTTTCATAGATAATTATCAAAATATAGCCGATTATTATTAATGTCGATCTGAAATAATTAAGAGTTTAAAATTAACAAAATGGCACAGCAATAATAATAATGATAATAATGGCTATTTATTTAACCTTTTATGTACACGGACATCAGCTCACAATTAATATGACGTGATTATTAAAAAAAAACACTTTTTTGTATAAATTTCACATAATTAATTAATGTAAAACAACCGTGATCTTAAATATTATTTGTTTGAAAAAAGGATAAAAAAAATGATTTTTAATACGAAGCCTTTCCAGTCTTTCCACCAAGAAAAAGAACAATAATTCAAAATGGATGATATTGTATTATTTTAGAGAAAACCAAATGTTTGTTTCGGAAATGACCAACGGCATTTTTAATTTTCCAGGTATTTAGGTAAGATTATTTAATAGATGTTTTTTTTTTCTAACACAATAACATTTGTGATTCATGCCTAAAATTGAACTCTAAGTCTAAAAAATATGTCAATGTCTTCAAAATTAATTCTTGATTTTTTTTCAATTATATAACATTTCTTACAGTATTAATTTGATGTCATAAAATATTTTTAAAATTCAGTTTGATAATGATAGCTTTTTTTGAAAATGTTTTCAAAAATATGTTATATTATATATTACTACCATTATATTCGATGAAATAATTTAGATTTGTATCTATGAGCACATGTGCTTCGTGCGTGCGTTCATAATATTTTATGATTTGTTACATACATAAATAAAGATTTTATTTTCGAAATTTGCCATGCTTAGTTTGTACAAAATGTTTGACCTCTGTGAAACATGCAAACCTCAACACGAGCCTTAACAGGTCGGATTACAGATAAAAAATAAGTTTGTTCTTTTTATTATTACGTTTCGTACTCGTTATAGAAGAAAAAGATATAGGTTACGCTGAGACATCAAAATATTTCGTCTGACGATGCTTCTAAAAATTAAATGAAACACGTGTTTTTTTAGATATCAATTTACGTAACAAAGTTATCAAATTAAAATTACAATGAAAGTAATCATGAGTCTTTTTTAAATTATAAAAATATTTGCGATGATATAATTTATCGAGGAAAAATTATAACTATTACAAAATATTATCAGTTTGAAAGTAGAGCATGCGTTAATTAATTTTAATTGGGATTATATTGTAATATAATACATATAAGCATGTGATAATGTACGAAAATTATAATACATCACTTTATACACACAATTTTAACAAAAATACTCACAATTAATGTAATAATATAACTTGGTAGTTAACTCACCTGCCGACAGAGTGTAGTTGACAGGCGGTGTATCAGAAAATGTTCCATTTTCACCGGGCCACGTAAAATTGTATTCACTAACTTCAAGATACGTTGGACCTCGTACACCGGCTGATAAGTCAGAAGCAACCGGATAAGGGGACATGTTGATTCAATACTAATTAAGAATATATGTAATTTAACCTGTTTTTCACATTTCACAATGAGGTTTTTCAAAACAACGTGCAACCCCTACAGAAGCACTTGATGTTTTGAGGAAATTTAATGAAATTTTTACATGTAACATCCAAGCAGTAGGTGGTTTTTGTCAATGTTATTTATCAAAAGAAAGATTGCAAATATATTTTACTAAAAGAAAACTGTTAAATATGAAACTAAGCAGTAAAGAAAAAGCATTTGAAAAATCGATAATACAAACCTTTTTCCTATTGTTTTTGCTAGTATGCAATATGAATTCGTGTCATCTATTGTATTTTAAGCAAAGCTCTTTTGGTTATAAAACATTTCGCGATGGTGTCATATCATACGAGGAAAATTTTATATTCGTACAAAATAGACAAATACTTTTCTAACAGATGGCACTAAATAGTATTTTATTAGGTCTTCTTTTGAAAAATATATTTTAATATGCATATGTATTTTGATTGTTATGCATATAATATAATTATACAATTATGTTTCATTCATTATTTATTATTTAAGATGAGTGTAGTGGTCTACAACGACACCTATAATCAAGACAAATTAAAGTAATATATTATAGCATTGTTAGGGTGTTCACTGTGAATACTTGGTGGGAAGGCATAATATTAATAAAAACACAATATTACTTAGTACTTCATTCCAATAGGTCCTGACCTATTAAATAAAGTGGAATAAAGTACAAAGGAATATTGTGTTTTTATTAATATTATAGCATTCTTTATTTTTTAATTCCTTAAAAAATGAAGAGGGACTCAGTGGCGTGTTAGAGCAGTGATCTCCTATTTTTTTCAATACAAATCGCATCTCAACTAAAATGCTCTATTTATTTTTGATTTTTTAACAATTCTTCTGTTGTCAAACTTGAAATGGCGATGAATGTCCAATAAGGGATGATTTTTTTAACGCTTAATAACATTTTCAAATAGTGTATTTCGGTTAAGATGTGATTTTTTAATGAAAAATCGGAAGTCACTGATCAAGTACGTCACTGACTTTCTGTTCATTTTTTACACATAAAATTTATTACAATATAACAGTAAACCATGCTTAACTCAACTAGAATTTTTTTAACATCTTAAGATCTTGTCAATTACACATTTACAATTAGTCATTTAATTTGTCTTAATTATAGATATCGTTGTAGACCGCTACACTAAACACTATTTTGATACAAAATGTAAGTAATTAAAGCTACATAGATGTCGCTACAAAATAAAATATTGAAGCAAATAATATATTCAAAACTGTGTAAGCAGTGCTCACTAAGCACCAGGGATTCTGAAGTCTCGGGGTTTTCAAAGTCCCGGGACTCGAGGCATGATAAAGTCAAAGTCCCGGGGCATCCCGGGACTCGAGACTTTATTTCCCCTTCAATAAAATTATAATTTTATTAAAATGAAATATTTACATGTATGTATGTATTTATGTATAACATACACTCAGCGCATTTTGAAAATACGCACTGGAAAAAATCGCGTTCTTTAATACAATGTTTAATAATTATTATTTTTCTTATATGTGTAATGCTAACGGTTAATTTTTACTAAAAAGGGATGATAACGGTACATGTAATGAACAAATATCAATAAAGCCGCCGTCAGGAGTCAACTTCACAGTAAACCTTTTTTGTCCTATTGAGACATTGGTACCTTTGTGAAATAGTGAAAAAACGTTTTTACATAAAACAACATCAGGAATGAACATTTAATTGTAATATTTTGTAATATGCTTTTGCTATAGCAATATTAAAATATATTAACACATAGTATTTGAAACATCTACGAAATTATAAATCCCAAAACATCTGTTTTTCTATCAGATCCCTTTTATATATGCATACTTAATTTTGCTAAAACCCCGGGTAAGTGTCACGTCCCTACCATGTCGTGTCCGTTTTTCTTGGGCTCCCTTCTTATATATACTTTCAATCAATACACATCAGTCCTTTTGAGGGTTTCTTAACCACAAGTATTGTTTTTTTCAAAATTAAAATCTACATGTTATTAGCACATTATAAATCACAGTCACAATTCCCGGGACTTAAAACAGAAAAAAACCCGACAAGCTCCGGGACGTCTCGACACAGAATCCCTACTGAGCACCCTTGACAATGAAATTGTAACGGCTTATTGTTGAGTCAAGATCATAATTATATAAAATTTCATGTCTAGCCGAACCTCAAAATGTTGAAAACTATTGTGATATAGATAGTTGGTGTGCGCCTGTTTTTTTTTATTAATAATCTATTTATTGTTTGCCTAAATTTTCTTATCTGCCCATTATGTCAGATAATACTAGTATCCGTAAGAAATTAAAAATTTAACCACTTCTTTTCAGAATCGCTATTTAAAATGAGACAGTAAGCGGATATAATATGTACGTTCCGCTCGATTGATGAGGCTTATGCGATCGAGACCCGATAAACTCACAATGAACTGTGGATCTATCAAATGATTTTCAGAATTTACATGAACACTATTTGATGAAGATTTCATTTACGAGGTGTGAGTAACTGAAAATACACATGTGGATTTCAAATCACATTACACTTCGTACAACAATAGGACTTGCGTGTTTTCCTGGAAGAATTCCCGTATTCACCGACTAGGACAATGCAGATTTAGATCGTAACGGTAGCTCTGTAACCAATATCCAGGGTCGTATTAAATGAGGGGAGGTTGGGAGTGAACCCTTTTTGGAATCGAAAATACATTAAAGACTAAAACGTGTATTAAGGTTAAATTCGTAAGTAATTATTTATGTATATTGATAACTTTATTGTATTATTATATTAATGTGAAAATTTAAGCCTTTATTAGATCCTGTTTTATTAAAAGAAGTCCTAAAACCCCTCTCCTCAAACGAGTCCTATATGTAAGCCTGTTGGTATCTGATAATACATTCGTCATATGAACTTAAAAAAATATTTTAAATAGAGATACAAATTGCTGTTTTGATGTTTTTGAATACCTTTGTGGCGATGTTGACAATGCTAAGGTAGACCAGTTTTTTTAATTTATTGTTTTTGAAATAAGTCATGATGCATGATTCAAAAATAATTTAACTCATTTGGACTGTAAAAAATCACTTCACATTGTGACAACACAACGACAAATATTATTTTTATTGATGTAATTTTCTGTCTTATTTAAGTGTGTTTTAATCAGGGCTTCGAACCGCTATTTTTTTCATTTCGGTTCAAGTAAAAAAATATATATCGGTTCGGTTCCGGTTTTCGTTCCGGCAAAAATAACGGTTTTCGGTTCAGCTCGAATCCAAAAACCCAGGAATTTGGACCTAGGAACCGAAAAAAAACCGATATTTTTTTCCGGTTCGGTTCTGATTTTAGTTCCGGCAAAAATAACAGTTTTTCGTTTTCGGTTCAGTTCCGGTTCGAAGCTCTGGTTTTAATAAATACTTCCACAGTTAAATTGTATATATAAAAACGTAAAAAGTGGCTTGCACGCCTAGCTGAAAAATACATTTTTGGGATTTCAGCTTGAATATGGCTCTTTTAATTTTTTTTTCCAAATCATATGTTTACTTCGATACGATGTATCAGTATCGTCCAGCCCAAACCAAAGCGTTGCAGGTAACCAGACGTGTTGTATTTATAATACGTGTTTATTTTTTTACACGAGTGCTCAAGCGAGCAAATGTAACACATTATTTTTGATAGTCTTTTCCAACATTTTACAAACAGCTTTTATCCTCAATACAATTCATGCGAAAACTATTTTTTACGCAATTGAAATGTACGTAAGCTAATAATCCGTTCAGTTTACAACCCGTGCCATGTATATGTAATTGTATTCAGAAAAGCTACTCAAAAATATTTCATACGCGAGTAACGCAAGTAAATACAACATCCTTTCGCTTAAAATACTAACTAATTCTCGTTCAAAACCTACATTGTTTAATATAAGGTTGTTCCAACCTTTAAAATTAATCCATTGTTGTGAATTGAAATTACCTCTGGCATATATAAAATCATTTGCATACAAATACGTGATATTTATTCTCCGCGCTTTGTTATTTTCGGCCACGGTTTTAATCCTTTTTTGTTTATATTAATTAAAAGGAGCTTCAAGTTTGAGATTAGAAAGGCTTTAAAAAACATAAATCCATTTAATTAATATTCTGTATATACGTTTTCTTTCTTCTCATTTCAGGTTTAGTTTACATTACATTTTTAATCTACCAATTTCCTCATCTTTAGAGTCGCGCCACTTTTTATCGTTCTATTGAGATAATGTTTCGTTAAAATGACAATGCTAGTAGCTGCATATTTGTAAACATAAAAATTCTACTTGTTATACACTACTGAATGATTTATCCCTGGTAAAAACATAATTTTCCACAAATTGAATAGTAGATAGCAATAGTCATCCAACTATGCATTATATGTAGGTACATATATTACAAAACTTAAATTAGTGATTAACGATAACTTATGGCGATTTTATAAGCAGTGCTGCGGAGTCGCAGTTGGAAGTCGTGGAGTCGGTAATTTTTTCCTGAGTCGGAAAAATCTTACTTCTCACCCATTTGAAAAAAAAAAATGATGTGTATTCAAACCACAATACTACATAGTGTTGCCACTGCATGCTAGTCTGACTAAATATGATCTGACGATATACACACACATATATATATATATATATAAGTTAAAATGAAAAGATTGAAACAATTCTTTGGAGTTGGAGTCGTCTTTTTTTTACACAACTCCACAGCCCTGTTTATAAATGATAAACTGTTCAGGAATCTTTTAAAATTATAACATAAGCTATTATTAAAATGCATACGTTTTTGTTGAAATTTAAAAGGGTAGCTTTACGATGAAAAGATTTTATTATAAAAATTCTTTGTATAAAAGTTGTATTTAATATCAAGTCAATATTGTAAACTGCGTTATTAAAAAGAATAAGAAACGACTATGATCGCATGTAAGAATGAATAAAAGTAATGTTTTTAGATTTTGGAATTCTTTTTAATAACAAGATAAAAGATGGTAAGCAAAATATTAAAAACCACTCATTTCACACTTCATCACGTTTTCATATAATATGTCGCAGTGAATATTGAATATATACATACATTCATACCGATTTCATTTTTATAAATGATATCGTCGCTAATTTCCTAGAAACACTTTCTCAACTTTTGTCAGTTTTTTTTATGTAATTAATTCAGAATTTTAATACAGACATATTCCTTTACTCGTATTACAAACATATAAATATCTCATGCTTTATTTAACCTGATACAAAAACGTAGGTCTTTTGTCATGTTTAGCACGAAGGAAAGAATTGCATGGATATAAATGTCTTAACTTCCTCAATGGCATTGGAGGAAAAAATCATTCCAACGGTGTTCCAAAGTGAAAGAAAGCGGTAACGTTGAATAAAGTACATTTATGTGTCGCCTGAAAACGTGTACATTTTGAGATACGAGGTTGTACAAAATTACCGACGATATGTAGTTTGATAAATATCGCTAAGTAATGATTATAAAATAAATAGTTACTCACTTTGGTTTGAACATTTAAGACTAAACATTCCCATATGCCCAAGGATAAATAAGTATGCAACTTGTAAACCCATTAAGAATTTTGTCAGTTTTGTGAGTTATCCAAGAGTTTTGAATGCCGATTGCCCCGAGCAAGCAATCAACTGTGCCGTCGAACATTAAATTAAATTGACAACATTTTTGAGGAACGGTTGGAAAACCTAATTGTCGGGTGACACAATGGTATCCATTGCTACAGCGGGTGCCTTTATTATAATATCACAGAAATTGTTTTAAACTTTTCCCCAACATGTTGAAAAAGCTAATAACATATAGTCGAGGTAGGGGAGTTTTAATAACTTTTTGTTTAACATCACACCACACGTGGCACAACTTTATGACATACGAATGATGATTACTTAGCAAATAAGTCGATTCACGCTACAAAATATGTTTTTTTTTTTACATTTTTCATTCGCATAATATATATTCAAAACATTTGTTAAAATGCGTCCAAATTAAGTTATAATTTAAAAAATACCGTTTAAGCCAGCTCATCTACGAGTGCTCTTAAATGTTGATGTAAATCATGTTTGTAATTAAATAACGGGTTATTATGTTTTTAATAATACACAGTTGAAAGCAATTTCAGAATGACTATAGTTATGACGTTTTGCTGAAATATCAATCATATTTTACTGTACTTGTTGAACAATTATTAATAATTCACTATTTTTAACTAATAATAATGAAGTTCTACCAAGTAAATGAAAATTTAATTAATTAATAAAAAAAATACAGGGCTGTGGAGTTGGAGTCGGAGTCGTAAATTATTTTAAAACGGGAATCGGAGTTGGAGTCGTCAATTATTTTAAAGCTGGAGTCGGAGTCGTCTTTTTTTCACGCGACTCCAAAGCCCTGAAAAATTAACAACAATTTCTATTGTTGAAATATTTCAAATTAAATTAAATCAAGCAACTTAATTTGTTTACCACTATTTTCATAAATTGATTTTAAAATGTCTTATAATGCTTGTTATTTTAAACTAATATTTTTCAAAATTGCAATATTATTAGTAAGTAATAATTATAAAAGGTGTCATTTAATACGTCAATTTGACATAAATATACCCTACGGTCAAAACGTCAGTATCTGCCTATAAATCTAATGAAATTGAATTGTGTTTGCAATACACATAACATACTCAAACACGTTACATTGATGTGCTAAACATGGTGAGGTCATTAATTTGACCTTTAATTGATTTATTTGGACACCGCATTATACCTGTATAATTGATTCTGTCATTAAATTTGCGATGTTATGATTAAATGCCATGCATACAAATGATGGCTCTCTAAATTTTCTTGCTATCTATTATATTATATATATTTGAAAACAAATACATCGGTGGCACTTATAATTATAAATACTTAAAATATTTATTAACTCACATCTCCCGATGGTAATTAAACACCTTAATAAGAGTCAAAAGAATTCTTCTGCGGGTTCCTTTTTGTTAGTTCAAAAGTACTGTATCTGTAAATATGACGATAAATTTGTCTGTGACCTGACTGACTACTTGGCAAAAATTGAAAAGTCAATTCAAATCTTTTTTACCGCCTGGAAAAAACTACTAACATTTAAAAAAATGTAATAAAAAAAATCAGTTCATATTTTAAATAATAAATCTATATTTAGGCATCTAAAGAAAAAACCGAAATTTTCACGTTGCAATTGTACTAGTAAACGACGTTTTGTGTTTTACATCAAAACTTCAAGTTTTATCTATATTTATTTTTTTCCATTCCATTGTGTTTACTAGACAGTCAACGACTTATGACAATAAATCGTCACTCTACTGGCAGACGTATGTGATAAAAATGATAATTCTGAGTAGACTTAACAAAAAGATTGAGCTTTTGGGATAAAGCCTTTAGTCTTGAATTTTTTATGTTGCATGGATAAATATAACATCAACATATAGATGTATTTATGCAGATCTGACACAAACAAAGTAAGAAATTAGGCAGGGAAAATTGCCTGCCTTTAAAACTGGATTTTATAATAACCGATACAAATGCTGTTTTTGTTAAATTGATAGAATAATCACACCGACTAAGTTATTTCAGACGAAAATGTGATTTTTCATGGTGTACTTTTTTACTCATTTAATCAATTTTGTTACTCGCCAAATTCTGCCAGTACAGTGTTGAAATATAAGAGAAACAATATTAGAAATGTTTCCATGAATTTATCGGTTTCTCCGTGTAATTTTCGCAACACATGGAAAAACTATTTTTTTCGTATGATTTTGTAGAGACATGGAATCTATAAATAATAATATATTATTTTAAATGGCTTATGGTGGCTGTACGTATTTTTAATATATTTTAAAAAAATGTGAACTTAGGTGCGTTAATTATTAACTGTTATAATTTAAACGATATTTGAAAAAATAGCAGATTTGAAGAATGATTGTTTATTGCATAGTTATGGTCACACATATTGAACATAAGTAAATGCTTATATGCATATGAATCGATTTTAACTATGAATTCATTTTGAAAAAATAGCACCTATGATTGGAAATGACAAGCAAATTAAAGGTAAGATTAAAACAGTGGCTCAAATGTTAATTGTTTTTTTAGAATCATATATTGATTTCCATTTTATCTATGACGATAAAATTTATATTGCTCGATGAATGTACGGTATGTTTTTACTCATAAACTGAACGAAATTAAAACAAACATGACCAAGTACACGCTTCACACAATTCACGCTCACATGATCCTTCAATGTTTTCAGTTGGAATAAAAATGCTTTGGTGAAAATAAAAAATAAAAAAATTAAAGGTGCATATTTTTTGAAAATATTTTTTAAATAATCGTTATTTGAAAATACAGTGAATATAAATGACTTTAATATAAAATAACGATGGTAAGCTCGCATTCAATTTTAATCTAAAAAAACTAAACATACACTAACAAAAGAATTGTACTAGGATAAACTCTAGTTACTAGTAAAAAAATAATTGTCGTCGCAGATTGTTGGAAACGATTTGTTATTGAGTTTCAACAAATCAGATAGAGACAGTATTTTGTCACTTTCCTATTTAAGTTCTGTTGAATAGATAATGGATTACGTTTAAATTGAAATGTTTTACGCGTATAAATTAATTATACATTAAAGCATTAAGTAGTTTTGTATATATATATCGCACACTTCAATAGATGTTACATTATAAATGAACAAATAAATGAATTGTGTGACAATATGTATGTGTACTCATGTAAACTAATAGTACTCATGACAATACGTCATTTTGATAGTCTAATGTTTTCAGAATGAAACCAACTCAACGTTAGCCGAATTCCGTTAAAAAGTAGATTAGGAATGCATATATCTAATGTAGATCCAATATCTAGAATGAGACAATAATTGAAACTAAACCATAAAAAAGATTATTTAATAAAAAAAATCTTTATTTGTCATAAATGCTTGTAGAAGGTACCAGTTAGTTGCTTAATTGATTAAATGGGTTTGTGAATATGGCGTTGACATTAAACACAAAAGAGGTGAAGCACAAGACATTGAATACCTTTGAGATGTAGGGTTATAAATGTATTTCAAGGAAGGTCAAAGGTATCAATAAATCAATACTAGATGGGATATAGATACAATACGAACTATCAACCATCTCACTGAGATAGACTTCTCGACTGTCTGTTCATTATCAAATAAATTAGACAGTGATGCTTTAAGCCGTGATAAAGTGTTTTATTTGAATTTAAAATTAAAATCACAGTTATTTGGATATCAATAATGATGTCGCTTTCTGTACGGAGATGCATCAGGCACTATTTTCATTTTGTTAGCAATTAATTGAGAAAAAAACAGTTGGTTTCATTGCAGAACAGCGATTTAAACTTTCTCTTCTACTGTGTTTATTTGGACTCTGAAGTAATTTTCGTAAACAATGACAACATTTGCGCTATAGAGCTGATGCTATATTTTAGTCCGAACACTTAAGCCCTTTACGTACGCGACTCATTTCCCCGATGCATTATGAGTCAGCAAAGAAAAGTAATAATGAAAGCAGGTGATTATTTTTGAAACTTTTAAATTAGTCCCTGTCAGAACTGTCCCTTTGAAGTGACATGTAAAATTTTACATTATAAGATGAAAATACTTACTGTGCATTTTCGCAGATTCCTTTCATATGTCACACCCCCAATAAAATCTCATTGGCAGTCTGAAGGTTTCTTTTTGAAAAAGAGACATTTGAAATAATCAAAAATTAACTATTGATAAAAAAAGTATGGATGGATAAGATAATTTTTATATAATGTGACAAACATCATCTCTTTAGTAATATTTTAATTTTCTTTAAGAAAAACGAAACCTTTTTGATATTACCGTTTTTAAAATGTGAACAATTTAATAAATCACTCTTTGAATAATTGAGTTCAAAAAAACAAAAGTGTTCAATCATATCAAAACATAAATGACATTGTCAGACTTTTAACTTTATGACACTGAGACTTTGGTTAGTTGTTTTCTTTTTAAATAATATAAATAAAGTTTCTCCGTCCTAATAAAGAAGGAAAGATGAACTTCTCAATTTGATACAGATTTAGGTAAATTTAATAAAAAAAACTACGTTAACGTGACAATTTTAATAAAATCCATGCTCGCTCCCAATATGGTGCATATGGCCTGTTAATCCTTTGTGAAGGTATTTGAACATAAGTTTTTTCTTAGTGTCTCAACCTCTCTTTACTCGAAGAGATAAAGTATTAGGTTAGGATAGGACTCCGGGTTAGATAAAATCGCTTTCGCTTCGCAGGGTGAGAAGAAATTTTTAGACATAAAAATCACGTTTTGCATTCGAACAGAAATCATCGATAGAAAAAATGCTTTTTGTTCTTGGAATCACGGGAGACAACGACGTTGATCACTGCACCACGGACTCGACAGAAAATTAATTTTTTTGAACCCCTTTAATGAAACGTATTTAAAACAGAATCCCTTAGATCAGCGGTCACCAAACGGCTCGCCAAAGATTTTCATCCGGATCCCCAAAAATTAACGAGTTTTATAAATAAATTATTCATATTTAATAAATTTAATAAAATTTCGTGATTTGACGGACAACTATTTATTTAGATTAATCAATTGGGATGAGCCTATCTAGTAGTGGATCAAAAGTGAAGGAAGTTAGGTATACATAACATGTGTTGTTGGAGGCGAGGTGAAAAATGTAGAATTAAAAAAAAAACATTAGAATCTAGTGCAGCATAATAACGTCTTGATGATACTGCCAAATTCAAACATAGTGAACTCTGGAACTAAGGAATCGAAATGTACGTATTTCTCTTCGTGGTTTTAATTATAACTCAATAAATTAAAAATATGAATACATTATTGAAAACTGTAAAGCTATAAAAAAAAAACAATAATTGAAATGCCTTTATTATTACTATATTCCTTTTAAATAAGATTTACAGTAGGACTACTTTTAAACACATATATACCCTAACGTTTGAATAAATAATTAACCACATATAAATTAATATTCTGATTGGATTCCAATACAAATTTATTTGTCATCCGCCCCTGTAAGCTTAAAAAAATTAAATCCGGAACATTTCTCAAAAAGTTTGGTGACCCCTGTTTTAGATATATATTATATCAATAAAGGGGATACATAATTTTGATGCTACTAAGGAAACATTTATAAAAAACTTTTGTGATTCGCTATAGTTCGTAGTAGAGAGTATTTTTTTTCTTCACATCCCATTACAGTCTCATTACTTTCTTGGGAAATAATGATACTAACAAACATGACATCTTTCTTTTGTTGACCAACAATACAAATCATTTCATCTCTTATAAGACAAGTATGAGGTGGGCCTGCCTGCGAAAAATATATCCACCGAAAAGAGTCACAGTATTGCAGATATAGTTTTTTTTTACATAATTTGGCAGCAAAATTCATGAAAATTTAAAATGGCCCACGAAAAAAGAAAATTGATGTAATTGGATTTTGTCTGATAAATTGCAATTTTGTTACATTGTTTGCGGAAAACTTTTACACAAATTTTATCATTGGTTTTATTGGAAGACAAATTCACGTTTGTATTTCTCTCTATTGATAAGTTTATTATTAGATTAATCCAACTCAGACTTGAATTTTTGATTTGATTTAACTTTTTATAAAGTTTATATTTGATATCACTAACTTTTTTTCAAGAAATGATTTAAATTATTTTTAATGACTGATTTTTGTTGAAAAATAGTTCAGATATTTCTTGATAAAAATAAAAATTGTATCGTTTGCAATTTGAAATCAACACTATTTTTATGGTTTAACACAATGTGTACTTCTTTATTAAAAACATATTGATCTTTATTTCAGTATGGAGAATAAACGCAGTAATTAACGGAATGTCAAAATGTAGACTACACGATTTGACAGATTTGAAATATCCCATTTTAATACAAATAATAGAACGTCAAATTTGAATTGTCTGAATGCTGTTTGATCGTCAGTCAACAAGTTGACAGATTGATTTTTCTATATAATACTTACTGTAAGCTAATTTTAATATGCCTAGAACCTTTCCAAAAGTACAAGCAAAAAGTTTGTCAAAGTTTTATTTCAATCGAATCAGCGGTTTGGCAGCCCATAGAGTACGAACAAACAAACATTCATTTTTCATATTAGATTGTATTAGTTGATACCAAAATAAAATATACAACTCTTGTTTTATGTACAGCTTTTAAATTATTTATTGCTACTTTTTTTAAATATCATTAATAAATAGATACATGACAATTTGTTGAGGTGGATTGATTAAGTTGATTGAATGGTTGTTGCTTCAGCTCTGAATCCTTTCTCGTCTGAGATGTACTTTGTGCGGTAGATTTTACCATCTGGGGCGGTGAAAGAGTACTCTCCTTCTTTGACGAGAACGCGGTCTTTTTTTACCGAGAGTTGGCTCCAGGGTTCCGGGAAAATTATTGTGCCTGGGGCCTTCCATGTGCTTTATCCGCCATTGATAATATTACGTTTAAGTAAGCTCGTTGACACTTTATATTATAAACTAGGTATATACATATTCGTGTACTATGAGATATTTCTACTCACATTCACTTCGATAAGCATTATAACACATACATTTAGTGTTTTATATACATGATATAATACGATTAAGAAAAAAATACATTTTTAATTGATACTATAATTTATTTTAATGCTTTTATTTACATAATATTATTTGCTAGCAGGGTCAGTTTTTTAGAATCATCGATAGATATTTACGCCACAACAGATTTGGGCAAATGTTCTCCTTCAGCTCTGAATCCTTTCTCGTCTGAGATGTACTTGGTGCGGTAGATTTTACCGTCTGGGGCGGTGAAAGAGTATTCTCCTTCTTTGACGAGAACGTGGTCCTTTCCGTCGAGGGTTGGCTTCAGGGCTCCGGTTTCGCTGACGATCGTGCCATCTCCACTGACATAACGGAGAGCAAACTGACCGACCTCGTCGTGCTTTTCAGTCCTTTCCAACACTGGAATGATTGGACGAGTTGCATCAGGAGCAGCGAAAGCTCCGACGACCATCAAGCAAACGACAAAGAGCTAATATGAAAATTCAAACAAAATTAGTAAAAAAGAAATTTAGTCTTTTATAACACATATTTATTTTATCCTATCATATACTTTTATTAATAAAAGTAGAGTAAGAGTTGAAATAAAAGTTTCAAAAAGCTTTTAAAGCAATTAAAAAGCTTCACAAAGCAGTTAAATTGCGCTTCATACAACAATTCTGTGAAATACTTTACACGTTGGGTCATTTAAAAATTAATTGAAATCATGTAATAATGAATTGAGTGGACTTTGCATATATGTATTCAAGAAAATTTCATATAAAAGTATATGTTATATAAAAATAAAGGTTTTTTTTTATTATATGTATTAATGTATATGAAAATGTTAAAATTGAAACATATAATCATCTAGACACAAAAAGGTGCTTGAGTTTACAAATTAAATGAAAGAGCACATAATTGAAAGATTTACTGAAAACTTTAGATAAAATACTTACGAATTGCATGTTGATTTGATATGTTTTCTTGACGTACTCAATGAAACTGATGAATATGAAAATAAACTTTTTGCTTTTATATAATTCAACAAATACTTAATAATATCAATTTTCCGAAACAATAATATCGAAGTAATTAAAATTTCAAAATCTTAATTAAGTAAACATCATAATAGACAAGGAAGTGTGAGTCAATGCGTGTCTATCATTTACATGCCTCTAGGCATTTTATAATATTTGCATACATCATTAACTGAACAAGAAAAATACGAAACTATTCAAAAATTTAAAGGTCAGCAACACGTTATTGTATCATCACAAAAATTATTTTATAATCGAATGTCGTTTACAATTTGTCGATTACATGTATATAACCTAGTACCTAATACCTATTACCTACCCTATTATCTAGATTAGAAATGTTATTAACGTTACGATATATGTTTAAAGGTATGAGAAACTGAACTTAATTCACCCTACCATTCGTTTTGCTAGATAATTAACACATTTTTTCTACCCGTGACGCAAGAGAACTTATTCTAAGAGAAGCTGCTTTAACTCTTATTTTTGGAAAGAGTAAGGATAGAGACATAAGTCTTGAACCAGCTTTATTTTTTCGTGCCTTTTTTAAAAACGGATGAATGGATAGAAATTAGGAGATAATAGACATCCATGCTACTTAGCTTAAAGTAATCGATTGGAAAATCTATTTATAAAACAAAAAACTAAATTAAATCCTTAAGAATACTTGGCAATAGAAAACTCCTCCACTGAATTTAACAACTACAACAGTATTTCCCTATATAATCGCTTCAATTAATTAAATAGAACAAACTGATATCAATGCTATAAAAGCTATTTATCTGTATATTTATTTAATGTGCTTTAAGAGATATTTCGTAAAAAAACTTTTCAGGAAAGTTAGTGCATATTATATTAAAATGTTTATTTGATTAACAAACCTGGAGAGTGATAACGGAAAAGCTAATCAAGCACAGTATCTTAATAGAAACTGCAGATAGAAAAATATAGGAACAACATATAATATCTAATATTTATTTAGGAATTGTTAAATATAGAGCGCCTATTGAAAAATTACTCTGTATAGAAACCCTCGTCAAGAAATGATTTATATTTTACATCGTTCGATGATCTTCTTAAATATAAAATAAATAGTTATAAATTCAGTTTGATTTATTCTACCTCCATATCCGCTCACCAGTCGGAGCGTATGGCTACCACTTGATTTTTCTAAAATTCTACCAATGAATTAACGATATTCAAGTTGATTGAAATGGCTTAATAACAAAAATACTTTTCACGCTTAGAAACAAATATAAACCTTTAACTGATGAATGAATTGAACATTTATCAATAAAGAAAGCTTTATGCTTTCTACTTGACAGAATATTATGAAATATTAGGCTTATTTTATGAAGCTTCAGTGATTTATTTAAATAGCTGTTGTTTCTTTCAACGAAAAAATAATGAAATAATGGAATTTTTTCAGGTTGGCATATTTTATTTTGATATGTAGATACAATCAATCTACAAATACAAAATATGAATTTGAATGAAAATAAATATACAGTTTATAAATATTTATCTTTTCACTTCATAAGTCTACATTCATAAATTACTTTTAGTAAAAAAATGAGGAAACATAAGCGAAGACTTGGATAGATCTTTTTTTTATCTCGCAACCACCGGAATCAAGTACATTTCAGACGAGAAATTAGATTTATAGTTGGTGATAATCATTTACCCATGTGTATTGCGGTGAAATTATTCGCATATATCATGCTTACCAATCTAAGGACTAATATGCAAAAAATGTAATTTTTATTATATAACTGGGCTTACGGATAAATTAATCCCTCCTGTTCATTCAAATAAGTTTGCATAAAAATTTCCTACTCGGATATTAAACAAACAATCTTTAAATATTCTAATTTCGACGCCCACGAAAAAACAGCTAAAAATAACTCTCTTTGAACTAATGCAAAGACAACATCTTTTAAATATTCAGCCAATACAATTTATTTATAAAAATATTTATTGTTAATATAACAACAATGTTTAGTTAATAAGTGAAATTTCAGTAAAAAAATGTAAAAAAAAGTTATAAAAATACTGCAATTTTAGAATAATAATAATTTACCAATATAACGTACAGTATTCACACAATATATATACAAAATTTTAATTATGAAATTGAATCAAACATAAAATTTTTGTTCAATTTTGATAATTACATGATAATTGCATTTTTGTGCTATAAATACCAAGCCAAAAATTTTAAAAGTATCACTTGCTTTTTGAACGCAATAATATCACAATGCAATTCGTAAGTACACACGTATTAATTGAATATTACAACATCAAATATCGAAATAATACATTTTGCAATCGTGATTATATAAAACTATTTTTTAGAGAATGTGTAATTAAAACTATGTTTACCTTTTATAAAAAGTATCTTACGCATACAAAAAATGGTGTATGCAAATTAATTAAACGTGCAGCCTGCTAATTTTATTTCATTGTGCAAAAAGGTGCATACAAAAGTTTGACGTTTTTTGCAAATATTTCGCTGCCTGTCCGTACATTTTTATAATATTTATCAACCTTATAATTCCACACTGTATATAAAATATTTCTACATATACGTATATAACATATACATATGTTAGCATACTAGCGTAAAACAACTTACCTTATCTGCGCTCAGTTAACTTGTCATTAAAGGGCGAAGTTCATTTGTATAAGCCAAGCGTATATACTTAACGACCTTTTTACTTTTTTGAATGCGTAAATTTGCCAAATAAAAGATAATTGTTGCTTTTTATAGCTCGTTGTTGTTTGTTTGATGGTCGTCGGAGCTTTTGCTGCTCCTGATGCTACCCGCCCATTCATCCCAGTCTTGGAAAGGACTGAAAAGCACGACGAGGTCGGTCAGTTCGCTCTCCGTTATGTCAGTGGAGATGGCACGATCGTCAGCGAAACCGGAGCCCTGAAGCCAACCCTCGACGGAAAGGACCACGTTCTCGTCAAAGAAGGAGAATACTCTTTCACCGCCCCAGACGGTAAAATCTACCGCACCAAGTACATCTCAGACGAGAAAGGATTCAGAGCTGAAGGAGAACATTTGCCCAAATCTGTTGTGGCGTAAATATCTATCGATGATTCTAAAAAACTGACCCTGCTAGCAAATAATATTATGTAAATAAAAGCATTAAAATAAATTATAGTATCAATTAAAAATGTATTTTTTTCTTAATCGTATTATAGCATGTACATACAACCTTAAATGTATGTATTATAATGCATATCGAAGTGATTGTGAGTAGAAATATCTCCATAGTATACGAATATGAAAATACCAAGTTCATAATATAAAGTGCCAACGAGCTAACTTAAACGTAATATTATCAATGGCGTATAACGCATTTGGGAGGTCCCAGGCGCAATAATTTATGGAGGCTCTGTTATTCGAATAACATAAAAGCGTTGCAAAAGCCTACAAAAAATAAAATAATTATTGAAAATTGAATTAACAATACATATATGGGCTTTATACAACATATGCCATTTTAGCCCCCTAACATTTGGATCCCCCAAGCGCGCTCCTTCTGCGCTTATGGGGTAGTCCGCCACAGAATATTATATATGTAATATACTAGCTGGCCCGACGAACTTCGTACCGCCTCAGAATCAATAAATGTTGTGTTAATTTATTGGATGAGTTAAATTCAGTTTGAATGAATACTCAAAATGAATTAAGTTCAATAAATGTGCAAAATAAATGAAAAGTATTTTAATTACATTGAAATGATGTTATTCACGTGGCACAGTCGATAGATTTAAAGGAATGCAGTGGACCAACGATTTGATTTTGAATTGTGAAGTTGAAATGATCCACATCTTTGTTATTTGCTGCAAAAATTGCTCGTTCACTCAACCAATTATGATGTTTGTGATTAGCAATGATATTCAGGAACACTTTGTTGATTGTCCTTCGATGAGACGAAATTTCAAAAATTCGGCAAAAACGAAATCAATCCATTCGATTCGTCGACAGGAACACGGCCGTTACAGATAGTCAGCAAATGCTTGGAGAAATCTGCGGCAGATGGTCGTTTAGAAATGCAACTCGCATGTTTGTCGTTAGCTGAAGTTTCTTAACATAGCGCCACAGAGTCGATGTTTTAAGTCAAGCGTTTATTTCATCGGCAGCGGTCGATCTTGGAATAACTGGTAGTGTTTGGCGAAAATCGCCAGATAGTAGAATCATTGCGCCTCCAAAACATTTTGAGTCATTGCGCTGATCTTTCATAGTTCGGTTGAGTGCTTCCAATGCGGAGGAAAAATAAGCCACCATTTCCCTCATCAATTGCCTTCATTAAAGTATCGTACACTTTCTGTTGGGGGTTCAACAGTGGTACATTCGTTCGAAGTGATTGGTTCAATGCATCTCGATCATATTCACGTTTACGTTCCGATTCTCGATTGAAAGCGTCGTTCATTCCTCGATCTGGCGACGCATCATGCAGCGCATGAGGTAACACATATCTTCGATCAAAAGCAACGCCTGGTTATGTATCTCCTCATTCACCTCGAGATCGGGATTCCCTGAACTGACGCGAATTCGGTGTAAAGTGTCTTCGGACATGTCATCCTTGTACTTTTTCCACAATTCACGTGGATTCGATGGGAAGCATGTCAAAAAAATGATAGCAAATAATGTGCCTATCTGACTTGGAGACGCAGAAACAATTGCTTCAGCGATTGTCATGTCCCAATGAGTTTAGTTTTCAAGCAAATTGAGCTATTGACATGCGGCACGAAATGTTAGGCATACGACGCCATTGACAGTTCGAAATGATTCGAAATGTCGACCCGAAGGGAATTATTGGTTGTTTTTCAGATTTTTCATGTTCACAGAACTGTAAGACTCTTACATAATGACAGGGATCTTTTCAAAATTATTCAAATAATACTTTTTTATAATTTTACGAAAGTTCATTCTAAATTTTCATATTTTTTATATTACGAAATGACATAAATTCTCATTATAACAAAGAACGCAACATTTTCCAAATCTTCAATATTATATTTATGAGATTATCTTTCATTAGAAAAAAAAATATATTTTTGTTTAATGTTCCACACATACAAACAACTATACAGTCAATCCTGTTTTTATGCGGTAGATGTGTTCCACGAAATATCGCAAAAAAAAATCGCATAAAAAAAACTTGACTTCCATAGAAATAGTAGGGTGCGTTACTTAAATTTTAAAATCCGCATAACTTTGAAACAGCGAGTTAAAATATACACTAAATCGCAAAGTATAAGAAAATTAGGGGAAAACCAGTACGCAAAAAAAGCAAAAACAAACGAATATAGAAAACAGTTCGATCTGGTGGATTTTTCTGAAACCAGCTTACGACATTTTATCGTTTGATGAAGCTATTCGTCATTTAAAAATCTTGTTCTGTATGAAGATATTTATTTTCTTTATAATTTCTTTTCCGTGATATTTTTCCGATGTTTTAATGCTTATTCTGCTATTCTAGGTAAATAAGAATTTTATAAATCAAATATCATTGAAATCCTTGGAGTAATTCTCGAGATATACGAGGTGTAAATAACCCGACTTTGTTTTATATATGTAATATATTACGTACCACTCGCTAAAAAATAAAAGGTAAAAGAACACTCTTTTGTAAATATAGTATACACCTTCTTAACTCTTTATTGAAATAACACAATGAACTAAAAAAACAAATATTATATTTAAGTGCGAATTATTTGTTCGAATTCGATTTTCAAAAAAAAGAAACACTGAAGCGGATAACGGTTTCTTTAATACCAAAAATCAACAATATAAGACAGTATTAACAAAAAAAGGCTTCATTAGATCCTAGCACATTATGTGTATCAGATATTTCTAGCGATGATAGTGGTTTATGCCCAGTCCCTCATAAAAGTACCCGTATAATATATTCAAGTAGCGATTAACAGTAATATTTTTTCTTTATTAAAATAGATATTATAAACAATACTTTGTGTAATTTGTTTATTGAGTAATCATTGCTACCGTTTTTAAACGATTTTCTATACCAAAATGTTGTTCTTTCTTTAAAATAACACATTTTTTAAATTCAGGGAACCATTGTTCAATTTTTCTATAAAATCTATCGATTTTTACACGGTTTTTTGTGAAACGTATCTACTGTGTAAAAATAGTGCGAAAAATATACGGTAATAAATAAAAAAACAATGCGATGAAATATTAACGACTGAAAAATATCCCCTTATCAATTTTGGTATGTCTTATAGTGGAGACCTTTTGTACTAACCGTCCATTCATGTGTATAAATGAATTAGAAAGGTGCGACTTTGTTCAAAAATCAATCTTTGAAATTTCATTTTTATTGATAAACATTTGTTTTATTCAAATTATATTTGTAAATATCTCCCAAGCACATAGTATTTATATAATTGTGAAGGTATCTGATATGATTTTTTTTATCAGATAATATTTATTTTTAACCATAAGCATTCCTCTAAAATTATAATAATATTTTTTTTGTAATGAATGGTGTCGTTAAATGGTATGAACACATATATTTTTAATTTATGTATGGTTCAAATAATATTTTACAGATTATCATAAACAAGTCAGTTGTTTATGTACAAAAATCAAAACATAATATTTGAACACGAGAAGCATATGTAGTAAACATTAAACAAGCACAAAACATTAAAAGTGCAAAAGAGCCATTTAAAAAAAATAATAATGTCGAGCTTATCTGTCTTTCATTTATGCTATATTCATGAAGTTTATATATTTACAATTAAGGAATCGTTTATTATCGAATCAGAAACGAAAATAAATCTGTACTCTTTAGTTAGATCATGGGTCGGTGCTCGCGGGCACCAAATTTTCCACCTATGTATATTGAAAACCATATCTTTTTTTAATACAATAATCCATTATTAAAATATTCTGCCCAAAGCAAAGTGGCTTATTACAGTGGAGTGGCAGTATGCTTTACCTTTTTGATGTTATATATTTGAACCACGTAACATCTATTCTAACCTGATAAGTAAAACACAGTTAAAAGTCCATTTACAATGTTTTACATTTCGAGTGACCGTCAAGTAAAAAGGTTGCCGACCTCCGCTTTACACGAATGAAATAAAATTATAGTTATTAAATTAAATCACAATAAAATAAAATACTGTATGAAATATGTGAGTTTAAAATATTTACAAATAGTATGATTTTTTCGATATCTTTGTTATAAATATGATTGAGGATAATCGACCAAAACGGTAAAATTGAAATATTATTATTTTAAGTTAACTCCAACGATTTGAGGGTAAGCCTCTCGGTATATTCAGAAATTGGAGTGAATGAATGAACTCGAACTGAAAGTTAATAACACAGTTTGTATTGTTGTGATACCATAATCAAGAGTCAAGCATATATTTAAATTAGTGAATATAAAAAAGAAATCTGCAGTTTAAAATTACAAAATTAATCTAAAATTAGAAAATAATTCAACTGTTAAAAATATCAATGATTATAATAATTAACAGTAGCAGCTTTAGATTGTGTTATTCAAACTCTGTTCAATTATTAATACCCATTTGTAGAAACGAAAACTTACGCATTGGCTTCATACAAAAACAGACCGAGTAGTATAATAATTAGCAACTGGTTTACTGGGCTAATTTGTTTGTGAAATATTTCACTAATAGTAATTTTCTGCCAAATTATGATATATAAACGAAGAATTTGTTGCAAAAAGTATCAGTTCTATTTGAAACGTTCTACAATTCAACATGCAGTTCGTAAGTATTTAATACTCTTTTCAATGAAATTATTATATTAAATTCATTAATTTATTTATATTACAAAAAATAGTAACATTTGTTATTTAACTGTCCCTGTAAAATATACTGAATAAAAACTATTTTAATTTAAATATAACACTATTTTATATCATAAAAACCTCTTTTAACTCATCGTTATCTATTTTAATAATGTGGCGTTTTTGTTTTAATCTACATTTCCCTGTAGTATGAAGAAAATAATGTTTGCGTAAAATATTTTTACCTCTTCAAATTTTAGTAAAAGGTTTGTCTTGTTTTAGCTCATTGTCGTTTGCTTGATGGTCGTCGGAGCTTTCGCTGCTCCTGATGCTACCCGCCCATTCATCCCAGTCTTGGAAAGGACTGAAAAGCACGACGAGGTTGGTCAGTTTGCTCTCCGTTATGTCAGTGGAGATGGCACGATCGTCAGCGAAACCGGAGCTCTGAAGCCAACCCTCGACGGAAAGGACCACGTTCTCGTCAAAGAAGGAGAGTACACTTTCACCGCCCCAGACGGTAAAATCTACCGCACCACGTACATCTCAGACGAGAAAGGATTCAGAGCTGAAGGAGAACATTTACCCAAATCTGTTGTGGCGTAAATATGTATCGATGATTCTAAATAACTGACCCTGCTAGCAAATATTATTATGTAAATAAAAGCATTAAAATAAATTATAGTATCAATTAAAAAAGTATTCTTTTATTAATAGTATTATATCATGTATATACAAGATTTGGTAACAAAAATGTGTTTTTAAAATCTGGCAACTGAATATAGCATTATGAAATTTATAAAAAGTCTTCGCAATAATTACAATATGATTTTTATCAAGAAATTATAATGTTTTTTCTTTAATTTGTGTATTAAAAATATATTTTTTCATTAGTTAATTACGTGGGTGTGCGTTAAAGTTTTTCCACCTCTTATATAAAATTATTTTTGAAATCGCTAATAGTGAAAACATAATTTCAATTACTGTTTTCACTACATGCAGTGAAAATGTTATGAGTGTCACGTTATACATATAAATTATTAATCACTATCGTTTGACAAGTATAAAAATTGTTGTTGTTGCCTTAGTTAAATTGTTGAAATGGGGAATTACAAATCTTTTCATTATTGTTTCTACCAAGCATGTCATCATTGTTTAATTGGGTCGACGCTTTGTCTTAAAATTGGTTAAACTATTGAAAAATTTCCGAAAAAAAAATTTTGTTCATAATTATTATTTTTACTTAAAAGCTTTCATTTTTTTATGAATAAAGTTAACAATATGAATGACAATTTTCAATGCTAGATATATACATTTTTTTATTTAGCCATAATAAAAGTTTTTTAACTTTAATCTAGCCATTTAACTTTAATTTTCAGAGAAGACAAGAAATTAAGAATGTAGATAATAAATCACTACTAGTAGTGACGGATTAAACTCATTGGGGCTTCAGGCGCAATAAAATTTGGAGGCCCTGTTTTTTGGATAATATAAAAACTTCGGGAAATCCCAAGTACAAAAATAAAAATCTGAACAAAAAGTATGTGGGCTATATTATATAAGCGGTTTTTGAGGCCCCAAGCGCTCGCTTTATTTTCTTATAAGGTAATCAGCCACTGACTACCAGTTAATAAGTCATTTTCTTTAAGTTTCCCGTTCTTATGATCGAATGGAGAGTGATCGTGGAGCAATGAAAAAAATACAGAAAAACATGCTGTTGGATACTAATAAACCCGTCAATTCAAATGAAAGTGTGAATGATTTTTGTGTGGAATTTGAACCCTTCGAAATATTTCTTAAAAATGTTTTTTTCTTACGATTAAAAATTGGTATAATTAACATGACGAATATGCCTAATAGTATGAATTTAAATAAAGCTACATTTTCGTTAACCCACCAGACCGAGCGCTTATATTTTACTCAGTGAATAATTACTAAAGCTATGTTTAATATAATATGTACGCATTTTATTTACCTTGTGGATACTTTGTGATTAAGCCATGTTAAGGGGAGAGTTCAATTTGTGTCGCTAGTAGGTAATTTGTCTTTTCTTGGGGACAAATGACGTAACTTGAACGTTTTAGCGTGTTCGATAATGTATTTTTGGCAAAATAAATTACATCATAATAAATGCGCCAAATCATATTCTCATCGATTTTTTAAATTAAAAATTTCCATAAATATCAAGATTTTGTCTTTTGAATGAAAAAAAAAGTTTTGTTTTAGACTTATTCTCTTAAGTCATTCATTCATTTATTTTACTTATACATATATGAAACCATTTTTTTGTTAAATGTTTTAAAAAATAATATATCAACACTTGGAAACTGTCGTCAGAGAAAAAAATGTTATGCATTTTAATTTAAATCAGTTTTTTAGAAAATATTTTAAATGTTAAACTTTTTTTTATTCTATTTAGAAATTTATGATTTAAATTTGTTTTGAGAGTATACTAATCATTCTACCCAAGGCTTTGAGTCGATGTCATACTCATCAGAAATGGCACTACTATGATTGCTTATAAACTATTTATATTATATTTCACAACATCTTCCTGGTCCAATCTAATGTATGGTGGTAGAAATTTAAAAAATCTCTAATACTGTTAAATAATTCATTTGTTAATCGATCATCATGGATTCTATAGAAAGTGTGCGTATTGTTTAAACATGTTCAAATGACACGGATTGCATTCATCGTTTCCTACTCGTCCTGGAAGACGAACTGTAGCTGTCAACGTATTAGATAAGGGCTGTCATCTAAGTGTCACGCCCCGACCTTGTCATGTCCGTTTTTCTTGGGCTCCCCTTTTATACCTGCTTTCATTCAATACAAATCAGAACTTTTAGCGGTTTCTTAACCGCAAGAATTGTTTTTTCAAAATCAAAATGTACAATTTATTAGCACATTTTAAATCACAGTCTCGATTCCCGGGACATTTTATAATAAAGTCCCGGGACTCGAAACAGTAAAAAACCCCACAAGTCCCGAAAAAAGTCCCAGGAAGTCTCGACACAAAATCCCTAATTATGACCAAGGCTGTAAAATCGGAGTCGGGAGTCAGTCAAAAAAATCGAAGAAGAAAAAAGATATTAAAACATTATTAGTCTATTCATCATACTGATTACAATTATTTGAGTAAATAGAATGATCTGATGGTATACAGATATATAAGTTAAACGAAAATGATTTTTTAATTTAAAGCGGAGTCGGAGTCGTTGTTTTTTTACTCGACTGCACAAGCCTGATTATGACGTGGTAAAGTATGTTGCCATGGAAAATAAAATCAATCTGACAGATTTTAAGTGTCGTAATTTTATATAAAAAATTAAAATTGATTGATTGAATTTGAAAGAGAAAATTTGGAATAACTAAGTTAGCAATTTTAATTTTATATTAAAAATAAAATTCTTCAAAATTATCGCCTAATACATGGAAAACGTCAAAATTTGAGTTGGAGTATAAAGCATACATAAGAGTAAGAGTAGAGTACACAAGTCTGATTATAAATGAATGATTGAATACAAGAAATAAAAATTGTAAGTGTGTAGAAATTTGTTACATTGAACATTTTTGCATACTTACTTTTTATTTTAATCTTGTATATACATGATATAATGTTAATAATAAAAGAATACTTTTTAATTGATATTATAATTTATTTAAATGCTTTTATTTACATACTAATATTTGCTAGCAGGGTCAGTTTTTTAGAATCATCGATAGATATTTACGCCACAACAGATTTGGGTAAATGTTCTCCTTCAGCTCTGAATCCTTTCTCGTCTGAGATGTACTTGGTGCGGTAGATTTTACCGTCTGGGGCGGTGAAAGAGTATTCTCCTTCTTTGACGAGAACGTGGTCCTTTCCATCGAGGGTTGGCTTCAGGGCTCCGGTTTCGCTGACGATCGTGCCATCTCCACTGACATAACGGAGAGCAAACTGACCGACCTCGTCGTGCTTTTCAGTCCTTTCCAAAACTGGAATAAACGGGCGAGGTGCGTCAGGAGCGCAGAAAGCTGCAGCCACCACGAAGAAAACGAAGAAAGCAAGCTGAAATATTCATAATTTATCGTTATCACAGTCGTTTTATTTTTCAGTAAAGTAAAATTAATTTGTGTTTCAGATGTGTAGAAAATGAGAACTCCACGGTATTTTGTTAGCGTTCATATTTAAATGTTTAACCAGTCTTCTAATTATGCCATATAGTGTTGCAGTAGTAAATTAATAGAAATGTCTTAGCACTGTTATGTTATAAATGAAACAAAGCAGCATGCAAGTTTTAAATTAAACATGTTTAAATATTACTGGAAATTTATTGTTTTTAACAAAAATATTTGCTAAATTCCAGTGAAACATTTTAATTGTTTGCAAAAAATAATGTATTGACTGAAGAATATTAAATTATTGACAACAAAACTTGATATGAAATAATTAGTAAAGAGTCTTACGGAGTTCATTGTATATTCACTTGAAGCACAAAGGTTGAAGTGATTTGTTTTGAAAAATAATACACTATTTATACCATTAATTCTTACTGGTAATTAATTAATGTAAGTATGTAAGGTAAATGGGAAGTTTATTTTACAAAGCATAGAACATCGTTTCAATTATTATGTGTAATGCCCACAGGGGCTTTGTACGTAGTTTATATAATTATTACATGTTAATTGTTATTCACATGTATCAGATATAATTGATGACAGTCGTAATAAATTAATTTGCCATACTATAAGTACTTTGTAAAGCAAAAATAAACCTTGCGAATTTTGTGAAAATATTTAGCTTATATCAATCAATTACATAATTATAATATTTAAGACGTAGTTTTTTATGCATATGTTATTTCTTTACCTTATTTTATAATCCATATTATTTTTGAAAACGAAAGTAGTATGGCTAACTTACAGCCAGTTCCAATGAAATACTTTATTTTATTGCTATTCATTATAATAGAATATGCTGAAAGTATGCATGGTAAATAAATATAATAAAAAAATCAAACATAAATAATGATTTTTTTAACACAGTTTGAAATATTTTTTATTTGGCACAAAAAACACGTGCTTTGCTTATTTATGGTGAAGACTATGACATTAAATATGTCGATAACAAAGCACCTAAAAAATTGTTTTTTTTGGACGGTACTGAAATTTAGAATTTGTTATTAGAGTCGAATTCTATAATACGCTATTTCCAGCCTGATTCCCGCGGGCTGTAGTTCACCCTCGGACACTTTTATCACGTATTTTGTAAAAAAAATAAAAACGACGGTATTTTATTTATTATATAAAAAAAAAACTGAACGACTCATCAGTGGTTTCTTTAGATGTCTGTTCGATTGTTATCAGTGCTATTATTGTAAGTGCTACATTCCTAATACTTAAGTTGCGATACATTCACATTTTTTTTTGAGAATTGTGCCAATGATAAGTAATACAAAAAAAGAAAAACGAACCTATAAACTCAAGTCAGAAAAACATTGTTTTATTGAACATAAAGATAATTTATGTGTTTGCTTACAGTGCAGTAATGTTGTTTCGGTGCCAAAGAAATATATCATAACTCGTCCAGTTAGCGTTTATAACAAGCAGACTGCTTGGTGATTTTATAGTTTAATAAGAAGTAATTATTTTAGCCAAATAAAGGTGAAGAAGTTTGTGGCATTTTTAAATCAATCACAACTAAAATTAGCCTGCATCTACTCATGTATCTGCAATTATTACTGATAGTGCTCCAGCCTCGAAAAGCTTTGATATAGTAGTTATTGCCCATTGCAAACAAGATAAATCTTTTAAAACTATATACCATATAACTTTATCATTCATTTAAATTTGCCATTGATTTTGTCACACAAAAATAATAAATATCATCAGATCAAATTCCTTACTAAAACGAAAGTCCTGATATTATATAAAGAAAACAAGACTTAAAGGAATTGGATTTTCAATTTCAAGGGTCAATTTTGCCTTTTCAAACAACTTTTAAATAAACCTTCTGATGAATGAATTACTCGTTTAAATCTAAATGATTTCTTAAGAAAAGAAATCTCAACTTACACTCCCAACTTTGAACAATTTACTGTAGTTCTTTTTCTAAAATATATTTGTTGATGGTTTATAATACCAACGGTGCGCTTGATATAGGTTCAATATTAAATTTAAATTGTCTAAACTTTGTAAATTTTAATAAATTTCATCAATAACGACATGAGTTTCACCTTCACGGATGACTTTTTCATTTAAAAAAAATGTATTGTATGAATCTCGGGTTTGTCGTATAAAATAGAGTTTTAAATTATATTCAACATTTATCAATTCAAAATTAGATTATTAATTTTTCATTTAACTAAAAGAATGGTTAAAAAATATATATACTTAGTATGTATAAATATATTCTAAATGACCAAAACTAGAGTGTAGCGGAAAGGTGGGGAACCTTTTCTTTTCTAAAGGCCACATTCATTAACCTGATTCAATATAAGGCCGCAGTAAACATTTACACTAGGGAATCTTTGGCCGGCAATTTTGAAACAATTTCATGCCATTTCAGCCCAGAAATTTGCGGATTTTCCAAAATTACGAGAGTGGGACTTTTTAGTAAAATTTTGAATCCAAAATCTCTGAAATTTACGAATTTACAAAAAAATAACAGAATTGGCCGATCAAGTAAAAAAGCCGCACCAGAGTAGCCTAAAGGTCGCAGGTTCCATACGACTGGTGAAGCGTATTATATAAAAAGATTTATCTCGTATGCAAATGCAAATACATTTAAAAATCCTTCAATAAAAAATGCTACAAGAGCGCTGTCATATTTTTTATTGAACGAAATTGAAAAAAGGAAAGCTATTTCGTGCAACCGTCACGAAGCGCATACTGACTACATTTAATTTTCTACAACATATTTAGTATTGCTTATGGTGAACAACATGTGGTGACAGTTAAAATATGAACATGGTCAATGTTGAAAATAACTAATTATCTATACTTTTAGGGTGTTCACTGTCAATACTTGGTGGAAAGGCATTATATTAATAAAAACACAATATTCTTTGTACTTCATTCCACTTTATTAATTAGGTCATAACCGGTTTCGCTCATTGCGAGCATTAGTTGACAATGCTCGCAAAGAGCGAAACCGGTCCTGACCTAATTAATAAAATGGAATGAAGTACAAAGGAATATTGTGTTTTTATTAAATCATCTATACATTATCCATTTTAACCAGTTACAATATACACAAGAAAACAAATGAACTCTTTTACAAGTTGTTTTCCCTTACTTGACGTTGATGCAGCCAACATTTTATGGCCGCTTTCCACAACGCTATATACAAAAAAAGTTAACCTCTCACATTCATGACCAGAGCAGAGCTGTATGGGACTGATTTCATCAATGTGTTAGAAAAAGAGAAAAAAAGTATGAATACCTCATATACTTAAATTAAGTTGATCTAAGTATCCGGTGTATAATTTGTAAACTAAATAGCTTAGACGAATTTATTGATTATAGTGAATAATCAAAATTAGTTGACAATTCTCAAATAAATAACAAAAATTTTCAACTGCGTTGAATTTAGCCTTAGTTGCAATCAAGTAAACGTAGTCTGTTAAGCCGTTCTGAGGACGGACAGCAAAAAGTTCTGCCAGTTCGGATTCCATCTCAGAGCATTCCTGTTTGGCATACCCATATGTACAATCCATCCTTAAAGTAAACTAGCTCAGCGCGAATTGTTTTGTGTTGAAATTGCCATGGCAAGTTAAATGAAAACTTTAAAATTCAATGTTTGCGTGAACAGACTTGGTTAATTTGTCCACAAATTTAAAAATAAGAGTACACTTAATATGTTGCCAGCCACTACACTCTCACAATTGCCACAATCACTCAGTTATTGTGTTTAACTGACATCAAAAATTTCAGATAACTTCAAAAATTAAAACGCCTTGTTGTAATTTTTGCTATCTCTCCTATGAACTATCTAACCTATCCTAACTTTAACAGTTATGAACTTTTCTACTTTGATTCGTGCTTGTCAATATACTTACATTATTATAATAAACCGTAATGTCATTTCTACTCTGTCTACGCTCGTTTGTAAGTTTATAGACTTACTAGTTAATTTAAGCATCGACAAGTAAAGCCAATGTGAATTGTAATGATGTACGCTTGACCTAAAACTGCCAGTTTATTTATACCTTGACGAAATTTTAAACTTTAACTGTGACATATATAATACATATAATAAGAAGTTAAATTGAGACCGAAAAGTTATTTAATTAGAAAAATACACATTTCAACCAGAGAACAACATAATTTTCACGAAGCTAACGAATTATACGAGAGTTATACATTTTCAAGATAATTTTTGACAGGAAATGCCTGTCTTCACATAAAGATTTCATCTGTATGATATGTAGCATAAGTGTTTTGGGTAAATATTTGAACTAAACATATTTTATCGTAGATTTGCATACGCTTGATCATATCATTGTTTTAATAGTTTATCAGCGTTTAAAGTAATTAAAAACTAATGATTTTTTTAAAAGATAAATATAATTGAATGATAAGAAATTATGGTAAGTATCTGAGGCATTTTTAATATTGCCTTTCCAATAAAAGACTGGTAGCGGTTTGCTTAGCATCGTGAAATACTAAATTATTTTCTAAGGCCGCGAGGTAAATATTTAGAGAACACGTTACTTTCGTGATTCTATAATTACCATTTGCTCTGGGCACCCGGCTAGCAAAACGGGCGTCCTAATTTAATAATTACACACCTTGTTAGTTGGTAGTTATCGTATGTAAATTAAGATGCATCGCATGCAAAAATAAAGTTTTTTTTTTCTTTTGGTCTTACTTTGGTGTAAGTTTTAACGAAACATTATGTTAACATAATATTTTGTTTTTTCGGTTTGTGTAGGTATGTATAAGATTCTTTAATAAATATTATTTTTAAGGTCAAACAATTTATAATACGAAAACTTGAAATTATATATTTAAATAATGATTAACTGTAAAAAAGTGTTAATTTTAAAATTTTATTAAGAGAAAATATGTTTTTTTTATTATATATAAAAAAAGCCATAGCTGTATGTTAGCCTATTTTTTGTTCATGTCCGCTTCCAATGTGGAACATATGGCCTCCTAATGGAGGTATCTCAACATTTTTTTTCTATGAGAACTGTTTGTTAGTCAGTCGCTTAACCTCTCTTTTACAAAGAGAGTAGTAAAGATAAAAGAATAAGGCTAGGACAGGACTAGTGATAAACTAATCGCTCTCGCTATACCCAGTTTTTGTGGGATAGGAAAGGTGGGAGCAAAATTATGACATCACAAACACCCATGCCTTCGAACAGAAGTCGATAAATTAATCGAAAAAATGCTGTTCGTACTGGGACTCGACCCCGTGAGGTCCGGCACGGAAGCCCACGACGCTAACCGCTGCGCCATAAGACCCGACATAGAACCTACCTAGTTATTTATACCAGGGCATGTTTTGTTATGTTTACGGCGTAGCGTGTATAAGAGTAAAACTTTTTGTAATCAAATCAAATCAAAGAATACATATTAAAAAGAAATAAACGATTTACATAAAAAAATACATCACGATATTTAAACTATTAAACAATTAAATACTTCTCAATAAAGAAACATTATTTGGAATTGATTAAGTGTAAGAACGTACTTTTTTTTACTGAGTACTCCACTGAAAGTATTTGCTGTAGAAGACAACTCGTTTCTAGTACAATAAGCGTCGTCCGTGTAAACACGCCAGTAAAAACAAATTTACTTTTGAAACAAAATAAGATTAATGAAATTACTTGTTTAGCCCGATTCAGTAGAAGATAATCAACTACTTCAGTGAGTAAAGTAAGAAAATAATTAGGTACATACGTTTTTGTATTGAAAAATTTAAGCGTCTAGCTCTTACATTTTATTTTGATAAACTGTTACTATACATAAAACAGAGATAGATTATATTAAAAGATTCACTGCCAAGGCTTAAGTAAAACATATATTTTGATCGCATGTTGCAAAATTCGCTTTAGTTAATGTTCGGAACGGTTATAGACATTTTATGAAACAATTACAATAATGTTCACCAAAATTTAATTCAGAAAATGCAAAGTATTTGTCTGTTTGTATAAGCGCCAGCATTATCAATATAATATATTTTGGCTTTAAGCGTATGTATTAGCGGTTCATAGAGTAATTTTTGAAAGAAGATTTCGAAGAAGTTCGTGTTGTTTAACTTAGATATATAAATTACTTGTCTACACATTGTTGTTTTGGACAACTTAATTTGATGAATTTATGTTTTGTATAACAGACTTTATTTTAAGAATTCAATTAGACAATATGCTATCAGTAAAATTATATACACTAAGTATTTATTTTTCATTATAAAAAGAGGCACATACATAATATTGTAACTAATTCCAGAAACACATTGATAATTGCATCAACTAGATATAAGTCAAGTTATTAATATACACTAATGTATTATTGTTTTATTTTCGTAATTATTGCTTTATTTATGTAATAATATTGTTTACTCGGCTTGAAACAATATCTTTTTTTAGGTTACATCTTTGCCAAATTACGGTCATATCTTTCAAGATTTTACTTTTTTTTAATCAAGAATAAACATTTACTATTTCTACGTTTAAATTAAAATTAATTATCTATGTAAAAATATAAAAATTATCATTAACTTTTTCCAAATCCATCGCTTATTTTAAATACGAAAGGGTATTCAAAATTTATTAAATGATGAATATTGTGATATTTCGTTTTTATGTTAGTGGTATGAATCACAAATTATTGAGAATAATCTTTTAAGTGATTTTAATATTTAATTTTTTTTTTTAAAAGTAATTTTTCGTTTTCTATATATATATATATATATATATATATTATTAGGTAAGTTTTAATAGATCTTTGATATTTTTAAACGCATATTTTCCATGTGAGCTCCCAATGTGGAGGATAATAACCTTTTAATGGAGATATCTCAACAGATTTTTTCTGAGAGAACTGCTTGTTACTCAGTTGCTCAACATTTCTTTTTTAACAGAGTAAGGGATGAATGGATAGGACTGGGACAGGACTACTGGTTGACTAATCGCTCGTGCCACGTCCCGTTATTTTAGGATTTGAAAGGATAAGAAGAAATTTTTAGACATCATGTAATCGAAATCAATCAAAAAAATACTGTTTGTACTAAAAATTGAAACCGTGATATAAATTATGGAAGCCAACGACGTCGACTACTGCACCAATGGTGGATCTAATTAATTGTAATAAGAGTAAAACATGTAAAATTCAAAAAGATTTAAATTATAATGTTTTTTTTAAGTATTGACCAATTATATTATAGAGATAAATAGTGTTCTATTGAATATTAAAAAAATTGGTTTAGTGTATCATAGAATGAAAAAATCTTGATTGAGATTCCACCACATTATTTGGAGCAATAATTAATATTGCACCAACTAATTTAATTTCTTATGTAATATTAAACCTTTCCCTATTTTTGGATGTAATGATTTTTTTATTGTAATAAATGCTTTGAATATTTACGACATCAATACATAGATAATATTTGATGAGAGGACTTCGATTATAATTATTTTAAAACGTCTATCATGACAATCAATCAAACTTCACCATATAGCGGAGCTTTTATATTTTGATATCATCGGTGATATAGATAAATCATTAAATAATGGCGCCCAAAAGGCGTATCTCTTCAGTATGATATATTACACATCTCTTCAAAATTTATATTGACGTAAAAAATAATTAATCACGTCACACACTAAATATTTAGAGACTTACTACCATAGCTTTGATAACACTACTATGTGTAAACAAATCAGAGAAATATAACACAAAACATACAATATTTTATACGGGTATGCATTGTGTTGTTTTATTTAAAAAAAAATATCAGCAGATGTTGCCCGCAATAAAAACTTTCCACATGTCGGAAAATGTGTGCTTTGGCGATTCTGTATCACAAATGTTGAGCTTTATATTGAAGTATTGCAAATGAAAGTTTGTCAAAATGTATAATTTTGTCAACGAATAATGATACAGAAGCTTAATATGTTTTATTCTGTAAGTAGTAATTTAAGAAAGAAATAATTGAATGTTGATTATAATTATTTAATAATCAAAAATTCTTTTCTATAGGACTTTGTGAGAACACGTCTTACTGGATACACTTAATGGATTGCATATTTTATCTTACTGGGATAATACTTTTATAATGTGTATTTATTGAGTTTACTTCACTTCTACAATAATTTAAGACATGTAAAATATTATAACGCATCTAACTATTTTTTTCCTTAAAAATAACTTGGTTTACTGTTCATGTTACATTTAACAATTATTACTGAATACAAATTTTATTACAGCAAAAGATATGATTTTTGTAAACTTAAATGGGTAAATATGGATATAAAATAAATTTATTCATTGAAAACCCATGATTGAAGTCACAATAGTTTAATATTTTCTAGAATATAAATATTTGATTCGAAAAAAATAGCCCAGATAAACAATTTAATAATTTCACAAAATTGTATTTAGTTACTAACACATCGACATACAATGTTTCTTTTCATTAAGTGAAAAAAAAACTTAAGCACAATTATAAAAATAATATTATATTCGAAGAATTATTGAAATATTTTTTTTATTTTTTTTTTAACCATGTTCGCCTCCAACGTGGAGCATATGGGGACTTCTAATGGAGTTTATCTCAACAGAAGTGTTTTTACGAGAACTGCTTGTTACTCAGTTGCTCAACCTCTCTTTTTCCAACGAGAGTATGGATAGACGGATAGGGCTAGGACAGGATTAGTAGTAAGCTAATCGCTCTCGATACGCCCCGTTCATAGGATAAGATGGGTGAGAGGGGGAAATTCAAGACATCACATACATCCATGCCCTTGAACAGAAATTCATAAATCGATTGAGAAATCAATTTATAAAACTGTCCATACCGGTATTTGAACCCGGGCCCTCCGTAGCCGAAGCCAACAACGTTGACCACTCAACCACACAGGCGGCATATACGGCATTGAAATATACTGTAGAAAAAATATTTTGAAAATATTATTTTTTGATTTCACGAACAAAAATGTACCGAAAAAGAAGTTAAGTTATATTATTTATTAGTTTTCTCCTTTTTTTCTACATTAATAAAACTTTTGTTTCTTGAAGTGTGTTTTCTTTGCTGAATACTTTTGAAGAAATTAGTAGTTGAACTGTTGATTGAATGTTTATGATCATCTGATGGGTTTGAAATTTATGAGTTTCTAGCGCTTCATAATTCAAAAGAAAACAATTTTCACTTTCTTACACAAATAAACATTTTTTCCCACTTGGTTTTCAAAGCATCCGAGTTTATATTAAAGTAAATTTTGAAGGATTACTAAATATGTTCTCTTGAGTAAGAAAATATGTTTTTATAAATGTATCTGGCTTTTGAATGTAAGTAGCAACTGAATTGTTTGCGCTCAGAAGCGAATACATGTCAAATTGATCTACAAACACTACAAACTGTATAACATATATTTCGTTCGTGCTAAAATTAAAAAAAACTATTGAAAATCCTGACATAATATTTAGGTATGCATAATGGACGATATTACTAGTTGCTAACCTACCACATATATTTTTAATTGTTCTTTATTAAAATAAACGTCATATCATGATAACTAGTTTAAAACAACGTTGGGCCTATAAAAAACAATAAGTAAGAGTTTCAATTTTATATTATAAAAAAATATATATTCTTTACATTTGAAATACAGTAGAGAAAGAATTGATTTAAGCAGTGATTTGTAAAAATATTTGATTATTTTCTATTCTATATATTGTATACATTGTAGATGGTTCTGTTAAATTCCATCTAAGATATGAGCTTAATATACGAATAGTGATTGTGATTAAAAACCACAAATAAGTATGAAAACTATTGGATCGTAATTATTCATTTTAATATATATGTTTAATAGAAACTAAAAATAATGCGCGCGCACTAAAAAAATCTAGCGTTTCCATTATCAGACGTTAGAACATGTCCAACAGGAAAACTTCAGCAGTGCTCGTTGAAATATCTGGCGGCTCGCACGAACCGACGCCGACGCACCCGAAAAGGCACCGCGACGCCTATGCTACGAAACTGAAAGCTCTGAACGAAAATGCATTAAGTATCTTCGACTACACTGATCACCGAGTTCCAGAAGTGTGTGAGTTTTTGATGCGTTCTTAACCGCGCATTATAAATTTATTAAAATTTTGCGATAGTGTATTAATTATTCTAAAACGTTTATTATTGTTAGTAAAAAATGTATTAGTGAAATCGTGAGAAACTTTGATATTTTGTCATTTACTAAAAAGAAATGTAGATATAATATTTGATCTAATAGTGTTCATTATAAAGATATTGCATCGTTCGATAATCATCATTAATTGAATTTATTAATTTGTGTGTATCCTTTTTAAAATAGTCAGTGTTGTAATAAAAATGAAATTGTTGGTGGGAAGATACTTTGTGAGTTGAAGTGATGTCAAAATACGTTTTTTGTAGAAAAAATCAACACTTTATGCTGACTAAGTAATCACTTATAATCAGCAAGTGATTGATAAAATTGATTTCAACTCATATATTTGTACGAAGTCCAGTTTGACAATCACAGTTGTAAGTACATTTTTTTTATAAACGGTCATTTTTGATTTTGTATCTTATAAAAAATAAAAATGGCTTTCCAATAATTTTAATTTGTTCCGATAACTATTTGAAGAATAATAAAAAATAAGTGAAGTCAGTCTGAAAATATATATATGAAACTACGTAACATTATTTGCATTAATATTGAGTGATATCTTATCATTTGCAGGAGTAATATTGTGTTGGTTGGTATATATGTATTTGAAAAAAGTGTTTTCTCTTTACCTCTAGAAGTAATTGGTTTATTTGAAATATATCCACACATTTAAGCACATACGCTACGCTTGATTACGCACTTAATGATATCCTATAAATCTTTCCCCTTATCAAACATGTTTTAATATAAAACTCCTTATCATTAAGTTGACTGTAAAAATTGTTATAAATTTTCTCCATATGCAACTTAAATATGTTGTAAAAAGTTCAATGTAAAATAGTAAGGTTTAATAACGATGTGTTCAAAAAGAAATGATTTGCTTATTATAAATAAAAATCTTTGATTGCGCTTAGTTGTTTATTATGGTAAAAATAAGTTTAGAGTAGGAAAATAACCAAATAAAACCACACCTAAAAACATTCTAAAATAAGAAATACATTAGCAATAATAGCATCACTATGTTTACAGCTTAATGGGGTAAAATACAACTAAAAAAAAGCCTTACATTCTGTGATATGTAAAATATAAATAATATATTTGATACATATAAATATAAATCATATCCACGCTCTTTCATGGTAAAGTTTTTTTAAACACAACGTGCATTTATCAATCTATTCAATTTATAATAAAAAGATTTTTTTTTGTTTTAAGACATTTATGTTTATCGATATTTTCTCTCAATAATGCGATTCCCTGATGAGATACTTTTTTATTTAAAGCAGAAGACATTTTTTTCTTTACTATCTCTTTTAACACTAATTGAATAGATTTTCACAATACCCAACTCACTTTATATTATTGTAATAAGAGTTTTATAAAGCCACCGGTAATTAAAACGAGTAAAAAATCGTTCCTTACACCCATGCCCACGATTTTAAACTCAATGTTAAAATGAAAAAAAATCTTTTAATGATATATTTTAACAACATGTTTTTTCACGATATCTTTAAATGTCTTCTAGCCAAAGATTTAACTTACATACTAGATAACACAACTACATGTATTGGTTTGGAAAACGTATAATAAGAATATTAAGATATTTTTCTTTTTTTTGGGGATTCATTTCAATACATATTTAGCTCCTGTTTGAACGGTTCCTATTGTTGAGTATTAATTGTTTATCTTTTCTCAAGAATGTTATTATAGACCTACTAAGAAACTCGTACAAATTATTTCAGAGCTATTTCTCATATCGTAAACAATCAATATTCAAGGCAGCTGTGGTATGCAGTGATGAAACTTCTTATTATCACAGCATAATGAATTTGGGATGTGTAAGTTTAACACTGAAATAGGTTCGGCGGGTTCAGTAACAATTGCTTTGGCAAAACATACCTCGTAGCCACGAGAATTTTCATGGACTGCTTGTACTTCAGGTGCGATAGAGTTTTTTTTACCGCGTGTTTTAGTATTTTGATATTAATCTTGAGACCAGATGAACTCTTACTTATTGATTGCTATATATCAGTTCATACAAAAAATGACCTCTTAAGGTTGATGATCACGAGATGTTTTCAACGTTTTATGAACTTTGAATATCATTGAGACTATTTTTATTGTATTAATATGGTAATTTCAAATCGAAGCCAATACTTAAGATATTATTTTGTCTGTAGTGCTAATGAACTATTAATTCGGGTAAACGTTTTTTCCTCAATATTAATTAGTACAATGAAGATTATTTGACTCATAACAAATAATAATTCTGTTGGTTGTAAGTATGTATAAATGTGTTTTCTGTATTCAACTATTTTTTGTCAAAAAAATGTTTGAATATCAGGAATTTTCCAATTTTCGTAATCATCAATCAAACTTCTCAAATATATTTTTTTTATTCCTGCTAAAAATCGAACTTATCCCCAAAAAGAAAGGACAATTAAAAATATTTTTTAAGTTAAAATTTTTAATACTTTTAAATAATATAATAAATAATTAATAATTGTTACGTTTTATTTCTGCCGCTTGTGTGGTCGAGTGGTCAATATCGTTGGCTATCGCTATGAAGGGCACGGGTTCGAATCCCAGTACGGGCAGTTTTATAAATTGATTTTTCAATCGATTTATGAATTTCTGTTTAAAGGCATGGATGTATGTGATGTCTTGAATTCCCCCCTCCCACACATCCTATCCTATGAATAGGGCGTATCGAAAGCGATTAGCTAACCACTAGTCCTGTCTTAGCCCTTTCCTTCTATTCCTACTCTCTTTGGAAAAGTAGAGGTTGAGCAACTGAGTAACAAGCAGTTCTCGTAGAAACATTTTCTGTTGATGTAAACTCCATTAGGAGTCCATATGCTTCTTATTGGGAGCGGACATGATAAAAAAAAATGTTTTTAAAGAACATTGCCCTTACATATTTTTAGAAGATATTATTTAATTTATGGAAATCGATCGACTCACATGTTTTTAATTTTTAAAGAATATGTAGACGTTAAAAGCCATTTTTACTTAAAAACTCAATTTTATGGAGATTAAGAACCATGTTTATTAATAATAAGTGGTTTTATATCATTCGTGCAATATCTGCATTTGAAGAGATAAATTTCTAAAGACATGTTTCAGATAATATGACGAGTGAATTAAGCGTTATCTCAAAGGCACGTTTTTATGATTGGATGAAAGGTAAATGGTTAATGATAAACATGACTGGTACATTCATGTATTTGAAAACAAATAATAGATCGACAAAAAAACAATAGCATTAGAATAAAATTACTTTAGGGACTTAAACCATTGACCACGTTACTGAGTAAGACAATTTTATCTAAAATGCGTTGACCACTTGGCAGTGTAACATATTATTATAAAATAGATATACGTCGCAATAAATGTCAATCCGTTCATAGTTGTTAAAAAAGGGTTTAAAAAAAATCCTGGTCCGGGCGTTGGAAATGTAATTAAAGAAATAAACAAGAAATTATCAAACTCAAATATTCCACGCCTTTTCCTAATTGCATTATTTTTTGGGGGATTGGAATTTTGTTCATTAAAAATTATATGAAAGGACAAACAAACTCTTTGACTTTGCTAGCTATTAGCTATAAATATTCTTTTACATAAAATCCATTCGGTTTCTGTCTAAAACAAAACATTGACTAGATAATGCTCTACATTAAAAAGCACTCCTTTCACGTATAAAATTTGATATTACCTGGTTATTTTGTTAATTATCTGAAGTTTTATCAATTTTTGGTTTCTAAATGTTCTTTGCAATTTTAAGCTTCTCAAAAGATTGAACGTTTTCTCCTTTGCAAACTTTTTAATGATCGTAAAATTATTTAATTTTCTCAAGTAATAAAATTGAGCACATTTTTTTCATTCCGAATTGCTATAAGCTCTTTATAGCAATAATAAAATAATTATGTTTTCCGCTCTGGTGGGTTAAGCGGATACTAATGAGATATACGGTAGGCTTTAGCGAGTATTTACAATTTTCATTATTACAATCAGTGAACATAATTGGTTGACTTCGATATTTCAAATCAATTAAAAAGTTTTTTTAAGCACTTCATGTTATATGTATATTGACTACCAAACATAAGAAGTAAAATTGTAAGTACAACAATCAATAATTAAACATACGTGTTTTTCATTATATTTTTTCAAAATATAAATTGAACGAGCATGGGAAATTGTTGATAAAATATTTAATAAATTGAAGATTATTTAATTATTTTAATTAAAAAGTCTTTATAAGTATGAATACAAAATCGAAAAATCAAAATATGATATTTGGTACAGGTAAGAATCGTACTTAATACTTTTTGACTACTATAAGTGAGGTAAAAAAGCTAGTTTGCAATGTTTGTTTATTGGTCATTAGCTGTCAATATTTTAACTATCATAAAATAAAATTGGTATTTATTCTGCTTTTGACACATTGGCAACGGTGGCTAGAGATATGTCAATATGCTGACGGCACTACGTTGAAGTAGTAAATTTTTATATTATTTTGAATGTAACTTAATTGTATACACTTCATACGTGAGAATTGGAAATCTGTGATATTCAAATCTGCTCCCTACCTTCTTCTCATTACGCAACTTATTCTTGTTATCTACTACTCTTCGTAGCAATTGAATTAGCTAAAAACGTGCCATCCTTCTGTTTATCTTGTTAACTATCGTTCACTTTTCAAGAATTGTAAAACGCTGACTGTTTTAATTTTTTTGTGAAGAATCCATTTAAATAGTTTTGTAGTTGACGAGATATAAAAATCATTACTATTCACCTGCCACTAAACAAAAAAAATAAAAAATCCACTAATATAATTGAGTGATTTTATTTTAATTTATCTGTCACACGAGATAATGGATTCCAGTTTTTTTTTGAAAATATATAAAATAATGCCGGTTTTAAATTAAAATAATAAATCCAATGTTAAAACAAGTCTTATATTATATGATGAATGCGTTTACATCTATCAAAACATTCCACTGAGAAGTGACAACAGATAAATGATGGCATTTTTCACAAAAGCCGGAAAAGGTTTGAAACGTATTAAATAAACCTCTTGATGAGAATATGTATTTTCAAAATGTCATGTCACTTTTATGTTTATAGTTATTTATAGTCGGCTGTAATCAAATTTTGCAGTTCTAAAATGTATTATTACTAAAAAAAAACTTATATAGTTATTTTAAAAGTTATCTTCAGTGTTAATGTTACTTATAATGAACTATTTATGTATTGCTATTTTTTTATTAAGAAACGTACTATATTCGTAAATATATTGTAGTCTAGTCTAGTCTTTCAAGATTACCTGTTCGTGACAAAAATTGTATTGCTTACACCTAACCTTAGTCGTGCCAAAATTTAATGATTACCAACAGACATCTAACCTTTATTTTTAGACACGATCCGTTGTAGTCGCGGTCAAATCTCTAAACAAAAAACTTGGAAAACATTGATTTGTATATTTCTATTGAAAATTACGAATATCTGTTATATTTGAACTCACCAAAGATCATCGAGAATGTGATTCGATAACTGATTTTCTTTTCTTAATCACAGTTCGTATTTTCTTCTCTCAAAAAAGGTCGAAAGACTCTTTAACAGTTAGTGCTTACAAAAAACAACTTCAGATAAGATAATTCAGTACAATAAAAATGACAATCTTAAAATTTAGAACGCATTAAAAAAACTATACCACTATCATAAATTACTTAGTTTGTATAATATTAGTAAAAACACAATATTCCTTTGTACTTCATTCCACTTTATTTAATATGTCAGGACCGGTTTCGCTCATTACGAGCATCGTCAACTGATTCAGTTGACGATGCTCGTACATAAAGTACAGTGAAGTACAAAGGAATATTGTGTTTTTACTAACATAATGCCTTTCCACCAAGTATTGACAGTGAACACCCTAAAAGTTTGTATAATAATTAAAATTCAGTTATAAGTAATATTTTTTTAAGGCAGACAAATAAATATGCATATGAACTATTGTGAACAAAGTATGTACTGTATTTTGTACTAAAAAATCAAAAATAAGTAATAACAGTCAACGTTTTTTTCCATTATTTATTATTCATGACAGATAAATACTTAAAGCACAATCAATTAATAGTTGAGAAAAGCTTTTCCAGCAAGGGTAATTTTATGGCACGAGAATATCGTAGCGTAATAATATTTGCTGCTTGCACATATATACATAACATATATATGTAAGTATTTATTCTTGGAGACGGATTTTCGGAAACGGATTTTCTTCTATAAAAATTAGACTGTATGTACATATATATATGTAACATGGTACTAATCTACAAAAACCTACTTTTGAGACAAACATCTTTTAAATATGTATGCGTTGATAAAAATAGATATTCATAAACAGATATTTTCGAAGTTCAAAAATATTGAAAGTTATTATTTCTTTGTATGGACTTTTGGCCTTATTTGGGGAAATTAATGCATTTTTTAACAAATCGTTTTGATTGGTTCTTTGTTGTAAAATTTAAAAAACCACAAAAATCACGTTTACTTACCCTTATGAAAACCTCATTATATCACTAACTCATTTTAGAGCATTTTAAGGGTTGATTCCTTGTTGCATAACACTATACAATTATGTATAAATAAACCCTTATAACACAGAAATCGCAACTAATGTTGGAAAAATTAGTCGATTATGGAAGTTTTTTATGTTAAATTGTCTATTTTTATTATGTTTTTTTCTTTCCCACAACATTCTTCTCAAACAGATTCAAAAGGTTTCAATAGTAAAACGACGATATGTGTAAGGGCTTAACTTTGTAAGCCCTTACACATATCATCACTTAACAAGTGGTTGATTAATAAAATAGTTTTACTCACATTATCTTATCAGTATCACTTAATGCTATTATCAAGCTTAAGCTTTTCGTTTCTCCCTATCTGTTTTTTTTTTGTCTAAATAAGTATTAAATTTTTGTTTCAAAATAAAAAAAATAAAACATAAGCTCCATTGAAATCAAATTTAAAGCACTTAAGCCGTGAAAATTTTAAAATATTAAGAGTTTTCTCGTTCTTGAAAAATAATTATAAAGTCAATATTCTATCTAAGTACTATATTAATTTCAGGGAAAAACTCTCAAATTAACGAAATTAAGAGATTATTTAAATATAATAAATGTTGTAAAAATTTGAAGCACCGCAAAATTAAAATCGAAGAACCTCTCTTAGGAAAATATAATTAATGCTTTTGAAGCACGAAAAATCAAATCTGTCCAATAATCTACACGATGAAAACAAAACGAAGAGAAAAACGCAATAATTAATCCCTGTCTTGTGTTGCGTTGTTAATGTTATCTAATATTCTGTTTCTTTTTTTCAAAATATTGAGTACATTTAGGTAAATGTACTCAATATTTTGAAAAAAGTCTATGTAGATTGCATACTTTTACTGAATGATTAATACAAGTATACACATGATTAATATCATTCGAGTTTTTTTTGTTGTTGTAATTACCGCGACATTTATAACTACTCAAGCAATTCCACCTTTTCTAGTGCTAGTCTAAGTACAGCTAGTAAAGTTTTTTTAGTATACTATAATATCATTACTTACAAAATACTGGATTGTATATACAAATATAAAGATTTTTTTTTTCTAAATTTTCTGATATATTTATAACTCACAAGTCAGTTAAGATATTTAAAATATATTCTTTTAAAAAAGTTTGTTAATACCACAAAGGAGATGATTTTTCATTAAAACAATTAAAAGTGAGAAGAAATGGGAAAGAAAAATGTTTTGACATACTAGCGTTTGAAAGTATGTATATGAAATCAACATAAAATACAATTTTGATTTTTAATCTTCGGTTGAAAGTATATTTTGTTTACTGTGGCGTAAATAATTAGTTATAACATTAACATTAAACGTTTAATTAAAAAAAAAACCTTTGTTCTATTGCTACATAAGTTATAATAATAATAAATCTATTATATATCAATATTGATTTCGCTCATCGCAAGCGTTATACAGTGATGAAATTTTAAGCGATTCGGGGTCATTAATAGAACATAATAAAAGATTTATTAAAAGGTGTGACAAACAATTGGTAAAATAAATATAAAATAATCAATACAAATTGTAAATGAATGACATTAAATTATCTATAATAAAAATAGTTTGACAGTGAACACCTTAAAAATGATTAAAGTTCAAGTTGAAATCATATAGCCGTAGACATAATAACCAGATAATTTATATGAATAATGAAATCTTACACTGAATTTAAAGGTCTTATTCGAGCTTTACACTCGCCAACGAGTGAATATAATAGTAGAATATGAAATTTGTGTGATTTGAATAGATGTCGCTTTACGTTGTTGGCGATGAATTGTCTGCATAAACTGTAATAGTTAGACTTAACAATGTCACTTTCATTGGTCGACAGAATATTACCAAGTATGGTAAAGCCTGTTCTAAAGCCGAAGATTTGTATCGGAAAATGATCACCTTGTATTTGTTGTATTACATTTTCGCAATAATTTACCGAACATATACGGCAGTGAAATTGAGCTGGAAAGCTCTTAAGTGCTTTAGTGTTTCACATATTTCATGGTTATATATTTACTAACCCACTGTTTTTTTAAATTTATTATATTTTATCGTCGATAAATAACAGACACCACACAAGTTTATAGTCAGAATAATTATTACAAAAAAGTACCGAGATATCTTGATTAAAAGGTATTGATTTTATATACTCCCTGCTGGTAAATAGAGGATGTAATCCTGGGATCCCAATTAATTTGGCGATCCGTACTTTAAGATCATCTAAGTAATGATCCTGGTATTTCAGGATTTACTATAGCATCGAATGTGGAAAAGAAAAAGGACGTGAACCACAGTTTTTTAAAACAGCTTTTTTTCGATAATTACAATGTATTTAACTTGATACACGTTCAATCAAAAGGATGAAAGCTACAAATTCCGAATTAGTATCTAAATTTAGCTTTTAATATTGAAAAAAGATGGGCTTATAAAAATTTAAACAAAGAAGAAAAATAGGTTTTTCTTAGACAATTTTTTAAATTGATATTAGATTATGTCAATTAAGCACCATTTTAGAAGTCTCCGTGCACTTTAAAGTTGTTTATAGTTCATAATTTGCATATGGCCCAAAATCATCAAAACACGTTTTTTGTACCTCCTGTATGATTTGCTATGTATGGGTTACGTCCATTTTCCTTTCCACAGTTGACATGTAAAAATCTAACATAAAATTTAAATTCTTCCCGATTTACTAGTTTTATATATAGATTTAAAGTTTGTTCATTTACACATGTTTGTATAATACCAACATAAATAATAAAATAAATCAATTGTGGTATTACACCTTATCACATTTTTTAGCAGTCGTAGACAAGAACAGACAGTTTTTTTCATAATTTATAAAAAATACAGTTAAAATTCTTTTTTTTTAATTTGATATTTTGGATATGGGTGCTTGTGATATTTTGTCTACTCGAATTGATCTCAAAACTTTGCCTTAGGATAGAATATGTTGCCTTGGACGCTGGCTGTAATGCTAGTTATTTTTTGTATTAAAATTGGTAATATGTAAAAAAATGAGAACATAAAATTTTGGTAAATGATCGATTCCAGGATCTCGGGATTGAAGGATTGTGAATCTTGAAATCCTTGTATTACAAAAAGAGTCTGAGATCGGATGCCCTACTCACAACCAACGCTCATTATTCTGGATTGATTTTAATTAGTTGAAGTCGTTACAAATTGATTACATATAATATACAATCACATATATTTCCGACACTGTAAAGTTGTCACTTGTCGGATCCATAGCACATTGGTAAACACCGTTGGCTTCCATGCAGGATCCCACGAGATCAAATCCCAGTACTAACAGAATTTTTTCAATCAATTGGTCGATTTCTGTCTGTAGGTCCGATGTTTATGATGTCTGAAAATTCCCACCCACCCCTCCATTCCAATCCAAAATAGCCGGGTGTAGCGAGAGTGATTAAACTGAGTAACAAACAGTTTTTGTGAAAAAAACTCCTGTTGAGTTACCTCCATTAAAAGGCCACAAGTTCCACATTAAGAGTGAACACGGATATAAAAAAGTGGATTGTTTTTAATATAGGTAAAATACTATATGAAAAACGATTATGTATTATATATTGTCATACAAATAGGCTCATTGTTACAAAATTAAAATCTATGTTTCAAGGTAACGGTAGTTTTGTGTTTTGCATTATCATAAACATTTTTATTGTACATATCTAAAGGTGAATGCAACAATTTTATAGTGTATTTTTTTCTGGGCAAAGACAAAGTAAATTGTGTCTTAATCAAATTAAAAAATACTATTGTAATTCAGAGTGTTTTGTCTGATGCAACAATGCATATTAATATGATGTTTGTTTTAATTTAAGGAAATATAAATATTTTAAAATATAATATCTTATGTCGGCTGTATGCAATTTTTCACGGTTCTTTTTCTTCTCTTACAATGATATTCTTTGCTCAGAGCACTTTTTTGCACTGCCGGAGCGATACGCCTTTTCATACAGCATGTGGTACGTCAACAGTAAATTACCGCAGATAATTAATTACTTAATTTAAACGATCGCAATATAAATTTTGTTTCTCATAAAATGTGCCATTTCTCCCTATTTCGTAAAATTATATATTCCTGTGTCATTTAGCTTATGTGTACACATAAATAAAAATAAAAGTGTCCCAGTCCACAAGAGGCTGTTGTTTATCTACCCCAGGGAGACTGCGATAAAAAGACAGACATATTCGTTTCAAGTGAAAAGTTATCAAAAAACTTTCTCAAGGCAAAAAATATATTGGTTTTCCTGTTTTTTTTTAAGTTGGCCCATGAGCTTTGAGCTTTTAGTTTTAAATTGATATTTTATAGATAAGATTATTATAGTTTTTTCATTTACAACTTTTCATTTTATTAATTTTCTTAATAGTAAGGTATCGATAGCAACTAGAAAACCAAATATACATATTTATACCACAATTTAAATAAATATTGAAAATTAATTTCAATGACACCATAGAAATATTAAAATATTTTTGCTGAAACAAAAAATTTGATTTTCGATTTCTTCAGTTTTTTTTACATTTATTTTTACCACTTATAAGGTGTGGACTGTAAATTTTTGGTGAAAGACATTCATTGTTTTAAAAAAAACTTTCGTAATAATTCCTAAATATGTATAATGATATTTACTAGTTTCACTACTCGTAAGCACTATTTTCAGTTGATAATGCAAAAGACTTACTATTTTTTAAGATCCCTGAGCAAACAATTTTCAATTATTCACTAGATTTCTACGACGTGGTAGATATTTACAAGTCATTAATTTTATCAAATTGTGATGGTCTTCGATTGGATAATTTGTAAATAAAGAAAATATATTAATGTTCAATTTTTTTTCATAGCTTCGAACAAAACATAAATACAATCAAAAATGTTATTTTCCTATTCATTACAATATAATATAATTCCAACTATAATGTAATGTCTAATGAAAGAACAGTAACGTTATTTGATTGTAAGGTATTATTAATTTGTTAGAAAAATATTTTTTTTCCACGTAAGATTGATTGTCTTAATATCGACCCGTAATCGGCAGAAAACCTTAAACGACAATTCATAAATTTTACAGAAGATAATTGTTTTTTAACTTCCTCTCGTGATAAGTTCGCAAAAGAAACATTTATTGACCAAATATTACTAAACGCATTTAAAGAATTATTTTTGGGAACTTTTTACGAGAGAAAGTTAATAAACCTTTCTGTTATGATTAAAACCTGACCATTCTTGTACAATTAAAGAATTGTCGCTAACGCTTTTCTGCCAATTACGGGTCGATATGTCTACTATAATACTGTGTCGAAAAGCTGCGGTGAAATGCCACAGAAAAAAAATCCGAAAAATAATGACGAATCAATTAGGTCTCAATTTATAACATTTCTTATACTGCTTGCCATTGAAAATAATTGAAGCTTTCAAATATAAAATAAGGATTTGGTCTCTATGATTTATTTTTTTGACCACGTGACAACAGTTGTCAAGTTGTAGTATCTAGTATAGTACATAAAATACAATCGATAGTTATAATGTTTTAAAATATGTGTTTTTACAACGAACTGTGATCAGACGATGTGACATCAAATAAAATATAGTAAGATACAAGGACAAAGTCAACAAACATTACGGAAATAATATTGATTGCTATACATTTTAAGGTAGCTTACTTTTTTTCTAATCATTATTTATAAGGTTTTCTAAGCCATAAACTCTAAAGTCATTGTTTAAAAAGAACGGCTTGTATGACACTCTCTATTCCTCTCTCTTTGTAGGGCGATAAAATGACAAATACTCTTTTAAACCTTATTACGAATAGTCAGCTTATTGCTCTATAAACTTTTTATTAAAGGATCTAAAGGAGTGGGTGGAAAGGAATTTAACATCAGGGCCGCCTATACATTTTTTTTCAAATTTAACCTGAAAATGCCGTGAATCGTTTGGGAAGTCAATGAATAAATATTTTATTTTAAATTCTCAAACCTTTGATTGTATTCATGGATAAGACAAAAGTATAAGTACGACCGCTCGACTAAAAATTAATAAATAAAAAAGTAAAAAAATCTAAACATTTTTTATATTGAAACCGTCTGTATATGAACTTGTTTCTAAACGAGCTTTGCAACTATTCGTATAAAACAATATTTTTTAACTGTGATTAGTAAATAGTATTTGTATGTCAGCATACAAAAATTAGTCCCACAAAACTTTAAGCAATATACTTAAGCAATGTTTAAGTTTATAATATATTTAACTAAAATTGAATACATATATGGGTTCTGAATGAATTGAAAGTACGTAAGTTTCTTATCAGAATGTTTTTTGCACACGTTTAGTTACCGGACTACAAGCTAAGGAGCTATGTCAATAATCCAATATTTGTTTTGTATTTATATCGCGTCTGCAAATTAGTCACAATGACCTTAATGTTTTGCTTCTTGCTGTTTTATTACGCTGGAGAATATCGAATGTCTTCTTGACAAAGTAGTTATGTTGCATTTGTTCAGAAAAAATCTTTATTTTTGTAATTGAATGTTAGGGATACTAATTTATATATATTTATTTAGTTTAAGAACAAAAGTTAAAATTGCCAGGAACAAAATTTATTTGCACACGTAGATACATTGTTTACTTAAGGTTTTTTCGAAAATCTAATCGGTATAAATTGTGAAATCGACGATTTCAAAGTAACATTCTTAAATAAATAAATACAAGATTAACTTACTGTAAATTTTGAAATCGACATATGTATAACGAAAAAAACAAATCTACTCCATGTAAAAAAATATTAATATAATTATATAAAAAATATGTTTGTTTGCTATATATCGTATAAAAGAAAAACAAAATGATGGATATTATAATTATGTATTCTTGAAAATTGTCAAATGAATATCTAATGCAACTTCACTAGGAAATGAACATAGAGAAATTATTCGATGCGGTACGGGTTTATTTGCTTATTTAAAGCTTGTTTACTTCAGCGTCAGTGTTCGGAAAGCTCCCTTGGTATTGCGTCCATTATTTCTGTCATTCGCTTTAAAAAAGAGAGTGGCGTCCATAGAAAAAAGAAGAATCTATTTTTATTCGAAAATCAATATATTTTTTTTGGTATTTTCCGGACGATTCCCGGTAAATTGCTCGAATGCAATTGCTTGAATGCAATTTCTCGAATGGAATTTTCTCCAATAACAAGTTTCTCGAATAACCAATTTCTCGACTTTCAATCGCTCGAATTACAAATTTCTCGAAAGCTTTTATAAAAAAGTATTAACATTATTATAATAACTCATACTTTTAAACTTTATTAAAATATTTACGCAAGTTTACACTTGCAAGTAATAGCCTCATATATTTTATTATATACGAATTGATATTAACTTATGCTATTTTTTACTAGTAATTTTAGGATATTATATTAAAATTCAGTGATAGTTTACTAATTTAACATTGAATATTCAAGTCGGACTGAATTACTTACAATTGTTAACGAAATAAAATTCAAAAGAAATTCACAAGTTGTCACGAACTGGATGCTTATAAATTGGATGACAGATACTCAAATGAACATAATTAATGTAAAGGCTTGCCTTGTTTAATTGTCACACTGATTTAATGTCAGTAAACATTAAGCGTTGATTTATATTAAAAATAATGCGAAATGTGAATGATTCAAATTTAATATTCATTAAGCACCTACAATCGAAATTCTTAAAATTAAAAATTAAAACACTTACCTATTGCTCATGTTTAAGAGAGCATACCACTGACTATCAAACATGCAAAGAGATTCTCCCCAGACTATCATTTTAAGATGAAGGTGACCGGGTATAAACTTAATCGCATACAGTTAATTTACCTCTAGGTCTCCATTGTTTCAGACACTATTGAATTATTAAAAATCATTTCAAATATATATCCGACGGCTGCGTATCCCAGAACGGACAATTTCATGAAGTGATGTATGGATTTCTGTGATTCGAGCCCAAAAAGGGCCCAACTATCCCACAAGTCCTGTCATATATCTCTTCTCTCTCTATTAGAAAACGAAAGTATGAGCAACCGGGAGCGGACATTGTTAAATATATATATATTTAAGCATTGTTCGTTTCCATTAAAAAAAAGAGTTTTTTAACAATTATTATATTAATAAATTATTTTTGAAAAATCAATTCATTTAATTGTTTAAAGTAGTATTCGAGCCTGTGACCTCTACAACTGAGGCCAATGACGTTGACCCATTGAAAACGGGCTTTGACAACGACTAAATACTTACTCATTAAATTCTATGATTTTTTATTATTTTTAAACAGTGAAAACATAATTTGTAAAATAAATATAATTGTAATACTCCTTAACCCATTACCTGCCAGATTTTTTTTCCCGCTTTTTTTGCAATATATGTGTTCTTTTTTACTGAAAAATAGGTTTGGTAAAATATTTTGACGAAAAAATCACTTTACCCCCATAAAAAGTAAGTTTTTATAAATGTTCCCAAATGGGGATCATGGCATATGGCGTGTAAAAAAACATATACATATTGAATAGTCAAATTTCTTTTTTCATAATTTTGTTATATTTTATTGGACAGTTATTCATTCAACTATATCGTACTGTGCCCGCAGCAGTAATATTTCTATCACTAAACAGTCTCATTAACTCAAAACTGATAAAAAAGTTATCGAAATAAAAAAAAATGGTTGGATAGATTATCGATTTTAGAAATATTTCTCATTATGACCGACGTGCCTAGTCCCATTTCTTGGTAATCTCCCTCTTGTATTCCTTGATATAATTCAGCATAGAAGCAATATCCAGTATTGCTAAAACACATTGCTCATTGCTTGAATCCAAAACGTATAGGTTTTCGTCTTATAAATTGTTTGAAATAAAGATGGTCATAATATCGAATTATTTGTTCATCGATACTAATATTTGTAGAAAAAACTCCAAATTTCAGAAACAGTTTGTTCATCATATCAAGTAATGGACCAATTTTAAAAAAAATGTCTGTACATTGCTTCTAGATTAATTCGGCATTGTCATTGAAGTGTAAATTTCTTTTTATCTCCAAATATCGGTTTCGTGACAAACATTTCCTTACACATTGAATAGATAAACCTCGTCCTCGCACCGGTACATTTGTTCCTGGGGCAAAGAATGATATCCAGTTAGCAATAAAACCCCTAAAAAAATTCTTAGACAGTCTGGTGAAAAAATTGAAACCATGGCGGTTATTTTGGGATGCATACAATGTACTTTGTTTTACTATATGTTCCATTATATTTTCATCAAATAATGTCTCAAATACTTCCACATGAGATTTTCCTTTCAGAATTTGTACTATATTTTTCATATTGCTTAAAATTTCATCATCTTGTCTCATTTTTTTTTGAAAATTCTGGTCTTATATTTTTCCAAAGCGATTAGGATTTTTTAATTTTAGATTTAGATAGGGAGATCTTCTGAATTTATGAAGGTGACGTACTTTCATTATTTTTTCCCAAAGTGGAAGCTTCTATTGGTAGAAAGCTTGAATTGATTTCGACTCTGCCTGGAACATCTTTTGGCTAAGTGACTTCTGAAATAATGTCACTGATTTCTCTTATATCTGACCGACGGTATAGGGTGGATGTTCAACAAGGTCTATCTCAGGATCTGATTCTTCATCATCCATAAAATTTGGATCATTGACTATTTATTCCAATTCAGAAAGCAAATAAAATTTTCTCGTACGCATATCTAAAAATTAGTAAAAAATAAAATAAAGCACATGTATCAAATATTTTACACGGCATCCGCCATGATCCCCAAATGGGAACATGCGATAAAACAGTAATAAAATTGACTGCGATTTTTAATTTATTTATAGCTAAGCATTAACATTTACTATAACCTGTATATTAGTCATGAGCGAAATAACAACTTAAAATTTAAAGAAACAATACAAAAAATATATTATACAAAAGTCACGTTTTATCTTTTTGCGATTTACCTTAAAATTTTAACTTTTAGCACTTAAAACTCTTATCTTATAATGCTATTGCAAATTATTTTCTGTGAAGATGGTGCTACAGACTCTTCTGAACGTAACTGTGTTACTAGTAAAAATATTCCAGCAAGTACTACCAACTGCAGAGCAATAATAGTCGCGTACCCCAAATGGGGATCATGGCAGGTAACGGGTTAATGGCAGTTTGGTGCAACTAACACAAATGTTTTTGTCGAAAAGTAATCCTGGATAAAAAATATCCATGATCAACAATATTTTTTTACGTTTTTTACGTATAATTAATATTAATTTGAATGATTGCAATATACCTTAATTTATGTATAATGTAATTAAATATTTAAACACTATTCATACAATTTTGTTAAAGATTTTTGGAATTTTAATTGAAATAAACATGCATTACATGAGGTTTTTCAAAATGTTTTTTATCTAGTAGATTAACTTTCAGTAAAATATTATTAAAATATATATGCCGTGATAACAATACACATATAACATATATTGCTTATGCAAATATATTTCATAAATTTATTTTAACACCTAAATATAGTAAATACAATATAATAAACCCGTATGATGTTTTTGATTGCTTTCAATTTATTATATGACTCACTAATACTAGAGAAAGATATAATCAAATTTGCACGACCGTCTCTCGCAGATGACGGTAGATTTGAGAGAGCTTTTGAGTCTAATATGAAAGTTTGATTTGTTGTATAGCCATCAAAGTTTTGTGTATTTTATAACGGCGAACCATCGATTGATTGAGTGTTTACACAAGACAATGTGAATATTTCGATAAAGATTTAAGGGTCAAAAATATGTTTGCGTTGATTCAATTCCAAATTGTTTTAAAAATACTCGTGTAATAATAAACAACTGGAAGAATTTTTAGAGCATTTTTTAAAAACTATTTTGGATGTCATAATGGTCATGAATGGTCAGTATCGTTCGTTTCAGTTGCAGTATTTAACTGTTCAAATATCAGCATGGACACCATAAAATGAGTTTTCAATATATTTATGGCTTTGTGCTAAAATGTGTAGATGTATTTAACGTCGTATACTTCCTACCTTGCTAGGCAAGCGTGGTTAAATAAAAGCTAGTTCTAGCCCCATCATTATTTCTACAATATATCTGAGGAAAACTACATTGAGAATAAATATGCCTCTCATTGAAAAAGGAATAAAATATATTGGGTTTTTTTATGATGAATTTACCTTGTTTCACTGTTATATTTTAACATGTTTTCCAAATTATATTTCCACTAAAAATATTTAACATCTAAGAACTTTTTTTAAAAAATTTTATTCGATAAACTTATTTTCATTTCTGCATCCCACCGAAGACGATATCTCCTCAATGATACAGTTAAGATGTTTTTAGGCACAATTTGATAGGCAAAAATAATAATTATTAAAAATATAAAGATATTAATAAAGGTTAATTAAATACATTGAATTGGTATAACTACACGTAAAACAATAAGAACTAGAACTTCTTATTATTTTTTTGTTGAATTCACGATGAAGTTTAAAAAATAACAGTGTCAATACAAACTGTTTGAGGGTTTTTTTTTGCCTACTATAATATGGCTGTTTGTCAGAATTGAGAGATTGATAGCAAATATTGTAAATAAATAATTGATGAGGAATCGATTTTATACTTACATAATCAAAGTAATACTCACAATTTAATAGAATATTGACCAGATGTACATAAGTATCTCGTTTTATTTAAATATATGGAAATTAAAATTTTCATTAAAGAAATCACAAACACATGCTATCATTGCTCTACACATATTATTTTTTACGATACTAAAGCAAAAAAATCTTAGACTGAATGTGAAACATCATAAATTAAAAAAAAACGATATTTACTACATGATATATTTTTTTGGTAGCCTTACAATATTATCTATAAACGATTTAATTGCAACGATGTTATCTATAAACGGTAAACACAATGACACACTTAGTAATAATTTGGTATTAGTGTTTCTGTTTACCCATTGATTCATTTCTGATAACCTTTTATAAAAAAATATATGTACAGAAAATAGCCTTAAATTCAGCAGTTATATTTTACGTTACAGCAACTTATCGAAAGACAGGTGCTGTTTTCATATACCTAGTGACAGAAATTTAATAAAATAAACAATTCATTTTCCGCATCGTGTGGCTTTCACAGATCATGAAAAATATCTTCTAGTATTTTCTTTATTTTATGTGAAAAGCGAAAACGCTGGGAAACGTAAGTTTAACCTGTGACATATGACTATCATGACACTGCGAAAAAGCTATATGGCTTGCGGCAATATTTTTTGGCACCAAAGAGATTTATGGTATGAACACTCAAAAGATTTTTTTCTATCGTGGATTCATTTGTTTGCCAAATTTACCTGACACACGGGCAGCTGGCTGTGATTTAACGTACACGAAAATGATCCGTTTTTTAAATTGTAAATATATGTATTTATAACTAAACGGCGTAATTTTTTTTTGTATATTGTCTACTTTAAATATTTCTTATTCTAAAAATAAACAATGTCAACTTTTTATTTAAATATAATAAGAGTAAATAAAAATACCAAGTAAAATTCAAACACGTTGTTTATTTAATGTATATACTGATGAATGATTTATATTGTCCAAAGAATTTTAAAACAGTCCCATTGAATCAAATATTCATCAATCATAAAAGGATGAATAATTTAAGCCGCCTGCGTGTTGTTTTATTTTAAAAAGAGAATAAGATCTAAGAAAAAAATACATTATTGATATCTGAGAGTAAAATATCCTTTTGGTTGAAGTTTACAATCAAAGAAAACACAATCCAACAAATTTGATTCAGCTTATCCTCATTAAAACATGTTTTTATCAATGTTTACATATTATAAATTATATTTTTTAAACGTTTATATTTTACAAACATACATATGTTATTCAAATGTGTTAGACTGAATATTTTTTATTAATGCAGAGTCTATAATATCATTTTTCACAATATATTTGCCTGAATTCTAATTTAATTATAACTTGATATTGGCGAAGTATTTTTTTACGCGTGTGCTTTTCCAACTATCTATAGGTATTTTTGTAAATTAATTATTGGTCGAGTCCATGGTGAACTACCAGTATAGTGCTCACGTGTTAGAATCTCAGTAAGAAATCTTATAAATTGATTTTTCAATCGGTATATGAATTGTTGTTTGATGGCATGAACGCCTGTAATGTCTGAAATCCTTTACCGCATATATCAGCAGTTGGCAAAGTGTGGTCCGCAGAGAAATCTGACATTATTTTATGAACTTTTTTATTTCAATATTTAATATATGGTGAACGGATTCTACCGAACATTACTTTTCCGAACACGAACACTCCGAACGGGAATAGTCCGAACACGAACACTCCGGCCAAGAATACACCGAACACCGATTCTTTCGGACTCGGAATCTTCCGCACACAGAACCTTCCGGATATAGAATACTTCGCACACCGAATACTCCGAACATTTAAATATTTTTATTGGAAAAATCATTGTTTTATTGTAACGTGGAATGTTTTATGGCAATTATGCCAAATATTTTTCATAATGAAAACAAGAAACGTATTTAATTTTCATGTATATAAGCAGTTTAAAATTTTATTTGATTTTAACTTATTAATTTTGAAAATTGTGCTGATATTTTTGATTATATTGAAAGAAAATACCATGCATATAAACATTTAAAATTGCAAATTGATATTAACAGTACTTTAAACATAATTTTATTATCTTATTGATACACATAGTATACATATTTTACATTCACTTGACAAATGGAAAAATGTGTACAATTGGTCATTGGACATGTATATATCAAATTTTAAACATATTATGTGTTTGTATTTTTTTTATTGCAATGAAGAAATGAAAGTATAGTTGAAGTTATTGTTAGATCTGTTAATATTATATTCCCCCCTCCCACCCATCCTATCTTATGAACGGGGCGTATCGAGAGTGATTAGGTTACCAGAAGTCCTGTCCTAGTCCTATCCTTCTATCCCTACTCTCTTTGGAAAAAGAGAGGTTGGACAACTGAGTAACAAGCAGTTCTCGTTGAAACACTTATGTTGAGATAAACTGATGGCCATAGACTAGTATACTTAGGACTGTGACTTTTTCTTTTAATTTGCAATACTTCTTTGTGAATTAATGTTATACAATGACAAATGTAGGTCACTTTTAGGGTGTTCACTGTCAATACTTGGTGGAAAGGCATTATATAAAAATTAATAAATTATTAAATAAAAAATATATGTATTGATAAATTTAATCTGAGATGACTTTTTAATTATATGTTAAATGTGTTAAAAATTTTAATTTTGTGTTATTTTAGAATCACTTTTAATGTAATTGGTAATTTCTTTTCAATGCCAATTGTTGTTTATAACTGTTCATTTTTGTATAAATAGCATTGTTAAATTATATTTCTTATTAGTTGACGATGCTCGTAATGAGCGAAACCGGTCCTGACATATTAAATAAAGTGGAATGAATTACAAAGGAATATTGTGTGTTTACTAACGAATGTAGGTATTATAGCTTTAAGATATATTTATGTTGATTTTTTTTAACTTTAAAAAGCATAAAAATAATAGTTTAATGTAGTTTGGTGGTTTGGTATTCAATATAAGTTTTTATTTCAGAATTAAAGTCAATTATGTTATTGTTGAGAGTTTTAATACATGTTTTGATGTTATAAAAACGTCGTAATCTCATGAACAAAATTTTAACGTCCATTTATTGGTGTAAAAGCTCAATAATTTTATTAAAGATACTTTAGTTCTTCTGATAAGATTGGATTTACTTTATTGAAAAATTCCATTTCTATGTAGATTTAGTGTTGGGATGATTATAAATATTTTTTAGACTTATGAATCAATAGAAGTCAGAGTAATGCTGTTTATTTAAGGGTACATATCAACACATTTATGTAGTAAACAAATCACGATACCATGAAAACAGTTTTATCAAAAAAATAAAATATATTACTAAAATAAGAAGGAAAAAAGACATTTTATTTATTAACATTATAGAAAATTAACAGGATTTTTCATTAAACTTAATATGTAACTACATATAGGTACATAAAAACATAAATATAAAAAAATAAGTTTTTTTAGCTACATTATTTATTTGTTATGTTAGCAAGCGATCATTGTGTCAACTGTCTAAAAAGGTCGACTCATAGTAGATCTAAAAATCCAAATATGAAAAGTTTACAAAATATGTATTTATTATCATATAATAAAAAACAAAATATACATACACAATATACATGTTTACAAAATATATATTTATTACAATATAATACCCTTCAGGTATTAATCCTCTGACGCTGAAGTAAAAGAAGGATCGGTAGCCAACAGATCTACAATGTTTTCGCACGAAATGGTTGTAAAATAATAACATTATTATTTTGTAAACCAAAGACCTTTTAGCAACTGCGTGCATTTAATCCAAAACAAATGTTTATATTCAACAATAATAAATATGTATTATCTCTTATATCGTGAGTTTCTATTGAAGAATAAACTATTTTTTTAAAAGCACTACTGTCATTAGATTACGACGTTTTCATAACATTAAAACATGTATTAAAACTCTCAACAATAATATTAATTGACTTTAATTCTGAAATAAAAACTTATATTGAATACCAAACCACCAAACTACATTAAACTATTTTTTTATGCTTTATAAAGTTTTAAAAAATTAACACAAAAATCTATCTTAAAGCTATAATGCCTACATTTGTCATTGTATAACATTGATTCACCAAGAAGTATTGCAAATTCAAAGAAAAAGTCACATTCCTAAGTATACTAGTCTATGGCCATCAGTTTATCTCAACATAAATGTTTCAACGAGAACTGCTTGTTACTCAAACTCTTTTTCCAAAGAGAGTAGGGATAGAAGGATAGGACTAGGACAGGACTCGTGGTAACGTAATCGCTCTCGATACGCCCCGTTCATAAGATAGGATGGGTGGGAGGGGGGAATATAATATTAACAGATCTAAGAATAACTTCAACTATACTTTCATTTCTTTCAATAATAATAATTGCTAAAATTATTTACTGAATTCATTGCAATAAAAAAATTACAAACACATAATATGTTTAAAATTTCATGTACACATTTTTGCATTTGTCAAGTGAATGTAAAATATGTATAATATGTGTATCAATAAGATAATAAAATTATGTTTAAAGTACTGTTAATATCAATTTGCAATTTTAAATGTTTATATGCATGGTATTTCCTTTCAATATAATCAAAAATATCAGCACAATTATAATAAAACGCAATTTTCAAAATTAATAAGTTAAAATACGAATAAAATTTTAAACTGCTTATATACATGAAAATTAAATACGTTTCTTGTTTTCATTATGAAAAATATTTGGTATAATTGCCATAAAACATTCCACGTTACAATAAAACAATGATTTTTCTAATAAAAATATTTAAATGTTCGGAGTATTCGGTGTGCGAAGTATTCTATATCCGGAAGGTTCTGTGTGCGGAAGATTCCGAGTCCGAAAGAATCGGTGTTCGGTGTATTCTTGGCCGGAGTGTTCGTGTTCGGACTATTCCCGTTCGGAGTGTTCGTGTTCGGAAAAGTAATGTTCGGTAGAATCACCGAACC
>CM062822.1:19603575-19870653 GCA_031772345.1 Himalopsyche anomala | reverse complement strand
AATAAAATTATGTTTAAAGTACTGTTAATATCAATTTGCAATTTTAAATGTTTATATGCATGGTATTTCCTTTCAATATAATCAAAAATATCAGCACAATTATAATAAAACGCAATTTTCAAAATTAATAAGTTAAAATACGAATAAAATTTTAAACTGCTTATATACATGAAAATTAAATACGTTTCTTGTTTTCATTATGAAAAATATTTGGTATAATTGCCATAAAACATTCCACGTTACAATAAAACAATGATTTTTCTAATAAAAATATTTAAATGTTCGGAGTATTCGGTGTGCGAAGTATTCTATATCCGGAAGGTTCTGTGTGCGGAAGATTCCGAGTCCGAAAGAATCGGTGTTCGGTGTATTCTTGGCCGGAGTGTTCGTGTTCGGACTATTCCCGTTCGGAGTGTTCGTGTTCGGAAAAGTAATGTTCGGTAGAATCACCGAACCGTAATATTTAGTGGTTCGCTGGATTAAAATTGTGAATTTAGTGGTCCTTGAGCCCAAAAAGTTTGCTGGCCGCTGGCATATAAGATCCTAAAAGCAAGACATAGTGAGAACGATTAGCTTATCACTATTACTGTGCTAGTCCTATCTCTACTCTCTTTGAGAAAGACAGGTTGAGCAATCGAGTAACAAGCAGTTTTCGTAAAAAACTTGTGTTGAGATAAACTCCGTCAGGAGTGCATATGATGCACATGGGGAAAGAACTAAGCTTAATAAAATTATAAATGTTTAACAAAAATCCTTATGCATTGGATATAAAAAAAACAGAGTGGATAAAATTAAAAATACATGAAGTTTAAGTATGTATTTAAATTCTTGTTTTTTATTCAGACACATTTTGTCGTGTAATATTTCGTTTTCAATGTTTTTTTAAACCATTTACATTCCGTATTATTAGATGCAAGGGAAAATCTGATCAATTCGACAACACGAAACGACGTAGATAGCGTATTTAGTCGTCGAAACAATTGTGTAAATATTGTGCTTCGTGAGAAAGCTTATAGGATTTACAAATGAATGCAAATTTTTTCCCAATTAACAATTATTACTTTCCTGTTTGAACCGGTTAAAACAAGTTCAACGATAAACGAAATTCTAAAGCTTTGTAGATTCTTTGTTTTTTCGGTTTTTATTTTACATTCTTCAACGAACAAACTTTATCATTTATTTCGAAATCAATGGTGGGTATGCATTAATGTGAAATTAAAAAAGGCAAACGGTTTTAAAATATTCAAATCACTATTCAAGAACCTATAAATTATCAAATTTCAGTAGTAATATATATAAAAACTCACTCACGTTCAGGAAAAATATATTGAAGTCCGTACAGAATTCCATTTTTTTTTTTTTTTTTGTAAGCTGGTTTCGACAAATCATGAGATAGAACATAAAATTTAACATTCTCAAGAGCGGTAGAATTCTCATTTTGGTCTCGTGGAAGTTGGAGAACTTTTTTTAGTTGTATTATTTAACGACATTCTTTCTCCAATAACATTTTCTTTATTTATCTGAAATTACTTTTCAAAATTACACAGATTCTTTCACGTATAAGAAATACGCAGAAAACAATTCATTAAAATATGCGTTGGTAGAAAACAGTGATTGCAATAATCTATTGATGCTAAAATAATACTTTAATTAAAGCTATGCATAATTCATAAATATGCTTGAACCCAACCGCACAGACTATGTTACCCAAATTCTTCTGCTATATGAAGAATAAAAGAATAAAAGGTATTATGTAAGCTCCTAAAATAATTATTTTGAGTAATTTTGGGCGAAAACTAAAAATAACTATTTACTATTAAATTAAATAAGTAAGTTAACATTCCAATTTTTTCATTTAAAATTCTTTTGAAAAAATGTTTTGACTTAAAGTTAATTGAAGTATTTTGAAGTAATTATATAGTATCATGAAAATATAAAAGGCTTAGTAAAGTTTAAATGCAAAAGAAGCATAAATTTGATTACCTTTCATGAAGAATATTTATGATCATTTAAGAAAGCGCTCAAGGAAAATTTTACGAGAAAGACGTAACATTTTAAATTGAAAAGTCTGTATTTTTGTTCAAAAGAGAGTAAATGCTTTATATCGTTAACCCTAGTAAGCTACATATACATGGTATAGTTTTTAAAATAAGATTTGATAAAGCAAAGAGAAAAAACTACATTTAAAATAAAAAGTAGCAGACTGATTATTTTGTTGACTCCTTTGTTCTTATGTGAAATTAATAAAACTTTACCAGTTGTCTTGTTTAAAAACTAGAAAACAGATGTTAAATAAGTATTACATATACCAATAAAAAGTTATGCAATAAATATAAAACTTTCTGATCGTACTTTTAGTAACTACATATTGAGATATGGAACGTTAAAATAGTAATATATAAACGGGTCATAATTATTTATAGGGCAAGGCTTAGATTAACCGGATGTCAAATGGAACGACGCGATCCCTCAAGATAAACTAATTATTGTTGTATAGCCTATTCTCGTTTTACACTTGGGATACGCACGTTTTGAATACCAGTGAGCAAGAAAATTGTGCCGCGAAGAAATAAAAGGTGGGCTAAACCTGCTTAAACTACAAAATAAACTATATTGTAACGAAACATTCCTTTTCATTGCGTTTCAAAGAATTATTGAAGTAATTGAATAAATATATATGTTTTTCATTTCCGCTATCTGATAATAAATAGCAAAGTGTTTTGAATTAAATGGGCGAATAATTTAAATATTTTCTAAAGCACTGAAAAAATAATTGATACTTATCCGATATACCGTTTTATTTAAAATTCAGACAAAAATAATCAAAATTATTTGATGAAGAACCCAGCAAAATCAGTTTAAATATCTGCTCATAGTGCTATACTCCAAAATGTGAATTCTTTCGGCAGGGTTAACGAAATATGCCGGGAATGGATATATACTCACATAACTCTGTCATTTCTGCTTTAATTGATTGTATAATTTTTCGAATAATTGATTTGATTTCAGTATTCCAAAGAGAATCATTAAAACAATGTATGAAAGTAAATTTATATTACGCTGACCAGATAGGTGCTCATAAAAATTGCTTTTAATTTTAATGATTCAACGATTAACGACGGAAAAAATATTTTTATGCGTTTGTTGTTTAACGATCATAAAATATTATGTGAAAAATTACTTATTCGTATAAAAGTTTGATTTTTGAAAAAATGTTAATTGTTCGCATATTTTTTTAACCAAATCATATCAAAGAAATTGTAAACGGTATAAAACAGTAAAAAAAAATTTTCACTGGCGTTAACTGAAATCACATCCAAGCATTATTTTACTAAAACATGTATTTATCTACTATTAAAATATTTATTTTCACTGAAAGTTACTAGTGAAACAATTTTCTTTCTTAAGAAAATCGAACAAATTTTTTTGAGAAAACCAATTAGAATAAATAATCAACTAAAACATTTATTCTCAATTATTCAATCTCTACGTTCAGGCATAGACTTGTACTATTGGGATGGTAATGGTAAGTACAGAATTGTGTTAGTCTACTTGTCAACAATGGTTATCTGATACTGTGCAGTGAAATTGTCAATTCATAATATGATACATTTTCACTGTCTGAGTTGAGGTGACTTGTGAGGATGTGAAGGAAAAATATGGAAAAACTATTTTTTTGTTGTTGAGTTTTTATGACGATTTAAATATAAGCATGCTCATATCAAATATTGTAAAATTTTCTATTAAGCATTTTTTAAATAAATGCATGATTATAAAAAACATACGAAAATGTATAGAAAATTTAAATTTCCAAAATTCATATTAATTGAAATATATAAGAGCCAAATTAATTTCCAGTATATGGATACTGAAAATAATAAATTAAAGACGTTTTAAATATTTCAAACAAAACACGTTAACTATTTGTATGATAATTTGCTTTGAATATATATATCATAATTCATATCTCATATTAGCAAATGGCGGTCTGAAAAATTATTTTCATTATTTGTATTAATATCATATGTTTCGAGTTAAAGGCCAGAAAAATAAAAGCTCTAATTTGTAAATCATAAAATCAATCATTTATTTATTGAAACTGTGAAAAAAAAACTGTCAAAAAACCTGATGCTAGTGCACCATTCATTAGGAAACGTTTAAAGATTTTTTGAAAATCCAATAACAAAAAGTAATGAAAAACTCACCACCATGCACTTCATTAGCTATATGAGAACGATGTAAATTTTTAATGAATATATAATAAAAATACAGTTTGTAATAGGCTACAAGCACATGAAATGTTTATCATATAATAACAATTTACATAACCTAAATGGATCGCTAAGCACACTACCAGGTAATATGTTATGTATCTGTAAAGTTGATTTAACTCTGTAATTGACTTAAGCCTAAAGCTCTATATTAAGTATTTCACGGTATCTATCAAATATTATATACACCAGAAAATCAATTTCATCATTATAAATTAATCATAGTTCGTTTTACATTATTGTATCGATGGCATTTTCAACACTGGAACAATTCCAAGTATACTGTTATATAGTGTTATTGTCAAATTGAATATATTTGAAAACATATTTAAAAAAGTGAAAATAAATTCTTAACAGAAAAAGTTATTTTATTTTATAAAAAATACTGGTTGTATATTAAAAAAAAAAGTTCGGTTCACTTGGATTAAATTTTGGTTTTCAACTGCTTAACAATAATACAAAAAAAAAAAACATTTATGCCATCTAAATTTACACGGTATCTTACGTCCTTCTATCACTATTTGACCTTTATAAATGTGTGTTCAATTGAATAAACGTTTAATTTACGATGAATAATGAAAAGTGAGGACAATTATTTCATTTAAAAAAAAATGTTTAATAAACAAGATTTTTTTTAATTTGTCATCGTTCTCGATCCACTGCTAGAAGTAGACCTTTGCACTGTGTGTTAATTAGTAAAGTTGAGCTTCCAAGCAATGCCAAGAATCTATATTCGATCAAACTAAATTCAAACAATCTTTAGTTAATTTAAGTTGTGTGTTGCTTCATACACTAATGTTAGTTGATGAGTAAGGTTGATTATTAAATTTAAACTGTGTCGAATATGTTTAGTAGGCTACAAATAATATTGAGAAATATTTAAAAGTTATATTCCAATGCTGAAATATTTTTTTTCTTCTTTCATTAAATATATAACCAACATACCTTTAACTCAATTTGATTTTAAGCGATATGGAAATCAGTAAAATTAAACCGTTATGTCGAATAAGTAATATTTAAAACCACTCACAAAATAACATTACGCTAATAATTCGTGTTTCAAGTCTTTATAAATTTAATTTTATGAAAATATGAGTTCTGTTAATCACTGAATGTTTTAAATCATTTAAGTATGCAAAGTAAAGCCAATGAACAAATGCATTGTAATGAGAAAATTTTATATAACGAGATATATATATAAAATGGTAAATCTTTCTACGGTTATCTTTACATATTTTGATAAATACAATCATATTTTCAAATCTTTGCACTCCTCAAAATGTTTCAATATATATATATATAAGTATTTTTACAAAGCAATTCGGAAGATTATAAAACGTTCACGTGAAAGCTGAAATTATTTTATTGAAAATGAATTACTTACAAATGGTAATTTTATGAAATATTCATTAAAAATTATATGCTACAATTATAAAGTTAAAATTATATCAAATTAATTTGATATACATATGTAATATTATACACATTACTATTGTCTTCTGATAAGAAATTTACTTTTAAAATAATATCGATTGAATATTTAATAAGACGATACTAATGTATTCTGATCAAAACAGTGTGTGGTAAAAGTAACTTTTCTAGATTTTTTTTGTTACAAAACAATTATAATTTCAAAAAACAATGCATAATCAAGTTTAGAAAAAAGCGCCTTGCTTATGAAAAGTATTTTTCACCGTACCCATAAATTTTCTTCATCATTCGTTATTAAGTAGTGAACATACATATTAAAAGCCGCGGCAAAAAACTTCAATCTCGTAATAAATTGTTACTAACAAATACAGTGTTCGAAATGCCTGAAGAGATTAATAATTGCAATTAACAAAAGTTGATTCCTCAAACAAGGTAGTAATTGTATAGTCAAGCTACAATTAAAATATACAAAACAAGGGTCATTGTTTTAATTTAAAATCTCTAACTCCAAAGTCTGTATGGGAAACGTTCAAATACTATGTTCATATTTAATAAACTCCTACTACTAAACAATATTGAACATCACACGATTTTATTTGATGAATATCTTGCGTCTTAAAAATTCAATGCATTTATTTTATTCTCCCCTACAAGATAGCTGGAAATACAATAAAGTAGAATCTTGCTCATGAATGATTTTCTTATTTATTCATCGAATGCATATAATTAAAAAAGCAGCTGTTTGAAAGCTTCATAATACATATCACAGAACAGGTCAATGGAGATTGAAAAGGTTATCCATTATATTTCGGAGTAGAATTCGAAATCGTTGCAAATAAAATTTCCGGCATCGCATACAATTTTAATACGTTTCAAATGTTTGTCACAATCTCATTTAGATTCAAACATGATATTAAGTATGTAAATAACTTCTCCGATAAACGATTTTCCTTCTTTTAAAAGTAGAATACTTTTGAAGTCTCAAATATTTGATTACCATCTGGTTTTATTTAAAATGGTTTATCAATGATTTCTATGTTTATTTATATGGTTATGATTGTGAAAGTAGAATTAGTATAAAATACATGATCAGTTATATAAGTTTGCTGATTTTTGACGAAAGTTGTAAACATTTATTAGTATATGATTTTTTTTTTTTAAATATGGTGTTAAAACGTATTTCAACATTTTTCGTCCATCAGCACACCTTTTATTAAGTCAATTAATATTTATTTATTATTTTCACAGAAAATGACGACAACAACTATCACTTGGGACACTTTCTACGGCGAAACATCAAGTTTGTTCCCTATTTTTGACAATACCAATGCGTCTTATACAAACACCACTTTGAATCCTGTAAATGGGTCGTCATTGAATACAACAGTAGACCAAGGTTAGTAATAAAAATGTATCAGATTATTCTTTTTGTTTTTTTTTGTTGTATTTGTTGAGTACCCGTTGTATAATATTTTCATTTATTAATGCACTTTTTCATTTGAAATATTAGTAATTTCCTGAAAAAATTGTTCCTAACCTTTACAACAAACAGATTGATACTATAAGATATTATTTGTTGAAAAAAAATAAACAATTTTATGATTTTCTGTGCCAGTAAATAAACCAGTAACTGCTTTAATAATTTTTAATTATTATAGAATATGTAAATTTTTAGAAAAACTGTACGTTATATATTATCATACATCAAAATAAGAAGTGATACATATTTTACCTTTTCGCCAGTCTACATTTATTTGTGCTTTCAAAAGCCAGAAAATTCTTAAAGGTGAAACTGTATAGTCAAAACAACACAAACGTTTAAAACTTGAAAGATGTAAATATATTTGAATATAAGAAGATTCGATCATAGTTGTATGTTTCAATGAAACGAAATTACTTTTTACCATAATATTAAAATAAAACATGCTGTATAGCCTCAGGTATTGGCAAAATTTGAAAAAAATATACGAGTATTGCCTATTATTTTGGGCCTTCTAGAACAGTGATCGTGAACCTATGGTACGCGTGCCCGAGTTGGCACGTTCTAGATTTTTTTGTGCAATGTGAGCGATTTACAAATTATTTCTTTGCCAAAAAACTATATATTTTCCTTATAATATGTGAAATAGATTTTTTTACAATTGTTCAATAAATATAATGATAGCTTACTTAAAGATGAAAACAATTCAAGACTAATGGTTAAATAATAGTCACCTGCTATGTTCTAGTTAGTTAGTGCTTGATTTACCGATCAGGTGGCTATGGGTTCAATTTCCGGTAAGGTCATTGTCAATTTAAATATGAGACCTAAGAAATGCGTGTTTGTGATGTCGATTCTTCTCGAGATGATTTTCAGTGACTTACAATTTTTTTTAATAACCATCGACTTCGTCTCGTATGATATTTAAACTTCAAAATATTATCTGCAATACTTTTTTTTTAGCATTCAAATTTAAAAACAATATTTTGTATTTAGATATTATTAAAGTGTAGTTAAAATAGTCTGCACGTTGAAAAAATGGTACATATTTTTTTTAATTTTCGGCATGCCCACTAAAAGGTTTGCCACTACTGGTAAAGAAGATTGTAGGATATTTTATGCTCGGCGGGCTATCGGAATTTGTTTTATGTGCTTCGCTTCCTCTTTTCAGAGACTTTGTACGACGTACCCGCTGGACTTATATTGCTGCTGTCATTTTTCTACGGAAGTATTTCCGTTCTGGCCGTTGTAGGGAATTCCCTAGTCATGTGGATTGTGGCAACATCGAGACGTATGCAAAACGTAACAAACTGCTTTATCGCTAATCTGGCTCTAGCTGATATTGTTATTGGGTTATTCGCGATACCGTTTCAGGTAAGAATGAAAAAATCTTACAACTTTCTGTTACATTATTTGTACACAATTAAACTTTATTTAAGTGTTAATATATCCACGATTAGCTAATAAGTATTTTTTTATTGCAAGATGATACTTGTTCAAAATATAAGTTAAATCGGAACCATGTAGTCTTTTAGTATTGAGTAAATTTTATAGGAGTGCAAAGTGTTGAACACGAGCTTTACCACACACAAATTTAAGTTTATTTTCTGTCTCAAACATTGGATGGAGATTTTAATATTACCGATAATTACCTAATAACTAGAGTAAAAAAATACTTCGTAAGAGTAATAATATTGATTGCTTTTCTAAAATTAGAGTAAATATTTTATATTAGATTGTATATTTTCCATAATATATTAAAAAAAAATGTAAAGTGTTCTCTTTCTTTTAAATATAAAAATAAATGACAAAGTTTTCTTTTTTTTATTTTAAATATAGTAAATTATGTTAAAGTGAATATTACCATCCCTTATAACCATTAGAAGCACACAAGTTTATTAACTCTTTCATAATAATTCTTATTAAGTACCATTACGCCAAAAATTTTACGACAAACTTAAGTACGTAATTATAATTAAATATACTTGACAAAAACACTCACACTATGAATTATTTGTTTTTAAAAAAAAATCACAAATTAGTTATTATCACACTTTTTATAAATTACTCCTACGTATTTTTAAGGTTTTTTGGAGGGGAGATTGTACCATATTTTTTCTACTATTTGTTTAATTAAGCGAGTTTCTTTTCTTTTAAATCAGAAAAATACTAGACAGTTTTGCTGAAAACCTGTTTTAGTCAGAGTTTTTACCACATTATATATAATTGAAAAAAACGACAATTCACAAGCTTTTGCAAAGAAATTTTTGTCTAACAAATACTACTACGCGACATAAATTATTTCTATAAGTTGGGCTATTTTCAGCAACTATCATTCATCAAAGGAATAGTTTGCGCGGAGTATCATTACCACTTGTAATGCATATTATATTAATTCGGTGATGCATAGCCCTCAGCACACGGGTGAACTATGCTTAAACATTGTGGCGGCCTTCAATTGTTCAAGAAAAAGGTTGTGCATGTCTGTATTAAATATAACAAACAGTCCGCTTTATAATAAATGTTTGTTTGTGGTCAAAAAAACAAACATTTATACTCGAAGAAAAATACTAAAGTTAATGAAACTTTGATTCTAATAATAGGGAAATCCAAAACGTATTTAGCTTAACACAAAAATGGATAGAGTTCATAAAAATACCCATAATCACTGCGAAGCATATCATATGGCTTTTTTCAAATATGAACATATATGAAACGATTTAGTTTTTCGAATCAAGTAGAAGAAGCGACTTTAGGCCAAACATTTTTCTTACCTGCTGGCAATCGATCTAGCTTATTTAATGGAGCGTAGAATTAAAAAATATACAGTCGGTAAAAATCGGCATGTGAGGTAGAAATGGTGATATAAACATTTTCTCCATGATCAACATTCGAAGGTGTTTGGATTTGGATTAAAAATAAGCACCAAAATTCATGCTTTTGGTAGTCAAAATGATCATAAGATTCATTAGGATAGTAAAGATGTCACGTAAGTATACTAAACTGGATAGCTGGAAATATAGGAGAACAAAGTAAAAAATAAATCTTTCATTCAAGAAAATTTGTATTTAAATTTTGTTGACTCTTTTTTTTATATTTATAAAAACTTTTCTACATACATATTTAAAAACTAAATTTATAACAACGCTGAAGTAGTAGGCTCAATTTGAAACATAGAGATTCCTAATGCGGTTTATCTCAAAAGATTTTTTTTCTCGACTCAACTTCTTTTTTACAAATAAAATAAGGATAGCAGGAAAGTATTTAAAAGGACTAGTGGTTAGATAATCACTCTCACCTCATCCCTTTTTAGTATCGGATTGGTGTTAGGGAATATACATAGAATGAAACGACATTTACCTGACATGAAGAAAAACAACGAATTTTAAGCAAAAAAAAATTTTTTTTAAGGATTTCAACTAATATTGATGTTTTATTGTTAGTCTCGTAGTGACTATTATTTTCTACGACTGTCGCAAGATTTTTTTATGATTTTTTATTTTTAGTTTGATTTAAATTTCGTTAGATAAAATTTAATTATATTGTCAGTTATGGTAAAATTAAAAAAACAATTAATACCTCTTACCGTCATATAAAAATACTTATATTTTTTACATATTTCTAAATTAAGAAGTAGAATCATGTTACATGTTTCCGATATTTTTTTATTTACTGACAAAAACAGCGTCACGTGACGTGTAATGGATTATTTATATTATTTTTTAAATTAACTTTTATCAATGGAATTTCTCACTTGCCATATAGTATTATGATGCGTAACTTTTTTATTGTTGACAGAACGCATTGACTGTGTTTGTTTTAATGAAAAAAAAACGAATAAACAGAATTTATTTATCTATAATAGTTTACATTATGTCACATCGGATAAATATATTTTAGGGTCAATTCTAATATGAGATCGTTTTAGCTGATAATTATTATTAGCATAAGAAAGAGTGTCGATGAATCGTTATGATGATAACATAATAGCGTGTTTTTTAGAAACACAAAATTTTAAACGTTACAAAAGATTATTTTACTGTTCTTTTCAAAATGGAATTAACTTTGTAAATGCCATCGTAATACATAAAAACATATAAAAATCTCAAATAATAATTTGTAATCTTCAAAAAAAATTTCTCATTTCATTTTTCTTGCAACCTCTAAAGTTTTCGTTTTCAAAGACTTATACGAAGTTATGCCAGGTTGTTCAAAAAAAACAAGAGTTTTAGTCAAATTGTGTGAAAATACAAATTCAGTTTACCAAATCGCCGATTATATCAATATTACAATTACAATTTATTACAATTTATGAAAATATTTTATTGTTTAGAAATACGGCATTGTCACTTTTTTGTTCCTCAGTGCTAATAACTTTGTTGTGAGATTTTCGTAAAAAAATACAAATCCATACTATAAAAATTTAAAAAATACAATCTATATTATTTTATACTATTGTTTATATTTTAAACGTCCAATGCTGAAACTGGTAGATTTGTTTATTTGTTTCCTTACCCATAAAATATTTAACCAAATATCAAATTTGTTTGTTACTACTGTTTATCGCTTGACTGAAAATCAATGATTTTGTGATGTGCATTTTTTGTCTCATAGATTCTTATCAGCTATTTATTATCAATGTTCAGCGCACTTTTCTTCTTTGACGTCATTGTCATTATAATTTTTGCTTTGTTCACTTTGTCAATAAAATAACTAGCTGAGTTTGAAAACCACTTTTACATCAGTGCCTCTGAAAACTTGCCCGGAAAAAAAAACCTAAAATTATTTTTATTTATTCATCTCAGACATAGAGAATAGAGAAAGAACAATAGATGTTTGATTAAATAAATAATAATCACAGCACACATATGAAATCGTAACTGACGAGATTTAGCTCACCAATCATTGCACATGCTATTTTACGAGCGACCGCTATCGCGCGCTTATCTCGTTATCGCGTATTTATATAAAATGAGGCATCGTTGTAAGTAAGATATTGTGTTTTTTTTGAGAATAGTGTTCGAGGATACATAAATTATTATCTTTACTTTGTACACATCAATCCGTTTTATATTTTACTTTGAGGATCTTTTTTATTTAGTTGAATTTTTTCTTTTCTGTTTTAAATAATAGAGCGATCGAAAAAAAAAATTTCCTTCTAAAAAAGGTCCAAAAAACTAAGATATAAGAATACCTTAATTATAAACATTGTATCACCCATATTAAAATAGATATTTAAGAAAATTTGGGTATTGGGGCCGCATTTCTTGAGCTTAGAACAGAAAAAGTTTTATCGTATATCGAACTGAAATTATATTTCATTTAATTTTAATAATCTACTGATATTGAATATTAAAACAATGTGTTTATTTTCTGCGTACAATCTAAAATAACCTCATTAATCCACATTTAAATTAAAACAATTTTATCGATCAAACCGAATAATTCAACAGTTTTTATATTTCTCTTTTGATATTTTTTATTTTCATTGGTATGCTATTTTTTAAATATATTCTATCCATATAAAGTACTTGGAAATTTCTTTTTGCGGAATAAGAGACGGATCATTTTAAAAATAAAATTTGTAAATTTCGTCCGTAAAACATCCCTCTTAATTTTTTCATCAAACTATGATACTTATTTAAGGTTGTTTTTTTTTAATTTCACAACAATATTTTTTAATGCGTCAAAAGATATGATAATTAACTTAAATAAGTAATGACCATTGCCAGATCTTGTCGCGTTAGATTTTCGTATTTTTATGCTGATACTTGGCAGAATACAATATATTTTAATGCTTTTTGATAAATAAGCTCAGCTAAAAAAAATGTAAAAATAAATAGAGTTAAATAAATATTTTATAAACATCAGAAATAAGTTGATTATATGTACTTAGAAATAAAATAAGTCTGAACATTTATGATATTTTATAAACAAAGCAGTTTTGCGTAAGTCGAGATAATTTTATGATCTATAACAATTAATAAAATAAAAGTTTGATTTTTTCCTAGTGCTTAAATATAATAAATAACTATTTCAAATATAATCAATATCTATTATAAGGTTAGTTTTGCTCCACCAACAAAGTTAACAGTGTGCAAAACGTTTCTTAAATATTTATAAACAGAAAATTGTTTTATAAATCTTTCAAATTTGATTTTTTAATAAGAACAGTAAGATAATTAAGGGACTTAAGCTGTTTGGAAATATATATATTTTTTTGTTAACAAAACGTCATATCTAGATTTCATTTATGTTAGATAAAAAATACTCGTTTTTTTAATCTCTTCTCAAAAAAACAAATTATTAAGTATTTAAGGTATTTGCAGCGATGGCATGTTAGTATATTTTCTATAATTTAAGCGCTTTAGTCGTGAAGCTCGTAAAACAAAAAATGCAACAGAAACTTTTTTAATCTAGCAAAAATTAAATTAAAAAGCAATTTAAGTTTTTTACATTTTTTTTTAAACTGAAGTAACATATATTTCAAAAGTAGTTATAATAGTTTGGATACGCCATTGAGACTATATAATTGAAACGGGTATAATAAGCATCATTTTAGTTGATTTAGAGAAATCTAAATTCTCTAAAATTGTAGTAAATTTAGTATTATTTTAGTAAAAGCTTCTGAAAAAGTTACATGCATGAAAAGCTGTTAATAATATGTATTTACTCTTTACAGAATTAATTTGTGTTAATGTAAGATCAAAATTTGATACATCCTTTTTTAACGTTCACGCACAAAAGATACTTTTAAAAAGTATTTAACAACCTGAAGTTTGTATTACATTTTCATAAAATTGAATGTGGCGGTAAAGAGAAATTCGGTCAAGATGGATAATTTTTTTTTTTGAAAATATTTCATTTGCATATTTTTCAAGAGTATATGATGTTTTTAACACAGATGAATGTGAGAAAATAAATAAATTAAATATTTCCCATTTTCATGATGAAGAAAACTTACCTTGTGTCAAGATAATTAAAAAGCATATTTAGGTAAGGTCCATAACCTTGTGATTTCTGAGTTAGGTAAAGTCATTTTTTTACGTTACATGTGTGAAAAGAAATCCATTTTTTTTTGATAAATAAGACAATTTGATTTTTATAGAGAAAACGGCAAAAATTACGTTACGAAATTTCTTTAATCATGTAAGCCAATAATGCATTATGTCGTTAATTCACTTTCAATCAAATTTGAAATACGATAAAAACGTTATATACACTGATTAAGTTCTAATGAAGATTCTCAAAAAGATCCTCCCTTTCATCTTTCCTTCTGATTATAAAGGCGTCGTACGAAATACGGGTCTAGCGCCGCTCAGAGGTCAAGCAATGTATCCGTCGATACCATAGATCGGTTAACGATAACAAGAGCCAAAAGATGCAAGTCTCCTGATAAAGTTTGATTAATAGATAGCTTTATCAATAATATGTGAAAGTGATTTGGAAGTTTAACAGTTTTGTTTCGTTAACAATTTTGATTGCTTTTTTATGTTTAGTAAATAATTATAATTTTGCTATTAATTTCAAATGTTATAAATCCAAACACCATGTATAATTTAAGTGTATACATTATTTAATCGTATGATGAAAATATTCTTAGAGAGAAAAATGAATATAATATCAATATATACAAAAATGTTGACAATACCATTGCTATCTTATTAAAGGTATGCATTTTAATGTAAGGTTATTTTTACTATTCTGTACGAAAAAAAATACGACGAGTAGTGGAAGTCAATTTTGACCTTTTTTTATTCAAGACATAAAAGCTTACGCAATAAAAAAAGAGATACGTAGGCAAATAATTCCAAATGTTGTATTGATGTTTAGCTACTGTAATTTTTAAAATACCTAAATAAATACAAAATATTCGTTATTTTGAAATTTAATTTACAAACATAAAAATAAATAAAAATTAGTGAATAATAACCCTCTATGAACATAATGAAACAACATAATGAAACAACAAAACAGCAAAATATATAAATTACTTAATGAATTTCAATTTCTCAAAATTGTGTAACTGTGAAATATTTCTTTAATGTGTTTGGTTTCTTTATTTCGTCGGTAATTTTCCACAACCTTGTATCCCAAAAAGTACAAGTTTTCAGAAGATCACGGTCGCTATCGCTATATATCGTTATAAACCACTGGAAAGGTTTTGCCCTAAATATCTTCGGGGAAATTAATAAAGAAAAAAGTAAACACGTTTTTATCCATGCGACTCTCTCCTTCATGCTAAATTTAGCACATGGCCATATATTTTTTTGCTAATGTTTTTGTATTAGGTCGAATAAAGCATGAAATATTTTTTTATTATGATACTAGTTAAAAGAGTATGTTTCTTATTAAATTTATGAATTTAATGTATCAAAAAACTTAAAACTGGCAAAAGTTGATAAAACGCACTTGTAAAAAAATATCGACGATTTATTTGAATAGTAAATATTAGTTTTATTATGTACAACATATGCATAATCTTCTTATAATGAAGAAAATTCTTATAATCGATCGGTGATATCACAGTCTGATATCCACAAAACATAAGTGCGTAAATCAATAATGTGTAAGCATGTATACGATAAATTGAATTCAGATCTGCACTAGATAAAAAATCTACTCACGCAGAGCAGCGTTGAGAGAAAATTTGACACCATCGAAAAAATGAATACTTTTTTTTTGATTTGTACATAAATAGTAAACCTTTGAATGAATTGTCATCGAAAAATACGTCATTGTTACGAAAAATGCGTAATATATATGTAAATACCCAGTATCTAAATACATATTGAAATATTTATTCAGCATTTTTTCATTCTACTCATTGTGAGATGACCTCCGATTAAATAGTTTTTTTTTTCTAAGAGCAATGAAAATAATCTAATCATTGAGTCGAGTTTACTGCTGGTATCCATCATAGATGTTCTAATCACGCACGAAATGAGTTAACGCTTCAAACAAGAGGTCAGATCCGGCTGAGTACGAACTAATCTTAAATAACAATTAGGTAACCATTTCACCATACTAATACACTTTTTTCGTTATTATCTATTTATCTGGTCTATTGATAGTAGCTTTCAGTGTTTTTTTTTTAAACGTGAGCGTACTTTTTCTTCGTCTTATTGTAAAAATCACAGGCGAAAACGTTTATAATAATATAAAATGTTAATCAAAATTACCATAGACCTTTAATTGAAAATTGTTAACGTTGTAGTTTTATTAAAATCGTCACTATAAACATAGGAAAAATTAAGTATTTTAAAAAAGTAACAGTATATAATATTTCCACCATATCCGCTCCTTAGTGAAAGCGTATAGCCACGACATGATTCTTCCAATATTCTCTGTCCCCGCTAATCATGAGGATAATTCACTAGTTTGACATGTTCGTTTCAATTTGTCTTAATTCTACTAAAATTAGTGCTACAATAGTTATTTTGTCAATAAATTATCATTTCTAACGACAGAAAAATCAATAATTATTGACAATAATTATTATTATTATAATAGCCGGTAAAAAATACCGAAAATGTGGTGCATATTTTGAATATCACATTTTTACCGATATTTTTCATAAATTGAAAAAAGGTCAAATTAAGTTTTAATCTTAATTATGGTTTTTAAATGTGATTCTTATTTTACCCAAACTATTTATTATACGTTAACTTGACAAATCATTTCATGTTGCGAAAAAGTCTTTTAGGTTAAGTAATGTAGATTTGCTGTTGGTGTTTTTCTCAGTTTCTTAATAAGGAAAAAAAAAATATTTTTAAAAATCTATTGGATAAAAATGTAATAAATAGCGAAAACTTTGTATAAACGGATCGATGTAACATTTGATATGAACTTTTCTGTTAATTCTTGGTAAAAATGCATTATTAAATATAATAATAGGCGTAAAAATAAAATAAACTAGTTTGTATGTTTTTTCCAAAATATTATCAGAATTGGTTACGAGAAATTGAAGCTGAACTGGGTTAAGTCGGTCGTGATAACTCTAAAATATTTACACGGCGTTTTTCTATATTCTCCTACTTGGAATTATCCTTTACCTTTATCCTTGGAAGTGAGCCAAGAAAAATTTAAAAAATATATTTGGATGCGTTATAATATTCTATATAATCTTATATTATCGTATAATTGAAAAGGGTCTGAGTACTGCCGCAGTATTTTCTCCGTAAAATAAAAATATTCAATCCACAAAAGCACTAAATAAAGACGTGATTGTATTTCAAAGTCAAATGCTTAGTTTTACTCCTTTGCTACTTGGCTTACTTCACATCTAAATGGTTCATTTTATACCTAATACCTAATTATAAAAAAATAAAAATCAATTTTCAATCAAGTAAAGAAAAAATTATACCACATCTCAAAAATAAGGATGACGGTATTGTCATCTTTATCAGTGACATTATTTTTACTATTAAAACTTTTATTGTAAAACCGGTATTGTTATTTGAAATATTAGTGTTCAATATGAAATACTGAAATACCGGTATGAATATATTCATCTGGTATTGCAATCTCTACACTAGATGATAGAGGTCGGCTTGAATTAAAAAATATTCGAAAAAATGTAAGTAATTTATAAAGATCGATAGTGTATTTTTTACTAACACATCAATCACTTTGTGATATTTTTTACGACAATACTATTGTATGTCGATTGTAAAAAAACATCCTTTATTATTTGATTCGGATCTGTGTGAACGCTTTTAACAATCGGAAGTGAGCTGCTCCATCCTCACCCTTCACTAAAAGCTCTGAAGTAACAACCTAACCGATTTGGGAAGATAAATAGTTTCGACGTTTATCTTCGCCAAAAGAGTTTTATGGAGGCCAAGCGAACAAAAAAGTGAAAATTTCTTTGACTGTAAATAGCTTTGTGTGAATAAAAAAAAGTGTTTTGATTTTTCTTACATTTCGTTTTAGTTAATATTTTTAACCGGAATCATTTCTAAGTTTATGAAACATGATTTAAACATAATTCATTTAAAAATTATGAATGTAGTAATTTATTATACTGTTAACTATTTACATCAAATTGATAAGGTTCACACAATATTTATCTTAAAATTTTGTACCTCAATTTCGCTATGCTTTAACGTATCAATATGGTGTTTTTATTACGAAAGTAATAACGAGAATGCTTAAAACTTTATCTTCAGTCCTGTGTTTTAAAAATAAACTTTATGTCACGGCACATTTTGCTCAGTTAGAGAAGCTTTATTTTCAAGTGGTAATATATTTGAAAATAGTGAGTTAAAAACAGCTTGTAAAACGTTTTAGCGTCGAAATAAAATTTAATTTATGATACCAAAGCACTTTTTCATATTTTTTTAATCAAATATTTGACCATTTTTTAAACAACCGCAATATCTTTTAACAAACGAGTAAAGTTCAAAATTTTCGTATACTTCTATTCAAAATATGTTGTTATATAAATTTTGAGGCGTTCGCTTATATCTACTATAATATATTTTTTAGAATACATCATGATTTTTATGATTGGTATCAGCGTTATTCCTTATGTGTGATGAATTTTTTTTCGTTTTTTTTTGATACATATTATTTATTAGATGATTACAAAAGCATTTTGAAAAGTTCTTCCAGTTTTATGTATCTGAAAAAAGTGCAAGTTTTATAAATCACATAAATAAAGAAATATTACGTTGATTCAATGGAGAGAAAAAGATGCCACTAGCTTGAATACTTTTACTCCATAATAAAGACCCCGCAAATAATATTTTTCATTTTACTGATATACGCTGTTTTTTTTAGTAAACCAAATAACAACGTTATTTTATATTTAATTGTTATTTTAACATGATTTCAAACTTTAAATAAAAACTATAATTATTGAAAAAATTGTCTTTTTCTTCACTTTTAATGAATTCACTGTTAATTCTTGGAGAAACAGCAATTTTGTTCAATTCCAAATTACTAATTATAAATAAAGATTGGCTTTGTTCATCAATTGATTGATCATCTTGATAGTGAATTTTTATTGATAAAATTATCGAAAAAATAACTAAGTATTTATTTACATTTAGGACGCTAATTCAGTATCTCACATTAAATACGGTTACCATTAGGGCATCCAATCCCGGGATCCCGTTCAATTTTCTGATCCCAAAATCCCGGGATTGACACGGTCGCGATCCCGGGATTGAGAAATTTGAGAAAATCCCGAAAATTGACACAAAATTGGCAAATTGTGGATTTCAAATTCCTCGGTGAGCTAAAAAAGAAAAAACGAGGTTTTGTGACAATCTGGGGAAAAAGTATAACCAAATTGAGGGTTTCAATTTTTTCGGTGAGGTAAAAAAAAAAAAAGAGGTTTGGAGATAATCTGAGGAAAACGTATAGGGAATTGAGAATTTCAAATTCTTTGGTGAGCTAATCCCAATCCCGGGATTGGAAAAAGGCTCCGGGATTGGATACCCTAGTTACCATTGAATGATACTTACAAAAAATAAATGGAAAACTTTTATAAAATGAGCAAATGCGAAAAAAATGTAAATCACTTTTAATGTTAAATTAAAAATATTTCCAAATAGTACTTTCGAAGTATTCTTGTACGACATGTCAGACCTGTCAATAACGGAACTGAGATGGATGTAAAGCTGGATTGAATTTAACAAAAAAAAAAACAGTTTTAAGCGACAAGCTAAGTCTTTGCCAATTGATTACGAGATTACGATAACGCCCGTTTACGCCAAATCTGTTCACGGAAAACGAAATTTCAAGCACAAAAACAATGAAATTAATGTGTTATTAAATTACTCGTATTTTATAATAAGACATTGTATTATTTATTTAAACTGTGGTTAAAATAACTTATTTTTTTCCTACCTTTATTTACTTTCTGAAACTATGTGATACCCTCAGTTTCCTGACAGATTAAATCGTTCTATTTTTTTTCCTTTTAATATATATTTTCGCTAATTTATAAATTTACTAACGTTTAAAGAAAAATCTATTTCATAGAGTTATTGTTTGAATTGGCATTTACTTGATAGAACACCATTGTAATAGAGTAAAAATAGCAACGTATTTAGTTCTACAGTTTTTATCAAATAGTTATTTCAGCGTGCGCCATCGTCAGAATTATGATTAAAATTACATTTGCTCAACTATATATATTGACTCACAAGAGATAAACAACACATCTTGTTATTTACTCTTTTTTTTCATATTAGTTACATTTTCTTATGTTTAAATTGTTGCAATAAGTAAGGTCTTTACTATGTTTCAGCTCACCTAATCTTTAACTTCAGTTAGCTCACATTTTGTAAAGGATTGTTAAGTATATAATGTATAACCGTCTAAAATTAACTTGATTTACCTAAAAGTTTTACGTGAAAAAACCTGTATGTTGGTTTCATACATATAAAATCACACAAGAATTCAATATTAAGTTTAATAAATATCCACAAATTTACGTTTGCACGTCTGCATATTTAATGTTTTGAAATCTAAAACATAAAAGCTTTTTGAGAAATAAAATTTCTTCTTAGATAAGCATGAAACCACTTTCACATATTTCAAAATTATTTCCGGTTGAAAATCTTCACAACTTATGTAAGCAGGCTGTGTGATTGTTTCCTATCACTAGGTTTTGCAAAAGTATTCAAAAGTTCAGATACAATTTTATTTTTCAATTGAAATGAGAAAACATTTAATAACACTTGAAAATTTTATTGGTACTTCAAAACAAAAAGGAAATTAATTGAAAACTACTCTAAGTTTTCGTTATAACTAAAAACTTGTTTTTGCTAAATTTATAAAAAAGTAATAGTTATTTATTGTATAAATGATTTGATAATTATTTGATTTAGTTTGGTAATGTTTTTAAAATCTAAAATATTAGTAAAGTGGCGGGCTGTGTGCAAAAAAAATCATTTGCTAGATTTTTCAAATGGAGGTAAATTGAATTATTTACTTCTCACATTAATAATTTGGTGCTTCATTCTCATTCTCATAAAAGTATTTTTATCCACTATTGAGTTAAAACTGTTTTTAAAGTCAGTATATAATATGAGCAACACAGCATTTGAAATACAAAAGTCTGGCAAAGTTTGAAAACCAAACTTTAAGATTTCTTCATTGAAGGGTATGTGGATAATAGTCGTGAGTGTATCAAAAGCGTTTTCTTATAGTTTGACTTTTCATCTCACTAGAAAAGAGTACTCGTAGCATTTTTTTTAACGAAATTTTGAAAAATATCTTCACGTTTGTTTGAGAAGAAACAAATATTTTTTTAGTGAAAAACTAGTCTGCCAAAGTGACATGTTTTCGTCTTTTTCTAAGCCAATAAAACATTACTATAGTTAATGTTTACCAAAATCTATTTTTTCTGTGTCTGTTTTTGTATGCGTACATTATGATGTTGCAAACGACTGTAAAAACGATTATACTTCTACTAACTATAATAAGTTAAGCAGCGCGTAAAAATAAAAATATGCCACTGCCTTTGGTATTTCGAAAAAGTTACACGACACTCAAGCTGTGTAATAAAAGGAATCTTTTTGGAACTTTATGTTTTAAGCGAAATATTTTCAACAGTTTTCAAAACTCTAAAAAGTTTAAATGTATTTTAATTCTTTTTTACTTTGCGTTTATAAGTTCAATAGCTGCTTATATTTTGATTTACGTACTAATTTAGTAGCGAGCATTTGTTGACATACGTAAAATCACAAAACTTTCGATCCAAGTACTTTTAAGAATTAATATATTGCGTAATTGTAATAAATAAAATATAAGAAAATACAAATATATATATATATATATATTATGCGTTTTAGTATTGAAGGAAATATTTATTATAAACAAATATTTTTTTCTTCGAGCTACCAATACTTCAACTTTCAACTTTTTTGTAATAAAAATAAATACTAAAACATATAGTTAACGTTACGTATACAAGTTGAAAAATTAAGAAAAACTAGAGAATACAATGCACTGTACAGTATAAATACAAAGAAAAATAAAACAAAATTAGAAAATGAAATACAAAAAGGTCGTATAAACAGTTCATTTGAGAGGTAACTGAAGAAATGAATTGTCTAATAAAGCCTCGAGTGTTTTTTTAACGTACCTACTCTCCAGTGAAAAAGTTTTAAGTTTAATTAAATAACCATGAACACAATAAAAAATAATACCTCCTTTAAAACGACACAAAAATATCTTTTTTATATGAAGCCGTGTAGAAGCACTTTGCGAACAGGATAAATTTTCATACTAAATTACGTTAGGTGATATCTTCCGAGATCTAACTAATTTATTCCCCATTTTACAAGCGCAACAAAAAATCTTATCTTTATATATGTTTACAGTTTCAAGCAGCTCTCTTGCAGAGATGGAATCTGCCACATTTTATGTGTGCATTTTGTCCATTCGTCCAGGTGTTGAGTGTGACAGTGAGTGTTTTCACGCTTACGGCTATTGCAGTAGATCGTCACAGAGCTATTCTGAATCCACTCAGGTGAGTTAGTAATTGATTGCCTTTAATATAACGTAACAGCGATAGTGATTATTCAGTCAGATATTTATTTAGGATTACAGACATAATATGGATGCGTCAAATTCGACTTGTACTAATTTAACGCTTAGAATTTCAAACTGGTGCAATATGTGGGTTGGTTATTAAAGCGTATGACCCGGAAGAGCTTTACTTAAGCCGACATATAAAAATACGATGTATTATTAATAATTTATTTTAAAATTGTTTGTTATCACAAAAATAAATAACTAAGTGCTTATGTTTAAGAAGCATAACCAGATAAATTGTATCTTAAAAGCGTTTAATTTTCCAAGGTATAAAATGCTTTAAAAATTAGGGAAAGAGAACTTTCTTGGTTAAAATTCGCATAAATATTCAAAATCATCGTTTGTATTAATATTTTCATAATAGGATTCTATGAAAATGATTTGAAAACTTATTGCTCGAAGCGAATTTGTTCGAAAAGAACATTGTTGAAAAACCAATAATTCGAATACTCGAAATATAATTTCTTCGAAAAAATGTCATGAAATAGGATGTTTTATTACATGAAAGTATTAATATTTTTATAATTCGTGACATAAGAAGAAAAGTTTACATAATTCAAGAAAAAACCATGAAGCAAATAATTGTCCAAAATTATTCACTAACGTCTTTGTACGCTATTACAATTAAACCAACCACCGATGAGAAGCTGTTGACAACTAAATACGTGTACATAAAAACGGTTTTGGGCTCTCCTGGTCAATAATTTTGCATATATTTTTAAAAATACTGACATGAAGCCAACCTGAATAAGTGTATTTATTTGAAGTCTACATAAAAAGATTAATGCTACTGGTTATGATAAAAAGTGCGCAATAATATACGATGTAATAAAAAACTTGGGTTTTAAAATAAGTGATACCTCCTCCGATGTAATTTGATTTCAAGTGATCAATTTGTGTGTTAACTACACAAACTTAGATTAACATCGTCCAGATAACAGAATTCGAGCAATTGCATATTGAAGAACTTGTATTTTGAAGTATTTACATTAGAAAGAATTACAAAAGAAGCTCAGAAAATCTATTTTTTTTTGTAAGCGTTTCAAAAAGTCTTTATATCAAAATGTTTTTGTTAAAGATTAGTTTGCTTTATCTAAATATGATCAGTATAATATTTTTACATGGATATTTAATTTTGACTGTCATTTTATATTCTTTACTTACTGAATTCGCAAAAATGATATTAATATGTGCACAACCAATATTCCTCTCATAAATGTTTATAATTTTTGTGTACAAAACATTCTTACATTACATATTTGTTTGCTTTGACGAATTTTTGTATGAATTGGCATACGAAAAATAGTAACTATTTAGAAGAATGTACTCTAATATAAGAAGTATTTTAAGGTGATATTTTTAATCAAAGTGAATATTTAGCATAACATAAAAACTTTTCATGAATACTAACTAAAAATGAAATGTACACAACATTTACGAAAAGCTGATGTTTTTTTAAGTTGTGAAATTTGCATTTTCAAATATACTTGTAATTCAATCTCCAAAGTTAACAAAAACATCGTTAGCATGCAAATCAATCGCCAAGCAAATAAAATTTTCCCTTCTCCTCAAAATTGATAATGTCGCAAAAAAATAATTTTGCATAATATAATATAAGCATTCAAAGAAAGTATTTTGGAAAAATGTGGAAAATATTCAGCACCGTTTAGAAAAAAAAATATTGATCACAAATATTTGTTGTGTAAACAGGTATTAAAAATTATAAACAATTAAGCAATTTCGTAGTCTCAGCTGTATTTAATCATTATATATCTTTTATCAACCGCAAAAAAAACTAGTCGCTTTCCCTGCTTTCCTGATATATATTTTTTGGGTGTCTTACTTGCCACACAATTTACTAAGTTGAATAATAATACATATTATTTAGATTATTGCAAAAAAAAAAAATCTTAATGAGAAAAACGAGTGTGTGCACATAAATTATGTTTTTTCTTAAATATAAATCATCTTTTTGATAGGTTATCTAAAAGGTTTCTCATTACGCCTGGCTTTTCCAGGTGAATTTTACTCTGCTTAGTGTGCAACATCGCTATCTTCTCAATTTATGAAAATAAAATAAAAATATAAAATCTGTGTAAAGCAGGGTACTAAAGCCAGTATATAATGTTGAAAACTAAATTAAAATTGTTAATTTGTCAACTATCAACGTTATACTAAGTAATACTTACCAGGTTAATTAATAGTATAGTATTTAATCTTTTTGAAATTCAGAACTAATATTGTGCGAAAACATTTTTTGTGCCATTATTATTTTTATTCGAAAAATCAATGTGGTAATCGTTTGATGTGAATTTAAATCTTTGCATGTTTTAAATTATATCTTGCAGTGCCCGCCCGTCCAAAAAGATAGCAAAAATAATAATTGGAGGCATCTGGTTAGTTGCTCTCGCTATAGCCACGCCCATGGCAATTGGATTAAGAGTCATGATCGTCAATGAGACAGATGCTGGTAAGTAAATGCACATTTCAATAAGTAATCAGAGCTCTTTGAATCAAATGTTGTTAGTTTTTTTTTTATCTTGAAAGTTTATTTTTATTCCATTTTTTCTCATCGACGCGTTCAAGCGCACACAGTATAAAAACGTCTAAAAACAGCTGTAAAACTGTAATTGTTTAGTAATTTTACTATGAAATCAAGGCTGTAGAGTTGGAGTTGGAAAAATCTTAGGTTTCAGACTCATTTAAGATAATAATAATGAGGTGTATTCAAACAACGATAGTCTATTGTGTTGCCACTGCATGCTAGACTGACTAACGATGATCACATGTAGCATATAAATGTGAGTTAAAATGAAATGATTGAAAACATTCTTTGGTGTCAGAGTCGTCTTTTTTTTACAGAGTTCCCCAGTCTTGTATGTAATTAATATAAATAAGAGGGATATATATTCATAAATTTTAAAAATGAACAAAATAATAATATTTAAATATGCTAGATATTAAAAAATAACTAAGGTGAACATACACCTATATTTACAACTTATCGTATTATTTACTTCGAAGATTTTTTCATTTTCGAAGAATCTATGATGAATCAATATTAATAAACAATATGATTCCATGATTTTGTTAAATTAAAAAACCAGTTCATTTTTTTGCTTAAATTTGAGTACAAATGAAACAATAACTTAAGTATACAATACCTATGGTCCTAGAATGGATTTAAGTTCGAATGTATGGATGTATGTAATGTCTTCAATTAACAGTCTATCTTCCGATCTTTATAACTAGGGGTAGCAAGAGCGATAATTCAACTATAAGTCCTGTCCTAACCCTAAAATCGTATCTTTACGCGTTTGAAAAAGTGTTTTTATATACTGAGTAACACGTTCTTTTCACAGAAAAAGTTTCTGCTAAAATAAGCTTTATTAAGAGTTTATATGATGCTTTAGGTTTCAAAGGAAAGGCGTTTTGACGAGAAAAACTCAAATTTGAACAGTATTTCAAAATTGATTAATTATTTTCTTTTTTAGGATTGAAGTACTGATATGAATAAATGTCAGATTCTGTTATAGTATTTCAAATAATTTCACAAAAGTGGGTAACTAAAATATTCAATAACTGTACTGTTTTTTTTCATGAATGTAAGAAATTTTCAATGATTTAAATTTATTTAATTCAAATTGATTTTCAGATACACACCAAGAATACAGCAAACCATTTTGTGTCCCAAATAATATCAGCGAAGAATCAATGGTTGTTTACAGAATGGTATTGTTTTTTCTACAAGTGAGTGTGTATATATACAAACATAATAATAATTAACTAGCTGTAAGCCCGTTGACCTCAACGGGGGGATTTTTGTTGCATTTTTAAGTAGTCAGAAAATTACAAACCTATTTATTGAATAAGCCAGAGATTCTAAAAATAAAATAAATATATCGGGGCGTATATCGACAGCCCTGCCCTGTAGTATTTAAATTGTAAATTATTTAATTTTTGGAATAATGTTAAGTTTGCTAACAATTATTTTTCCTATTAGCAGAAATAGACCTCGTAAATTACCTAATTTTTGGAATAATGTTTATGTTTGCTAACAACTATTTTTCGAAGTAGCAGAAATTTCGTAAATTATTATATCTTTGGAATAATGTTCAAGTTTGCTAACAATCATTTTTCATAGTAGCATAAATCGATCTCGGCGCATATATCGACAGCCCTGCAGTTTTTAAATTGTAAATTATTAAATTTTTGGAATAATGTTCAAGGTTGCTAACAATCATTTTTCGTAGTATATATATTTTATTCAACTAATTTTCAAGTATGCTAACAAAAATATTTCGTAGAAAAAGAATAAGACCCGAGGACATCAGTACGCACACATTTGTGAATTGTGAATTGTGATTTGTGAAAAGTGATTATTTTATCGACTATTAATATATAGATTTTGGAATTTTTAGAATAATCTAATATTCTAATTTTTAGAATAATTTAATATCTATTGAACTTTTTTTTCACTTCAATGGAATGTGAGAAAAAAGTCGGAAAATAAATGGGCAAAGAATTAAATTATATTTATATAAAAAATGCAATTTTCACATGCAAAATATTATAAATTAATTGGACATTTTATCAAAACAAAATTATCAAAATTTTGACTTATTCTCCAAATAGAACTTGTTTTTTAGAATATATATAATGATTTTTACTGATGTTATTTTACTAATCATACTGAAACTATGCTTTCGCCAACAACTAACTATACCACGTATGTATCTAGATTAAAAACAAATCTTGAAATAATTGCGTCTTATATTTATTTTTTGAAAAACTTACTTGGCTAGTCAATCGGATTTTGTTATTTTGATAGCATTTATTTTCATACGATCAAGATGTAATGTGATTTAAAAAGAAAGTTTTCAAAAAAAAAAAATGTTATAAACCAAAAAAAAACGCTCAGGACATCCTCAGACAGACTTACTTTCAGTAAGTAAAAGTAAGTCTGTCTGAGGATGCCTCTGAAAGAGGCGAAACACGTGTCACAGTTTGTAGCACAATACGTGGAATAATCTAAGTTATTTTTTATTTTATATTCAAATGAACTTCCAAAAAGTTACCGACGAATCCATCGAAAGCATAAACAATGTATTTTAGAGAAAAAATGATTGAAATTATGCAATAAAAAGGGTGGGTTCAGTTCACTTTTTCCCATCATCCTAACTTGGCTCACTTTGCCGTATTTTAATCTCGTTGACCCCAATCTATCAAACTATTTCGCTTACTTTATTTATATTACTATTTGAGCATAAATTTACCTTGTCATTCATTATTTGACAATATTCCATTTTTGAATCTTTTATACAAACAATCGAAGTCAGTAGGAATCGCAAATATCGTTCCATTTTCAAATTTTTATTTTAAATACACTATTTTTATCGCCTTGATATTTATGACGTTAGCTCAGTTGATAGAGAGCTCGACTGGTAATCCAGAGTTCTGTGTTCGATCCACGGTCGCGGCGTTTTTTTGTATGAAATTTTTTCAGCTATTTGATTTGTTTCGTCAAATAATAAACAGTGTATTTGGAAAATATGTCTTTAGTATGAATAAAAAAAATAATTAATGGCGACAGCGGAGCAGGATTGGGGTGGGGGGGGAGGAGGACCGTCTTTCTTGACGTCATCGAAAAGGCGAAATCGCGACCATATACAAACGAAAAAAGTATGTATTTGGTATGAATAAAAAAATGGTGACAGCGGGGCTGGGGCGGAGGAGGGGGAGGGAAAATCGCGGACAATCATTCAGACGGACGGACATTATCGAGTATTAATATATAGATGACTAACGATATTATACACTTCTTCTGAAAAAGTTCACAGATTGTTAATTAGAGTCATTGAATTATCTTGTTAGCTATAGAGTTTATGGGCAAAACGAAAATGTTGATTCAAATGAAACTATAATATACAACGTTTAGTCATAATGATATTTTTGTACGATAAATATTTCTGAAAAAAAATGGCAAATATAAAACATTTCATATTAAACAAATACAGATCTAGTTTAAAAAGTTGTCTTCAGTTGATATATTATAATATGTTCTACATCAGATTTATCTAATTTGTGTTACGATTAATACCATTGTTTTTTTTAGTATTTAATGCCGCTGTGCGTCATCAGTTATGTTTATGCACGTATGGCATGGCGACTGTGGGGGTCAAGAGCGCCTGGCAATGCACAAGATTCAAGAGATGCCAATCTCATGAAAAATAAGAAAAAAGTTAGTAATTATTTATATATATTTGGTGTGATATATTTACAAGGTTTGTTTTTAGAAATTTTACAGAATGATTTCGTTTCCAACAGAACACTTGCATATTTTTCCAACTGCTCTTAAGTATTATATATAGAAGGGGGACAAAACACAAATTGCATCATATTTTATTGCATAATTAATATAAAAAAACAATATTTGCGCATTAACCCATATAAAGTATTTGGAACAATCTGATTGTTCGCTATTCTTAATTATGTTCACTGTTAATAAATATTTTTTTTTATAGATATAACTAAATACTTTATTGGTAGAAAGACATTCAATTATAGGGAATTAACTCCGACTCACGAGTATAAACTAATGAAATGAAATGATTCTTATAAAAATAGAACTACATATATATATATATATCCAATACCAGCAAGTTTTTGAATTTACGGCCATTTTGACTGAGTTTCTTCTTTTCTTGGCAGGTTATTAAAATGCTCGTCATTGTAGTGGCGCTGTTTGCTCTTTGTTGGTTACCCCTACAAACTTACCAAGTACTTCAAACATGTTTTCCTTTCATCAACGAGTAAGTATACATCTATCACTCCATATAGCTGATAAAATTGTTTTCTTTGATAAATGATGCAAATGCTCTTGCTTGAAACATTTTATTTCTATCCAACAATCCCATTATTTACTTTTTCAGTGTTTTCCTTATTTAAAATTACACTAAGGAACATTAAATTAAAAGTTAACTTTATAACTTACTAACTTAAAATTATAAACTTATTATATATTAAGTTGATAAATAATAAAATTGACAAATATGAGTAGAGTATACAATGAGATTCTTAGTTATCAATTATTCGTCTGAAATAAATCAGTTGTAGCATTTATTGTACCAGCTTAGCATGTATGCGGCAATAATTTGTGATTTTATAATTATCTTAGTAACATGAAATGTTGAGACAAGACGATTTATTCTAAGAGTTCAGAATATACATTTGTTGTTTACTCAGCACTAAAATTTGTTACTTATCAACTTCTACTATCGTGCTTTCGATATGTTGTTTCAGCGTTTATTAAGAAAGTTCGGTTGATAAGTATTATTATTTAAAATTATTGTTTTAGTAACGCTACATCTTACCTGGGCGAAGTCACTACGAAAGTGATTGGAACGCGGTTTACAGCGAATCAAAATATCAAACAAACTGATTGCGGTGTGTGTTTTGTCACGTGGACACTCGGCGGCGGAGACCATTTGATATTTTCGTACCGCACCGAGTCGTTTTCCATTCACTTTGATTTCGTCTATGCAAGATATACAGTAACGGAATTTATAAAAATCATTTGTGTATCATTCAATGTGGGGGTATATTTTCAAAGTGAACTTATTCCACTTTAACAAATTGTTGGCAAATGTCAAAAAACTGTTTACGGTGCACACGATAAATATGTATTTCTTTATTTTTGTTGCAAATTGTACTTAAATCCAATAAGCAATTTTGAATAGAATTGATTGTTTCAATGGCAATACGCCATTGTCAACAAACATTTCAAAAATGTGATTAACACCGATTTTGACATGAATTTCTTTGAAGTTCTCATATACATCAAATACTTGTTTAAACGTATCTCTTTTTTTTCAAATTTAGCATGCAATACTCATGTTTGTCAAGAAGTGGAACAAGTTCACTTTGGAAATACCCTTCTCATGTTATTTGATACTAAAACTTGCATGTTTAACTAATATAAATAATAAACATTTTTATACATTGTTACAGGTATCGATATATAAACATCATATTTTTTTGCTGCGATTGGCTTGCAATGAGCAATTCCTGCTACAATCCATTCATATATGGTATTTACAATGTAAGTTACTTAAAGTATTCCTTTCTGTACTATTTAAACGGCTAAATATATATATAATATCGACTGTGAAAAGAAAAAAAGATAATAATAATGTATCCAACTTGATACACGTTCTATCAAAAGGATGTAAGCTGCAAATGCCGAATTAGTATCAAAATTTAGACTTTATGTTTGAAAAAGATGGACTTGTGAAAATTGAAACCAAGGGAAAATACTGAAAAAAGGGTTTTTCTAGGCAATTTCTTAAATTAATATTAAAAATGTCAATTAAACACCAGCTTAGAAGACTTTGTGTTTATTTCATAGTTTTCAAACACATTTTTTGCACCTTCTGTAAGATTTTTTATGTGTGGATTACGTCATTTTTCCTTTCCACAGTCGATATGTATAACGAGTAGAGTCGGGATAATTAACTTAACTATATTATTACATGATAATTATTTTTTTTATTTTTATTCTTCTATTAAATTTTAAATTACTTAGCTAACCCGATTACTAATTATATTCCAAAAGTGAAAATAATTAAAAACTATTGTGATTCAATCTTTTAGAAGTTTGTTGCGTTGGCATTGCTTTGAAACATAAATTCCTTTTTGAAAAGTGCCTGTTAATTACATCAAATGAAATTTTAGAGATATCACAAGTTATATTATCTTCATAAACAACATTAAAGTTTGATAAATCTCGTGTTAACTAATTTAATTAAAAACTTTCAGTTACTTTGTATGTGCTCGAAAGAAAGAGTTTCAATCAGTGGCGGATTATCCTATAAGCAAATGAGGCGCGCCCTTGGGGCTTCCGAATCTTAAAAGTAGCTTGCATATTATAACTCATATACTTTTTGTTAAGATTTTTATTTATATATTTTTACTTTTACTTGAAATTTTCTGACATTTTAATATTTTCGGAAAAAGAGGGCAACCTTTTTTATTGCGCCTGAAGCCTTCCATGTGCTTCATTTACAACTGGTTTCAATTCAAAGGTTTCAGTCTCATGAAGATTGAAAAAATTCATTAAATCGATTACTGCGCAATTAATTAGGGTCTAATGCTGTTAGCACACTGGTGCGAAAGCGGAACGGAAGCGGACCGGTACGATGCACAAACTTATGAGAGTACGGTCCGCTTTCGTTCCGTTTCCGCGTCTGTGTGCTAACGGCTATGCTAAAGATTAACTTATTTATGTAATAGGGTAAAATATCAAGGTATTTCAGTTCTACAGTTTTTAAAAAAGTTAAAGGTTGATAGCTATTTCGGCTTACGCCATCGTCAGAACTATAGTTCTGACGATGGCGTAAGCCGAAATAGCTATCACCCTTTAACTTTTTTAAAAACTGTAGAACTGAAATACCTTGATATTTTACCCTATTAAAATGGAGTTCTACCAAGTAAATGCCAAATCAATAAATAACTTATTTAGGATTTGAAAACAACATTTTATGTAAATGTTAAAAATAAAAAAAAAACAGTAAAATATGAACGTTAAATACTTATAATGTTACCTTTTTTAATGTTGCAAAAATGTTTTTTCAATCATGACCGTGATTGTATTTGTAAGTAGACCATAAATACCCCAAAAGGATTATCCTCAACAGAAGCTGTTTAGCATTCAACAGCTTAATCCTAGTTTTACTGAAAAGGTAAAGATAGAAAAATAAGGCTGTGAAAGGGAAACTAGTTGATTAATCAGTCTCTCTCCACCCCATTTCAAGGATAAGATGAGTGAAAAAACTTTGCGATATCACGCCTTTGCACACAAACCCATATGTCGATTGAAAAATGAATTTATAAAATATTCCATACGAAGTTTCGAGCCCGTGAACAACAAAAACTCAAGGGCGTTGAGAATTCGGTTATAAGACTGGCAGAACCGCAAAAGAAAACAACTTAAATATCAACATGCTATAACTATGAAAAATTGGGTCTTATGACTTTGACAAATCGTTCACGGTTAGTTTTATTGTTATAGGAAAAGTTCAAGCGCGAGTTCAAGCAAAGATTTCCATGCCGGCGCGGAAACTGGTGTCAACCACTTGCAACGGATGGTTTTGATCCGGTAAGAAAAAATGTTAAATAAAAAATTACTGCACTTTTTGTCTTCAATAATTTCATATTTTTTTAAAATGTTAATGAAAAATATTTGTAACGTATATCACGTTTTTTCGCTAAAATAAATGTATTTTCAATTTATCAGATTATAAGTATGTTTTCATTATTTGTTAGGATTTTTTTTACAGTATATTTAATTATATTACTTCAATGGATGAAAATATTGGTTTAATTTTTAGTATATATTTTTTATTGTTAATTTAAAGTAACGTAACTTAAAGCTTTATTTAAAAAGTTGTTTTTTTATTCAAATAGGATAAAAGTCATTCTATTATGCACACCCGCCATTCTTCAGTAAGATCTACGACCTACGACTGGCGTAGGTCTACTCGGCAGCCCGCTTCTCTACAATGTTCGGCAGGTTCACAGACGATTGGTCAGCCCAAACTAATATGTAACCATCCAAACCTACACAATAGAAGACTGAATAGTAACATTCATTTAGTGAACGACCCAGCAAACAATAACAATAAAAAATCACGAAACAGTTCGAGGAATTCAATAGCTTTTTGCCTCAATGACGATCGAAGTTCCAATAATACGCCTGGAAGAATAGCGAGCTATAAATTCAACGGAGTTTTAACTTCGGCAGAGTGTAATCCTGGTGGAAGTGGCCCAGATCATTTTGCTATTGCAGATAATAATTCTGATTGTTGCATCGCAGAAAATCAAGACAAATATGTCATGGAATTATACGTATTTCCTCAGGATGAACACGAAGAGTTAAATAATATGAACAATAAAAATGTTGACGAATACAGTGTTTAGATTACATATTAAAAATTCATAATGAGTAATAAAGATTTTTTTAAATTACTTTGATTACATAAGTTGAAGTAATCATTAAATTTGACGTAAGCTTTATTTATTTATAGCAATAATGCATTCTATTGAAAATTTAAATTCTTCCGTAAAATAACTTTACTAACAAAGCTACGATGTAGAATTGTTGAAGTATGTGTTCTACCTATCACTTTTGGGTTGATAAGTGAACTTTTTTCGATACAATTCACTTATTAAAATTATTTGAAAGTTGTCCCAAAGAAAATTGAGATTGAGAGAGTAATCAATTCTGTAATATAAAGTGGGATAGAAATACTCTGATGGTTGATTATAAATACCAATCAGAACTATTGAAAAATAGGCCAAAAAAAAAGAAAAAAATGTGAAATTGAATGAATACATGCCACCAAATAGCTGTACGAAAAGGTTTGTTGGTGATTGCCAATGTCAGAGCGATTGTGCACGGAGCATAAAAAAACAGATTTCTTTACAAATTTCTTCGGGGGAAAATTTTCATTATTAACGATACATGTTTTCTTATTAATAACAACGGTGTACTATTATCATTAAATGTAAAAATATATTCGTCTGTCAACAACGTAAAAAGTTTAGATATTTAAAACTGCTTTCTAACATTATAAGTGACATAATACATCTCTTTTTTTTCGTAGCGTACTATATGTACATATATCCATTGCATACAGAATAAGTTTATTCGCAGTAGCTCAGTATTGCAATATAACCGTTGTAAATAATACAATTAATTATTCATACTGTACTTGTAAATATAAAGTAGTAGCTATATGATTGATTAATAAAAAAACAAAACTCTTATTGAATTTAAAGATAATTATGAGAAATAAATAATTAATCAATTCTACTTATAGTAATTCTCTTTCATACATTCCTTTTGTAGATGTAAATAAATATTCTTTTATTGCAAGTAGAAAATGGATTTGAAAGTTTTATTTTTAGTTATGAATTTAATTGAAATTCACATCTATATTAAAATATAGAATGCATTATTTTCTTTCATGTCTTATTTTTTAACATATGGTATTATAAATGATAATGAAATTAAATTACTAAGGTGGATGGTGGTGAAGAAATAATATTAAAGACTGAACACGTAATTTAATCTACTGTAAAAAAGTATGTAAAAAAATATTTTATACGATAATTTTAGCCTAGAGGAATGATGCTATAACTTCAGAAATTTAATGTTAAGTGCGACACGTCGGAGAGAAATTTATTAAAAATTAGATCGAGAAAAAAAATAAAAATCATATTGTAATCGAATTTATGTTTGATAATGAGGTGATTATTATGAATCACTTTTTATACAGGTAAAACTGATTCATTTTGGTAAGAATTGCCTTACATATTAATACTTGGAAACAAACAACATACTTTCGTTTCAATACAGTTTTGGAAGTTAAAAGCATATTACTCCCACTCTTGTTTAACGATACTTTGATTTATTAGAGAAAACGTTGAGATTTTGTAACATTTATGTATTAATTTTAATTACGTTATCGCTTTGTCTTGTTCAACATTATTTTTACGAAACAGATATTAACATTTGAATACAGTTTAACTAAAAGAAAATAAAATCTTATTATCAAATTCACTATTGAGTGATTTATTTTTCATTAATTGTACTATAAAAACGAGTGCTCAAATGAGTTTGATAGGTAACATACTGTTATAATAAAAATTCCATAGCAAGAAAAAAATAATTAAAAATGATGTGAATTTGCTTCACGAAGAAGTAAATATAGTATAAGTTATTAAAAAATATAATTAAGTTAATATAGCTTTATAAATATTAATTATAATAATTAAACAATTCTGTGATCAAAACTTATACCAATATATTTAAAGATAAAATTTGATTTGTATTATATCATAAATAGTTATAACCTTATAAAATATCTGAAAAAAGGTTTTTAAGCCATTTGTATATAATATTGAAAATAATATAAAGTTAGGTGTATTTTTTTATATGTAGTTTGTATAATTTATAGTAATTGATGGATTGAATTGTTTACCTTCGATTAATTTTAATTAAATATATCATTGGAAAATGTCATTCCTAATTTAATGAATATTGCAAATAAATTATAAAATATCATGCCTGGTTTTATTTCTACCAAACTTTCTCTAAGGTTATAATATGTAAATGCTTCAAATTTATGCTACACTATACTACACAACTCATCTAATCAAAATTTTACGAAGGCTCGGTTAAAAATGGTATTTTCCAGCAGTGATGTTGCTTCATGTATTTTAACTTGTGACTCATATACCGATTTTAATAACCAAACTCTTAAAGCAACTCTACAAGGAATAAAACAATAGAAAAACTCAAAATTCATTGATAGTAATAATGCTTTATTTGAAAGCTTAATACACAATATTAAAACAACATTGTGGGTTATTCAATATAACAAATTAATTATCATTGTCTTATTGTATGTGCTAACTAGGTCAATCCGGATCCTTTTTGTGATTTCGGATTTTTTTTCTTCAACTCCGGGATAGATCATTTACCGTAATTTTATGTTTTTATTTTCGTATATATTCCTAATTTTAATACAAAAAAAAAAAACATCTAAAATCAGACAAACATTTATTTAAAAGGATGAGAACAAAGAAAAATATTCGTATGAAAATAAGAAGAGTTAATTTAAGATTTCGACTGAAGGTGCTTGGTGGAATTTCAATATTAAATTTGAATCATTCAAATTATGTACACTCCCACAGATTTTGTCACTAACGACCCGGGTTTCGCCTTTCGGCATCTTCAGGCGTTCAAGCGCACGGATGAACTTGAACTGACGCTTCAGTTCAAGTTCATCCGTGCGCTTGAACGCCTGAAGATGCCGAAAGGCGAAACCCGGGTCGTTAGTGACAAAATCTGTGGGAGTGTACATAATTTGAATGATTCAAATTTAAGAAGAGTTAATTTTATATTTGGAAGCTTTTTAATGAGAGTGTTATTTATTTGAAAAAAAAAAAAAAAAATTAAATAACAAAAGCTTTTCTGGTAGGATGCCACTAAAACAGTCCTAAAAATAATTGACTGCAATTGAATTTTGCATAAAATTACGGAAAAAACAACAAAATCTTCTGTTCCTGCTACAAAATATGAGAAGGAGTAAGACCACAATTAATTTATTTATTATGTAAATTTTTTTACAAAAATATTTACACAAACTAACTAAGGTATGTATTATTGACATTGGTAGAAATCATTTGATTATAAAATATGTTAATAAGACGAGTAGAGAAAATAAAAGGTTTTTTTACATGTAAAAATAAATCCCGAAACTCTAGGATTATTAAGACGATCTTGAGATTACAAAATGATCAAATTTGTTGGGATCCCGGAATTTTGGAAAACCATATCCCGGAGTACTAACGGATGTCTTATTGTATCCAAAAACACATAAAAGTGTATTTATATTGGGCTTTGGAACAAGGAGACTGCCGTCTTTGTTATCAGAGCTCTCACTTATAAGCTCTATTTTCAGGACCAAAGAAGAATTTTTACATTCGGCTATTTGAATCCACGACTCCACAAATGAGTAGGAGAAACATTTTTTCGAGTAGTCATTAGGCTATGGTATAAATCAGGGGTATTTATGTCGTAAGGCCCCGCCCCATTCATGATAATGATATTTAATAAGGCCGCATTTAAGAAATGTTAACGAGATGTACATGTATGTATAAAACAAAAAAATCAAATTGTTTTCGCTGGGCTGGGTTATATTTTACTAATAACCTTTAATATAAAATCTAAGACATTACGTACCATAAATAACTATTGATACTTAGATTAGACTACGTAAATAATGATGCTAACGATGCATATAAGTTTTTGCGTAAAAAATGTGATGTTTTATATGATAAAATTTTCTTTACGCTTAGCAAATAATATATAATATTTTAGTAGGAAAAGAAGTATTAAATATCCATTTAATAAATATGTATTTTTAACACGAAATAATAAGTTTGAAGTGAAAACAGGAATGCAATTAAAAAAGCTTGCAAGATCAAAAAATAACAATTTTAAGATGCACACTTAGTAGATAGAAATAAATATAAAAGACATTATTTTAAAAAAGCTTGATTCAATTGTGATGAACAAAATCGTAAGAAATACTGAACCACTTTAAGCCTGAAACGTATTTTTTGAATTTGCGTTTCGTTTCTATCTAGTCATAGATACCTAGATTCCATGTTCATTTTCGTTCCATTTCATTCAACGTAAGCCAAGGGATTTTCACTCAATTTGGATTGCAAATTTAATCTGGAAAGAAACTTTATATTGCAATGCGCTTCGTATACTACAAAAACAAAACACATTGTATATTAAACGGTCTGATAAAATACTAAACAAAGTTTAAAGTGAAAATGATTGGTTATCTTGTAAATCTCTCTTATAAATTAAGATTTTACAGCATACATACGTTTAGGAGATCAACCGAAACTGTTTTTATATTAAAAGACATTTTACTTGTACAATATTTGTTTATTAGTCAGTTTAGAGATATACTAGGTCAATTTTTTCGATCACAAGACACGACAATCCAAAGAATATTACCAGCAGTCAAATTCAAGATCGTCTACGAGATTAATATTAGATTATATTAGAGAAAATTAAGACAGACGCAGTACGTGCAATATACGTTCATTTCAATTTCTAAGTTTTAGACGTTGTAAAGGGTTGTACAGTTCGATATGTTATCTTCTATTAAATCACACTACCCGATATCTACGATTCTCCGCAAGAAGTTGTTATAGAAACTCAGTCAGTCAAGGATATTTGTAAGCTTTTGCGAAGTTATACAAATTAAATTAAATAAACTGTAAAAATAAAACGTTTTTTTTACTAATCTACAATAATAAGGAATGTTTGGCTATACTCGCTATGAATAAAAACAGTACGGATCCTTTGATTGAATTGTAGAATTAATACAAAAATTGTGCTTGTAATTCTAATAATAAATCGACTGTGGAAAGAAAATAGGACGCAAACGTATTTATTTTTTATGGAATACACAAAAACGTTTTTTTGATAATTTTGGGCCAAAGGCAAATTGTGAAATCTACGCAACCTGTGTGTTCGGAAACTGATAAATTGGTGTTAAATTGACTTTAACCAATATTATTTTAATACATTATCTTAGAAAAACCTTTTTTTTAATTCCGTTTTCCTAGTCGCAAGTTTCACAGGCCTTTATTTATTCAATTTTAAAAGAAAATTAAAATACTAATTTGGCATTTTCATTGTGAACATAAAAAAGCTGTTTTGAAAAAATGGTGGGTTACGTTCTTTTGCTTTTTCACAGTTGATATATCGATTCACTTTTTTTTTTTACCATGTCCGCTCCCAATATGGAGCATATGGACTCCTAATGGAGTTTATATCAACAGAAAATGTTTCTACGAAAACTGGTTGTTACTCAGTTGCTCAACCTCTCTTTTTCCAAAGAGAGTAGGAATAGAAAGAAAGGGCTAGGACAGGACTAGTGGTTAGCTAATCGCTCTCGATACGCCCCATTCATAGGATAGGATGTGTGGGAGGGGGGAATTCAAGACATCACATACATCCATGCCTTTGAACAGAAATTCATAAATCGATTGAAAAATCAATTTATTAAACTGTCCGTACTGGGATTCGAACCCGTCCCCTCGGTAGCCAACGATGTTGACCACTCGACCACACAGGCGGCATCGATTCACTATACAAGTATAATATTAACTTTACACTGCCATATTATATTATAGTTTGGCAGTGTAAAGTTAAGATTATGGTCGTATTAAAAAAATACTTTACTACGAGAAAATAGAGGACTCATTGTGAGTGGTTTTTCATTTCCTGTCTGTTCCGAATATATTCATAGAACCAAGATATTTATATTTAGTAAAAAACCTAAATGAAATGTTTCCGACGCGATATCAAGTATTTAAACTATGATCTTTGAATAAATTCAAACTACATTATTAGATAACATTCAATGATATTTTTGAATTATACATAATAAAATATTTCATAATGAACTGTTTTTAAACTTTTTTATGCCAATATAACATTAAAAAACGAATGATTATGCAAATCATGCCTTGATAATACTTGAAGAAAACTCGTCGAACTTTTACATTAGTAATGCTTCACTGTATGTTTTCTTATGCCCTATATAACTTTCATGACTACACGAGGTTTTTGTGTCTTACGAGCGATGTATATATAATGTACGTTAATTGACAAGAAACAATATTTACTTAAATTTGTGTATCCTGGGTGAATTTTAATTGATGCTTCGTAGACTACCCCAGTAAAGTGATTTAACAAATGTGTATGTCTATATATACTCAATTTGACATTGATTACTTCGGAAAACAGCTGAATGTATGCTATTGATATTTTAATTTCATTTTATGACACAAAATAAAGACATTTCTCTTTTTCATTTAATATTTATTGGTGCCATATAATAAAATTTATATTGCCACTGTACTAGCAAACGTTGGTAAGTAACATAATTGACAACCGTGATATAAGTACACATTGAGATTCATGGATATTTTCTTCTTTTTATGACATAGCCAAGTTGGTCCATTTTTTGTTTTAGTTTTGCATAAACAGCATTTTTTATCGGTAATTACTATTAATGTAGAATTTAAGACAATAAATTAACTAAATATTAACTAGGATTTATATTAAAACCATTGATTTAGGTAGCCATCGAGTTATCATACAAATTAAATACGGTAAAGAAATTAATATTCTCTACATTGAGGATGGCACAACGCACAATTATTATCAATCACGGGTAAAATGAAGATCCCTTCATATTAATAATAAAGAGAGTTTTGTTCTACTTCGGTTAAGCTGATATAAAAACACCAAAAGGCTACTTATCATGCTTGAAAAGACAACGGACGAGAAAAAGAGCTTCTGATGTAATAATCGTTGAATACAGAAAATTATGAATACCTCTTTGAAAGTTTCAAAAATTACGAAATATTTAGAAAATAAGCATGTAAGATTAATATTAAAACAATATTTCATTAAAGTAAAGATTCTTCCGATTATAAGACAGTTACTTATGTTCTGTTTTTTGAAAATGATATTGACCACAATTGCCTGGTAAGGTCTTGGCACCAATAGTGTTGGCACGAATATTCAAATTATAAGTAACTATCATCAAGAAAGATCAGGCCACGTTCCTACCTGTTCGATCCTCCGAGGACCAAATACATAATCTAATATGCTTTCTTTAATAAAGCAACGTATTCAACAGCTTTTTGACGTTTTGCTGTAGAGTTTAGACTATTATTAGGCCTTTGATAGCCTGCGCCGGTCTTCTCTATAGAAAATTTTAAAATTGGACGAAAACCCAACTATCAAGTGCCTGCATAAGTGCAGTGAATACTGTATAAATAATACTGCATACAAATAGGTGAAATAATCGTTTGAGTCTCAACCAGGCTTAGACAGAGCTGCTTCTTAGCTTCGTTACTTTTCGTTGTAATTCAATTTTAAAAAAAAAATCCACCCGTGTGTGTGGCCGTTGTCCCCTTTCTGAAGTTATGCAACCTCGGGTATGTCAACGACGCTGTCATATTTGACAAATCTGTTGAGGGTGTTCAGGAGATACTGCATACGCTGCAGAACGACTCGTATCGCGTTGGTCTTAAAGTCAATGCGAGTAAAAACAATGTGCTCTGCAACAGTGCCTGTCCTGACCAAGACTACTCTTTGAAGATCGGAGGGCAAAACTTCATGGCAATGGCAATCCGCGTATAGAACTCGCGATTCGATTAGACATAACTCGAGCAACCTTTTACTCTATGCGGAACACACGCTTGTTCTTCCTCCCACTTATCCAATCCTTTAATAACTGGAAGTAGCAAGGGCGATTAGTTAACCATTAGTCCTGTCCTGGCCTTACCTTTCTATACCTACTACTCTTTTTGAAAAAGAGAGATTGAGCGACTGAGTAAAAAACAGTTTTTGTAGAAATACTCCAGTTGAGATACCCCCATTAGGAAGCCACATGCTCCAGATTGGGAGCGGAAATGTATTTTAAAAAATGGTTAAAAAAAACTATCCCAAAAAAGTATGATAGATTTTTTTTTCAGAGTTTGCTTCTCACACTGCCGAGAGGCTCTGTTTTTGATAAAAAAATATTTTAAGGGAGTAATTAATACTAATTCAAAATATTGACATAGTTAATGAGATCCCTTGGGGCAATTTGTTTTCTACTATGTCAACATTTTCCTTTGACATGTTTGGTCTGTCAAGATTATAAAAACTGTATATTCTGAGAATTTCTTTGTGTATCTTATTTTGTTTGCTACATTTTTTTTGTGTCAAATATCTTAAAATATCTTATTATATTAAAATGAAAACATATGCCGTTATTAATATGTTCAATGCAAATAAAGTCACTTATTTAAAAAACAACATATTAGATTTGTTTTGGATTTAAAAAAAACACTACATGTTTTTTTATGATACCTTTGAGGTATACATTTTTTCATTCTTAAAATCATAGTCATTTCTAGTTTATTTTGTACAAAAGGGTTAAAAATAGCTATAGATTAACACGCACTATTTATTACCTCACCCAAAATCATGTATGCCATGCATGTTTGTAAAAAAATATTTGTACACAATTTATGAAAACGCACAGCAGGCTTGTTACAGCATAATTTTACTGCCCCTTTGCATGTAAAATTTACCTTACTACCGTATTTTTATGTAAAAAATATTTAAATTGATATCAGAAATTATTTGTGACAACAGACTCAATATTCACGAATAAAACAAAGGAAACAAATTAAATGGTCAGAATTTAAATCAATTTTTGGTCAGAATAAAAATATTAAACGGTCAGAATATTTAATAACAATTTTAGTAAGTAGGTTAGGTTAGGTTTTTTTTAAATTTCATTTGAATTATGACTATTTATTCTGACCGATATATTCTGACCATTTAATAAAAATTTTGACCAGAAAAATACGAGCCTAAAAGTTATGCCTATAGTTTTCGTAAAACAGAAATGACGTCTGAACAATTTTATTTGATTTACAAAACACATACATTTGACATTAAAAAAAACGGCAAACTTTTTGTTGCATCGTGGATTGAAACAGGTATTTTCAGAAATAGTTTAAAAACCTATCATATTGTCTTTTTTTTCAAACAGCAGAAATATTCAAATTTCTGATTTGTGTTTCATTTAAATTCAATTTTTATTGTTATATGATAGTAAATAATTATTGTTTGTTGTAAAAACTTAATTTTGGAATTATCTCATTCAACAGTAACTTATGTAACGGGCGTAGATTAAATATATATATTTTGAATTCATTTGTAAGAAAACATCTTTTGTGAATATAAAAATCAAAATACACAACATTAACGTTTTGTCAAGATAATTTGTTAACGCCATTATGAATAAACACAAAGATAAATTAAATTCATTAAAACAAATCTTTGTTTTATACGTATAAAGTATTTCAGTTGCTAAATCGTGAACTCTTCACCTTACTTTACATAAAGATACCGTTGTGCAGCTTCATCACAATACTACGCAACCCTAAAAATACTCATAAAAATTATAGGTACAAAATTTAAATAATTATTCAATGTACCATGGCTGAGAAGATTTTAAAAGATAGGAAAGTTGCCGTGCGCTTCGTGTGCCAAATACTGTAATGTTCTTATCGTTTCGTAGAAATATGTGCAACTTTCATCTTTATCCTTCGCAAATAAATGAAATACGAGAATCTGAAACAAATTTAAATCTATTGCGACAGAAATCCCGAGAGAACCGGATCGACAGTAAGTAAGGGCTAAAGCAAGGATACATTTCATTGCCTTATTCATCTTTCAAATAGTATCGTCACTAGTAAAAAACGGTAAAAAATAGTGCCTGTCGGTTTACAAATACCCGTCTTCAAGCGAAGTGTTTCGAAAGTCGGGTTTTCCAACCTAACCATTTTCAATTATAATGTTTATATTTTAAATATATTTCCGCTACCAATGTGGAGCACATGCTCTTTTAATAAAGGTATCTCAAAAGATTCTTTCAGCGAGAACTGTTTGTTGCTCAGTTGCTCAACCTCTCTTTTGTTCAAAAAAAGTAGAGATATAAGATAAAATAAGTGGTTAGCTAATCGCTCTTGCTACGCATGCTTAGGAGATAGGAGAGGTGGGAGATAATTTAAGACATCACATACATATATGTCTCCGGACAGAAATCTATAAGTCGATTGAAATTTCAATCTGCTTAAGCTTTTCGTACTGGGATTCGAACCTGTGACTTTCATGTTCTAAGTCGACGACAATAGCTCTCGAACCCGCAGCTGGCAATGTATTTTTATTATTTATATTGTTTTAACACGAAGCTGCTTTGGTAACTTTCCTTTAATTACCGGGCGTAGCTGGAGCGATTAGTCAACCAATAGTCCTATCCTAGCCTTATCTTTCTATCCCTACTACTCTCTTTCAAAAAGAGAGGTTGAGCGACTGAGTAACAAACAGTTTTCGTATAAAAACTTCTGTTGAGATACCTCCATTAAGAGGCCATATGCTCCACATTGGGAGCGGACATAGATTAAAAAAATATATTTATAATATATAGAGTTTAATAGTTTGCATACATCAATATTTTTGCCGTGAATTTTGACTTCTCGAGTACGGGACGGTTAAATTTTGTCCATTGCTAAATAAGAATACGACTTAGTTTACGAAAATTGAAACATTATTCGATTTTTCAATTGAATTATTCATATTAGGAAGTATTGGAATTCGAAAACCGGTTTTTTTCCAATAGTTGGTCTTTGTATAAGCCCTATCAAAAACTATTTCAGCGATTTAAAACATGGTGAATCGATAAACCAGCAGAATTTCCTTACATAAGCCTATCGACTTTGGAAGAGATTTCAAATTTTGTATCCGGGTTTCGCCTTTCAGGATGACAATATGAATTCTTTCGTGTTCTCGAAAAGTTAATCCTCAAATGTTTGTTACGAAAAATCTTATAAAAGAGAACATTTATTCAGTACTTAGCATATAATATTTTTTTAACATTCAAATATATTTGTTAAGATGAAATAATGTTTGTTGATCTGGTAATTTTCTACAACTATATTTTTTTTGTCATATTCTAGTTGTATGCTGTTAATTGATTATCCTTATTTTATTGAATAGGACCGAATAAATCGGCTTTTATCTGGAATCTTTAATCTCATTTTTTTATTATTTATTTAGAGTCAGGTTTTTTTGTCTAGTTCTTGTGGTTAAGTCGTTATTGTATCTTCTTAAGAACCTACTAAGGCTCGTTACTATTTACTCTGTAAAGAGCAGCTTTAGAGTCGTTGTGTTTTATCCATATGAAATGACCGCCCTAGTTTTAATTATAAGTTACATATTTTATTATTATAAGTTACTACTACATATATTAAAACTCATTTATTTGAAGTTAAAATCTGAATGATTAAATGTTGCTTTTTTCATTTTACCAACATGAATTCATACGAGAAATTAAAATTCATCCATTGTTGGCTAATTGCATATCTCCACATCTTTCGGCATCCAATCGTTCACTACTTCGTACTTCCGCGGAACCTTATAATTTAATTAATCTAGCTCAGTGACTAGCTCGCGGCCGCTTTATGACCGCTAACTTCATAATAATTCCATTCTCTAGTGATCAATTTTTTTTTTTGGTGATATTTCCGAGCTATGAAATTTTTGCAAAGTGGAAAAATGTATTACTTCAAATACTCCCGTTAATACAGCCCATTTACATTGCTACGTTTAACATGATAATTCTATAACGATACAATTGAGATCGACTTCTTTTTTACGTCAGAAAGCGATTTTGAAAATTGAGCTCCCGTAGTGCATTAGCAAAATGTGTTTAAGCAATGTTCTTCAACGGTTGCATAAATGCCTTCATGTTAATTTAAAAATAATAAATGCGTTTTATTAAGTTAAGCGCCGCTGAAACTCTAGTGAGTGAGAACACCATTGCATATTGCTTAAATAAAATTAGTGTTCTTAATACTACGAGTAGTTTTTTTGTGTTGAAGTCTCCGTGTGTTTATGTATTAAAAGTAGTACAAAGTGAGAGGGATGTGGTCGTTGTATATTTTTTTCGTGGTAAAGAAGAGTCTTCAATAATGTGTATTTTCAAAGTAGAAAACTGCTCCTTGTGCTCACAAATGGAAATTAATTTTGAAAATCCACAACTTAACAAAAATATTTGAAATATTCTTAAAAAAAAATTATATCAATAAAACCTATGTACTTATCATTAAAACACATTTTTCATTTTTTTGATTATCGAAAAACCTATATTAGCTGAATATTTTTTTTATAAAATGAATCTTTTTAATACATGTATCCTATTATCAAGCTTAACTGATGAAAACTTCTCAATTAGTCAACTTACGCTTAAAGTAATAATGATTGATGAAAAACAGTGCTACTCATCAAATTAAAATAAATGACTAGTTTTTTTGTTACATATGTTGATTGATTACACTTTTCGTCAATAGAGAATAAATATTGAATTTGACGGTCCGTTGGCAATTATGAATTCTTACTGAGATTATCAGCCGATATGCCTAATTATGGTAAACTGGCATAATTAAAGCCTAAAAAACTTTTGTTCTAACTTCAATTTATTTATATTATATCAAAACCAGTTTTGTTCATAGCGAGCATTATCGATATATATAAAACGATACAGGGATATTTAAAAAAAAAAGGAAGATTAATAATAATAGAAATATGAAAGAAATTAAAAATTATCATATAAATTATAAATGAATGACACCAAATTATCAACAATCAAAATATTTGAGACCTCTTACAAATAAATGCTACTAGATACAATCAAACAAAAACCATATTACAAATGAATTAAGTGAGAAACGTTTTTTCAATAATTTTTTTCCACAATTTTCACAAGTTTTTTTACAATGTATTTTATATATAGTTCAATATGTATAAATATTTATTATTACAATTGTTTATAATACCTTGTCTTTATTATTTGTATTAATAACCTTGTATCGTTTCATATTAAAAGCGATCATGATCTATAATAAATTAGGTTTAATTACAAAAAGAAGTGATTAATTTTTTAATATAATTTAATTCCTTTTCACCACAAATTGCTTTGAACATCTTATAAACGGCGGTGACATGTAGGTTTTAACATGAGAACGCCAAAAAGACAATTTTATTTTTACAACAGAAGATGGTTTAGCCCTAAAATAGGAATTTTTTATTCTGATTATTGACAATTATTTGTAAGGAAACTGCTTTAATAAGTGAGACCTGATTTATTAAAAACAAGATAGATAGATTTTTGATAACAAAGTCTATTAACATCATCATTTTGAACAAACATAGAGTATCTCATGTTTCTCGTTACCAAAATGTAACGGCAATATATTTGTTGATCTCATTTATGAAACGTGCTTTGCAATTGGATTGCTAATCCATTTCACGGAACGTCTCTATATAAATCAATTAATTCCATCATTCGCCAAATATATTACAATTCGATATGAATGATGTTCCAATTGCAATGCTCTGTCAAATTTATTTTTAAGCCTAAATCCGTTTACCATACTAAATAAATGTAGCAGTTTGTTTACAAAATTCACCTATTATAATTAGAATGAATTCGATGATATTGTCCTTAATTGATTGCATAATTATCCTAATCGCAATACCTCTGAAACGTTTTCTTTAATCAAGCGGCAATAGCTGCGTTTGGTAACCGGAAGGCTCCAGATTATTTATTAGGTAGGACATATCTCAAATGTATTTTAGTTTTATTTTTTAACATTTGGTTAATACGAAAGAAATCTGTGTGTTGTTTATCGCTTTAGAATTGATCTGTATTCAATTATTTTTTGAGTTAATCTCAATTTTTCTAACTTAAAAAACATTTTTTTCCTCCCCAGAATGCTTTTATAGAACAGTGGAGTATTATTGTTATAGATGGAAAAAATGTCAATCGATAGAACGAGCATGAAAACAAAAATCTTAAGCGAACCAAGTGAAAATAAAGATTGATTGACGTGTATAGTGTAGAGAAAAATCACAAATTTAAGGTGGCAACACACAGGCTTAGACTGATAAGAAATTATATTACCAGGTATATATTGTGACAAAATAGCAACATGGAAAACCATAATATCGATAAAACCACCATGTCTAGTTTACAAGAATATTCTTGTTTATTTAGGGCAGAACTTTGCATTAATAAATCATATAAAACATTTTTTTTTTGTGTTGATCAACCATCAGCTGTTATTAAGTTCTTGTTGTAATTATAGTCCATGCTTTTAAATAAATTGATATTTTAGATCTGATACGAATTTCCGATTATTTAAAACGAGATTTTCAAAGATACCGTCAATGTCCTCAATATCACTTTGTTTGCTTAAATTATATAGTAAACACGACCGGCTGTGTTTTAAAAATAATTACTTTGTAGTATTAGATTATTACACACGCGAGCAATGTGTTAAAAATGAATATGACACTTCTAGTCAATAGTATTATTTACACAGATATTATATAATCTAATTCTACCTAGTTATTTTAAAGTTTATTTTTAATATACTTGATCTGTCGAAATTCAATGAGTTTATCGTGTACGATTGTTCTAATAACCGTTTTGCGGCATCATACAACATGTTTAAAGAGATCGGTGGTCACGAAAATCACACTAAGAAGGCCACAATATTGCCTAAAAAAAGTAATAACATAGAGGTAATGGGAATTTATTCTACCAGGCATCGCACGAATTCAAACAGAGTCAGCTGAAAAACAATCAGTTAGAAAAAAACGGTTTACCTATGTTTATTTTAGAGAAGTAACAGTTTTCGCATATGATATAGAATCTTAGAAGCATAGTTACAAATAAATTCGAATATATTTTACGGTCTTTGTCATCGTCTATTGGGTACAAGCACAGTGTTGTACTTAGGGCTTGCAATTTACATTACCGATATGTGAAAAACAAATCGAATATTGGATATGTGACTACTTTTTACTATAAACTGGATTTAAGACTAAGCCGGAAACAATTGAAAATATTTCTGAAATGAATAATATCATATGAATACAAAAATATTATCTTACATGATTTTACTGTGGAATATGGAAATTAATCTCTTCGATGGATTCGGCGATAGCTTTGTAGAAGTTTATTTTTAATAAAACATTGAATTTGATAACTTTGTTATTCCACTTGTGCTACAGAATGTGACACGTGTCACGCTTTTTAGAGGCATCACCGGACCAAAGCCTTGTTCAAAAATAAGTTGCGGTGGTCTGATGATGCTTCTCAAAAAACCAAAACACGTGTCACATACTTTAACACAACAAGTAGGCAAACCAAGTTTATCAAATTTAAGTTTAAATCAATAATCAATTATATGCCACATCAATCTTGGTTAATTTGGTGAAAAGTTAATAATGTTAACTCGGTATATATTATTTTATCCATTGACTTATTGATGCATTCAAAATATAAATTACGAGTATCAATACATACATTTTTGTTCTACTTATAATAAATTCTTAATTAAAATTTCACAAAATAAAGGAATATTTGACGGTTTTTGTTAAAAAAAGTGGTCATTTTGTCAAATATAACAATTTGAGAATCAAAAATGATTTTAAATAATAACAGATCAAAACAATCTTTCTGATTCAATACTATTATAGTTAGTCGGCAAGTCATTTTACCTGTAGGATATTCAAATTTTTTTTTTTTTTTGGCAATTTATGTATAACAACAATACACAAATTGTGAAGAATATATAAACAAAAACGTAAGTTCTTAAAGTATACTTTTAATATAACTAGACTGTGTGTTCGTTTTGGTGATGGATGGCAGGTAACACCAGTATGGACCAGTAACAATTTCAGAACGTGGATCAATATTACTAGAATTGAAACTCAAAGCTCTATATTATGTTATTACTGGTACTGTTGTACTTTTTATTTGATGAAATAAAAAATTCAAGCCATGTTTTTATATGTATTTATTATCACTTAAAAGAAAGTTAATTACATCATTTTTTACTTTAAATGAACCATTGACCAAAACTTTACTATTGCTGCTAAAAAGCTCTAACCAATTAGAAAACTTTCATCAATCAATTAAATTTAATTTAGATGAATTAAATTTAATTCAGAAAGCTAAATAAATGTATAACATGTTTCCAATCATTTATATTTTGTTAATAATACGAGTTGAAAATATTTTCCAAACTTATTATTCTAGGAATCGTTTTCGAATGATATGGAAAGAATATTTTTTTCCAATTGAACAATATTACTCTGACAATAGCAGCAAACCCTTATTTTTTCATAGGCTTCAAAGCTTTGAACCACAACAAAGGTACATAAGTAGCATTTTGCTGAAAAATAAACGTTTATCATTTGCGGAGACTATTGCATGTCATAATAAAAATAATTATACTACATAAATGCATTTGTATTATTAAACCACTTTGATGATGTTATTTCTAGATTTTTGGTGAAGAGACATTATATTCATAAAAAAATACAGCTTGTATTTTTTAACTGACGTAACTTTAAATAATTCGTAATATTTACACACTAATTCAATGGAAAAACGTTTCAACGGATTTGCTATAAATTAAGTGTTACGTACAGTCTGGATGGATAGATTTTGAAAAAAAAATAACACTTGAGAGACTTTTTATTTAATTACAACGACTTGTAAATACTGCAATTAATTACATTATAATATGATATTGTAAATAAAAGGGGTTTTTTTTCACCCTTTAACAAAGTTAAGGCCGCAAATACTGTTTTTTTTTTTAAAATATTTGGATGTAATCACAAGTTCTTTCTATTATATGTATTCACCGAGTATTCTTTTAGGTGTATGATTAATATTTTTCCCTGAGATATTGTTGATACAAAAATAAAGGAACAAAAAACCAATGATATTCGGTGGGACCATAATTATTGTCAGTACAAAGTTTTATAAAATAAGTTAGTTCATCCGAATATATATCAAAACTTTCATAAATATGAAAACCAAAATTTAAACATCCAACGTTAAAATATTTTGTTTGATGTTTTGTGTTTTATATAAAAGTTTTTGTTGTATCATCAACACTGCGGTGTCTAAATTAACAATTTATAGTAAAGCAATGTCAATAAATCGTGAAAAAAAAATATTTATTTGTAATAAAAGATCAACTGAATTGAAACAAAAACTGTTCAATGAAATACAATAACAATACACTGCAGTTTGCAAAGAGTGTTCAAAATAGTTTTTTCAGTTTGTTTTTCGATATTTTTCATCAGCGTTTTTTTTGGTTAGCGTTATTTTAAGAACATCGTGCCAAAAAGCAATGTAAAAAATCACTTCAATATTCTTCGAAATCTAAAATTCATGAAAAAAAAAATCAATGTTTATAACTGGTGAAACCACCTAATTTAAATTGTGAAATTAATTAAATGATTTTTTTTTTGAACTTTCCAGATACTTTTCAGGTTCATGGTTTTTTAAAATTCTTTTTAATGTGTATTTTTCTAAATGACAGCTTTAAATTTCAAACATTCAACTTCATTTTCCTATTTTGGTTTTTAATGATTGTCTTAAAGCGGCTTAATAAACTATTTTCATGTATAAAATATGACATGGCGTATAAACATAGCATTACCTTTTTATTAATTAAACACAAAACTACCCACCTTATTATACAAATTATTTTCAAAAAGTCACAAACTACGTAAAAACGGAAATATCACATGGAAATAAACTTTATGTACATATAATATGATGGACATTATATTTGAAAATATGCAAGTATGCAAATAGTTTATATGAATCCTACTGCGCGCCCAGGTTGTATATATCCGATTGCTTAACATTATTACAAAGAATAGTTTTAGTATTATGCACATGAGACCGCAAATGTTAACTCGTATTTATTTATCTAATACGAATATAATTGACATAGTAATGGACATATACGACCACTGTTAAAAATAACCTTTTGGTATGTAATATTTTCCTAATATGCACTGAATCTAATGCTCGTTTAGTAATAGTGATGAATGGATAAGTAATTTGCTGACATTTAATTTAAATTGTGACGCATATATTGTTCACGAAGCCACCAATAAAACCGCTCTTTGGTTATGGTTTCGAAAAACACTATGAAATTTGATCAATATCGAATAATATTTTGTAGTCTTCATAATTTAACATAATATCAACGAATTACTATTAGTATTAAAAGTGTCGCATGAAAAGACTTATATTCATTCGAGCACCGTAAAAAGTTGTTACAACAAAGTTATAATCACCTCGCATGCTTGATAATCCGAATAAAAGTTCCTGTAAACATTTAAGTAAAAGCATATGTTTTATTTTATCCCGTGAGCGTATTTTAACCATTTTTAAGCTATAAAACCGAATCTAGGGAGCGTTTTCATATTGTGTTTTCTTATCACGCAGATGTTATTATGTTTTGCCCCATTCATTATACTGTTGGTTATAAATAATGTGTTATGTGTATCACCCTTTATTTTCAATAACACCTCATCGGCACACAACTAAAGGTGTAATTTAACAGTTGACGAATAATAGCAGTAAGTAGCACTCTCCAAAACATCAAAAACCTTACTTCATTTAAAAATTGGATACTTACCGCCATTCGATTAAAATGGGTTAAAGCATTATATATTTAGTTTATCTTGATAAGTGAAGGAAAGTAAAGATGTCCGCTTAGTTATTTATTCCTACAAACATGTATTAATTTATTAGATTTTATAACTTTTAGTATTTTATTTTCAGAACCAATGACTAATGAGCCAAATTTCATAAAAATAAAAGAAAGAAATTTAAACTATCAATACGATTATTTAACTATTAACATCAGTTTCACAAATATTAATAAAACAAAAAAATTCGCGAAAATAAAGAACAGAGAAAACAAATTAAGACTTATTAGGGTTTTGCCAAACAAATAAATCATTACATTAGTATAAAGTTTCACCTTAAGAAATATTTTTAAATCATTCATAGCTTATTATAGTTATTATTGAATAGTTTATAAAAGTTAGAAAACCTTTTAGACTGTCGTTTATTATCGGATAATTGTTTATTAAATATAAACCAAATGAAATGTGGTGTTTGTGATAAGTGATTACAAAAATAATGTATTTTCGGTTACTTAACAACAAAACTATTTACAACAATGAAGTCATCTGGCATATAGACGGTTTTGAATTACAATAATTATTAATGTTTTTTCATTAGTTAATTGATCCGTAATGCAAGGCACAAGAATCTAACATAATAAATGTATAGATATGAAGCTCGTGCACCGTTGCAAGTTCTAATAAGTTATTCGGTAAGTATATTTGCTAGACAAAATTTATGAGTCTGTGAAAAATTCTGTTTGCGTAAAAACAACGTTAACAAAACGTGAAACGTTTACTGTATACGTGTCATTGGTAATATTTCCCACTTTGGCACATTGTCGATTTTTCTCACGAAAACAAAATTTTTCTTTGACGTTTTCAATGATACCGAAGAAGTACAAACCGTTAATATTTTTTTATTCACCAGAACGCAAAGTATTGCACATAGTTGTATGATAAATGTAAATTTATGCTAGATTGTATAATATTAATTTAAAATATCTTGTCTATGTTACTAATTATCTTTAAATCATTTAAAATTGAAATGATTATATGGCGACATAGCTTAAAAGAGTTGAAATATATAAAGAATAGAAAAAAAATGTTGCGTGCTAAATATTTGAATGCTTTTTTATTGCATTCCTTTTAACGACCTTAACCCACGCTGTGTGCAAAAGAGCAAAGGCGCTTGGCTCGGATGTTAAAATATGCTAATCAGTAATCACCATCCTTGTGCATTTTTAAAAAGCATCTGTATGACAATTCAAAACACAAATCCGCTTTTGTCTATTTATATTTTATACGTTATGATTCATACTAAAATCTTAAACAATGTGATTTAATTTGAAACAAAATGAAAATAAATAACACCGTATAAATTATTGAGGCGATGTTTGACGGTGAATTTTTGATGATTTTCAAGTAAGTGTAAAATGTATTCATTTCAGTAAGATGTTTTTTCGTATTATAATTTTAATTGTTTAATATAATGTTTTAAGCAATGTGTTCCTACGTTGATCGAAGGTAAGCTTTTAAAAATGGAAATTAAAAAAAACAGAAGGTATAAGCTGTACTATTTATTGTTGATAATATAAATAGTATATGCTTTGAAAACATTTAATTTTTCATACAGTTGCGGTCATATTTTTTATAACATTGGTCTGAATTTATATTAAATGGTCGTAACGTATCGGTCAGTATACAGAGGGTAAAATAAATATTTTTTGGTCACTATGTATATAAAATGGTCATAATTTAAATGAAATTAGTCACTTTTTATATTATTTAGTCAGATTTATTTGGACACATTGAAATGGTGTTAATGATGTCATCGTATAGCGTTGCTATTGGTGCAAAATAGAGTTGTTTACGACAAATCGTCCTATAGGCGAGCGATACTACTACCTAACCCAAGGGTTACCAACCTTTTTGGACCCTAGAGCGCAATCTAAAATATTGGTAGGGTGGCGAGCACCACATTTTTTCAAGGTTATAACCCGGGAATTTGCCGATTTGCCAAATTATTAGCGTGGCTCGTTTTTTTTTTAGTTCTTTGAGGAATTTGAAAATCTCAAAAGCCTATAACGAATTTGCCCAAAATGTCACCGTGACTCGTTTTTTTTTTAGTACTTCGAAGAATTTGAAGATCATAAAACCCTATAACGAACTTTCCAATTTGCTCAAAATATCACTGTGACTCGTTTCCAAATCCAAAATCCCAGGAATTTAACGATGTGCTCAAATTAGTTGGCGGGCGCACTGGAATCGCTCGACGGGCGCCACGGTCCCTGTGGGCACGTAGTTGGAAACCCCTGACCTAACCAAACCAAACCTTACCAAAATCAGACCGTATAATAATTTTATTCTGACCAAAAGTTGATTTAAATTCTGACCATTTATTTTTTCCCACAACGAATATAAATTACATGCTTTTTATTTATCCATAATTAATCACGTATAACGTTTTAAAGAGAAAGCAGTATAAATAAGGATATAATTTTCAACAATAATGAATAATCATTTCTAATGCACCCACATATTTTTGAAAACATACATTATATAAAAAAATCATACCCAAAAAATAGGTAATAATAAAAGAATGTATTATAATTTCAACAACATTCTGTCTAGACGTCAGTTTATAAATACTCTCTAATACAAGGTATCTTGTTAACCAATCAATAGTGTATTCACCGAATATGGCTGATATTAGTTAGTAATCGACTAATTATACAAAAGTTTGTCTATGACAGATCCGAAATTCACGATTTCCTCATTTGACAATTGGTACTTTCACTCTCTCTTTGATTGTGTTCGAGCAGTCAACTTTAAAATGAAAATACTAACCATATTTTGTGAATAAATTTTAATATACATTCAAAACATTGTATAATCATCGTTATTATAAGTGTCCATTACCAACCTTACAACGAATAAAACCATCGACAAACTTCAATTTAAAAAATAAAACATGTTTTATGAAACATGATTGAGAAAGCAAAACTTTGCCACTGGTAAGTTTCAATATAAAAGTCTCTTGATATTTGGTTTCTTCTAGGGGACTTCTTTTGTTTCCAAGAAGCTACTATACGAAGAGTGACAAGTGACTTTGCACATAAGTTATGATGTCATATAACGTATCTATGTTTTGAAAAATTCTTTAAACTTGCTGACATGCTTAATACTTTTTATTTTGAAACGAAGTTGAAATAATTCAAAAATGAGTTTTTATCGTTTTTGTTCTAATTAAATAAAAATATTGAACATTGGTTTCTATAGCTATTTGTATAAATTATGACGAAAATACAATTTAAAAACCATCGCTCTCGGTATTTTATATTAAAGTACAAATTTCGATTTTAATATAAGAGTTCATCATTTTTAATATCTAAAGCTCGGCGCCTTTTCATTGACACTGCACATAAAGAGTGTTCATCCATTACAGCAAACAGCTCCGTTATATGCTTAGAAAATGTACAATGAACCACGTAAACGAAACCCTTCATATGTAGAACACCTGCTTTATAACTTTATGCTAATTGAAATATTTATGAAAAATCGTAGATTAAAAATATGTAATACGGTTACATATAATATTCGAGCCGAGTATGAATTATTTGCTTGAATATGGTATCTGTGTTTGTTTAATTCTAGGAGCTGTTTTACCAAAAGCCACCATGTGAAAATGGAAATTTTTGGATATGTAGATATCTGACACTTTTGAAGTCTCGTCTACAATAATAATATATGAATATTTATAATTTAAATCGTAAAAAAGTATTTTGCGGTAAATATAAATGTAGGTATATAGTAATGTAGTATGGAACGTCACACTTATTCTTTGAAGTTTTATTTGTAAGTTTTCAATATTTTCAATTATTTTTTTATATTTCCAATATTTTAAATTATGGATTGCGCTCTATCTTCTTAGCTGAGACTCATTTAAATTGGATGTAATAAAAACGGGAAACAAGACTATAAATATATTTTTTAATAGTCATATTTGTAACATTTATATACTATTTTGGTTGTCATAGTTTTAACAAAACTTGCGTTGTTATGTTTGTCTACAGTGTCTACACGCTGAGATTATTTGCGAACAACGTAGTACAACTGAAAGTTCAAAGACTTAGTGTCAAATGTATATATTTTTTTATCAAAACGCTTATCGATGTCTCATTTTTTACATTATAATAAAACAATTGATTTTAAGCCATTTTCGTTCGAGAAATGTTTCCATGGGATTTTGAAGAATACATACATCATATATAATGAAACATTACAGGTCCTTCAGGTTTTCTTTACATGAATCAACCTCCACTGGCTCCATTTCTTCTTGCCTTCTGTGTCAAATATTTTAGTTTCCAGTGTTGATTATTCATTTCCTATAACAGTTAGGAAGAGACAAAAATAGACCTACACAACTATAAGCTCGTGTTTGTGAATTACTGTGCTAAAAATGGAGAAATGTATAAATTCATGTCGTGATCCCGCTAAGAGCAAAGATCGGCAACTAATTTCTCATAAAAAAACATTTAAATATTAAATTTGAATCGTTAAAATTATGTACATTCTCACAGATTTTGTCACTAACGACCCGGGTTTTCAAGTTCAGTCAGTCAGTTCAAGTTCATCCGTGCACTTGAACACCTGAAGATGCCGAAAGTCCGAACCCGGATCGTTAGTGACAAAATCTGTGAGAATGTACATAATTTGAACGATTCAAATTTAATATTGTAATTCCACCAAGCACCTTCAGTCGAAATCTTAAATTATAGTTTAATTATTAGTTTTTATAAGTATCTACGTCGAAATATAATTTCTAAAAAATATATAAGATAGAGAAAAGTATATTTCTCCGAGGAGTCACATTACCCACATTAATATTAAGGGAATAATCGTATAGTTTTACCCCTGAACATATCAATATTGCGTATTTTTGTTACGGACTATATTCAAACCAACGGTTTGTAGATTATTAGTGGGTGGCAGTGTGTTCAACGTAGATTACCATGAGAACAACGAGTTTATATTAGGTTGTCTCACTACTCAATTGATTTAAATAGTTTAAAAAACCGGCTTGTCATTGAAACAATCAGAAAGCAATATGCGTAGGTGTGCATTTTGATTGACCAAAATACTGAAAAAATAGCTGATAGGAAAATGTAGATTTAAAACAAAAATCAAAACATTATTCAATTGTATGGGTAATTTGCAGCGTGTGTCGATCTATTACCTTATAAGCCAGTTGAACGACTACCACTTTTATTGTTTTCCATAAGTATGATTTATTTTTAATCACACAACATCAATAACTAAAACGACGATATAACGGATTCATGCAGACAAAGAGTTTCGAGTCAACATGTTTGTATAATAAAGCATTTGAAGATTTCTGTACTTAAAAATTTTGCTGAAGCTTGATCCGCTTAATTAGAAATCCATTGTATTGATCCGTTTTATAAATGTTTTTCTGTGATATAAAGTTCGATAGGTATGTACAATTCTCAATGATAACAATGACTTTGTATATTCAATAACATTAGAATGGGAAATTTTAATTCAATTGATGTTTATTTTAGGAATTTTGAAAAGGCTTCCAACTGCAAATTTTATTTAAATCTATTCAAAAGTGTCTTCTCAGATCTATAAATCAATTATGCAAATGTACGAGGATAATTTGATAATTGAATGTTTGATATTTTAAATACTGCAAAGCGTGTTTTTGTTACTTGGAGAATAAATATTAACAATGAAATTGTCATCGACGATAATTATTGAAAATCTGTCTGAGTCATCATAAAAATATTTATAAAAGAATTAAAAATTCTCACTTTTACATTATAAGTGAATACGATCGGCAATTAGAATGAGTCACACAATTTAAATGATCAAAATTTACGGCCTAAAAATAATAAACTATTATATTTTTTTTAAATTGACAACTAGTTTCTTGCCGCTTAAAATTTCTTAATATGTTACTCATAGAATACTTGTATTATAAATTCTTTACAAAATACCAAATTGTCGTCTTAACTAGAAAATTATTAATATAGGTTTTTGACATTTTACATTGAGATGCCATGATAGCAGTGCGGCCTTTATACACGGGCACGGCCTACTGGAGATTTCCCAAACAGAAAACTACTTCATAATTCATTATAAAAACTTTGTCTATGTCAAATAATATTGTTTAAGAAATCTACCAAATGATTTATGAATATTTTACTTGATCATTGTGTATAAAAATGAATTTAATATATCTATAAATAAAATGTGCTAAAACATATTTTTTATCCTTTAATGAGTTTAATGTATCGGTAGCTATTTTTTTAAATCCATTTCCACTTCTGATGTGAAGTATGTGGCTCAGCTGCTCAACTTCTCTCCTTGCAAGAGATAAAGAATGGAAAATATTGATATGCCAATGCGTAATAGTAACCCTCGATACGCCCTTTTATTTTATGAATTGAAGGAGTTTTCAGACATCACAAACACCCATCCATGCATACGAGCAGAAGATTAAAAAATGCTGTTCGTACTGGGACTTGAACCCGTGAGATCCGTCACGATATCCAACGGCGTTACACACCTGACAGCATTGATAATTAGTGTAATAATTTGATAAATAAAATAAACATATAAATATTAACAAGCTAGCAAAATCACATTAAATCAGTATTATAAAACAAATAAATAATAATCTTACATAATACGTCGTTAGTAAATCCACTGTATTTATTGTATTCTCTTAAAGAAGATTATTATTGCTTTATGACATAAGAAACGCTGAATACGTACATAAAGAGGGTTAAGATTTTTCCAGAGATAAAAAAATAACCGTTTCATAAATGATAAAGTTATAAATCCCGCTCACTGTGTATTTATACACTTTTGACAGCTATTTTGTGGCGTATTTATTTTATCTTCGACATAGCATTTGGCATTGGAGTTCGCTATTCATATAGTGATAAAAATGAAAGCGGAGTCTGTTTCCGCGGAAACTGTTGGGTCTTTAAACAGGGAAAAATGATAAATCATAAAATATAAAGCTGCGCATTTTACCACATAATGATATAACCATTGGCGTACGATGATTATCAATGTTTTATAATAATTTTAAATTGATTATTACTATACTAAGGTCAGGACAGGACTAGAGGAGAGCTAATCGATCTCAACAATAATTTACGATATAGACGATTGGATAGGTAGAATGATTTTTTAGATTTTACAATCATCCATATCTTTGAACAGATCGATTGAAAAAATTCTTTTCGTAGTAAAATACATATAATGAAAATTTGCTGTATTGTTTTCATTACCACCCTAGATTTTTATTTCAGAAAAATCGTGATGCAATTATTATAAAATATTTACATATATATATATATATGTCCATCAAATCATCAACCATTCCTTTTTTTAATAAAATATAACTTAAAACTGTATTATAACTGTTTATAAATAAAACGACTACCATTATTCTAACTTCCTTTTTTTACTTTTTAACATTATTCTAATTTCAATACTTGTCAACAATCAAAGCCGACATAACTCTTTATTTTATTTTTTATTTTAAAGCGTCCAAAAAAAATAAATTAATAACTTGCGTTGTCTGTATCAAAAAAATGTGAAACTGACAATTTTTATTAGTATATTTTGTGAATCAGAGACTTTTAATTTGGTAAATATTTATATTTCTTTAAAAATACTATTCAAACTGACATTTTAAATGCATTTTAGTTACCAATGAAGTATATAAAATTCCTGCAAAATATTTGACTGAAATTTATAGTTATTTTAAATCAATCCAATTAAGATTTTCAAAATATGTGTGGCTTTTTGTATCGGATTTTTATTTGGGATTTGAATGTTCTTTATGTGAAAAATTCCCAAGATTATCTTGCAGCATTTTGCAGCACTATAGCATTTTTTAACTAAAATACGGAGAATAATTTGATTGAAATCATTCATCCCACGAATGTCACTGGCCCCGCACAGTAAAATAAAACTTGTAAGCAAAGCCTGCTTAAAAGGTCGTATGTTTTTCCTCACAAACACCCTCTATTTATTTGGATACCTCAAATTGCAGGAACATTTTTGCAACCTCAAAATAAAATGTTTTCTCTTTGAAGGCGTGCCTTTGTGTTTTATAAAGAATTAATATCACAAATAAATGCTGTTATTTCAAAATTTAATATGTCAGACAAGTTTTTGTTTGATAGTAACCATTATTCATTTTAGCTTCATTTGGTAAAATCGACTTAACTTTACAAAAATCTTTTCTTTCAATTTTTCAAACGAAATCATTGAATTTCTTTATTTTTATAAATAAAAACTCAAATGTTTTCGGAAAACTGTTTTTTTAATCTAACATTTGAAATTAATAATACACTTAATTTTTTATGTCCCTAGACATCATAGTAAGTGATGTCAAAGTCTTTTGAAAATATATTTTATTACAAATAAGATATATTTAATTTAAATGGTTGTAACAAAAATACATACATAATTACAAGATTTTAAAAAAAATAAACAAAACATGTTAAAGCAAGTAAGAAGATCATACAATATTTATATTTTATTTTATTATATTATGTAAAGAATAATATTAGCACGATGAAATATACGGTATGACATTTATAAAACATAAACAATATCACTTCTAAAATCAAAACATTACGACCAATTGGAATAGCAATACCAGGCGAGTAAATCAAAATTTGTCTTTAAATATTTCATATAAATTTCCATCATTAAAAAATATATCTTAATAATAAACGGATGATTTTCATAAATAAATTACGGTTTTTAAAAGAATACATGATTGAAAGGCTCACGAATTCTGGAATCTATCAATATTGATACAATTCTAAGCAGATTTTAAATATTTCGATTCATCGCGAAGAGTTTTTTATAATGTGTGAATGTTTTTATCAATTTTTATTTAATTTTCAATGAGAAAATGACAGTATTTTAGCATTTTAAAAACTGGTAGTGAAAAAACATTATCAATACTGAGATACCGGTTTCAACAATTCTAATATTTTAATCAAAGTTCTGATGAAAGCGTAACGTCAATATAACTATCAATTCATTAAAAAACATAATTCTTGTGGAACTTTGCTACTTTTGAACATTAAAAAATGAAATTCAACCGCAAGATTTAATGATAATTGAATAAATAAGTGTAAGTATTCTAGAGTTTGTAAAAAGGTGACTTTAAAATTATTATATGTTTGTCTTATGTAATAGTCTAAGTATTGTTTCAATGCGTTTACGTAATATTTTTTTCTTTTCAAACAATATAAAGTTATAGATAAAAATCTTATGTTACGAAAAGAGAAGACGTATTTTATATAAAACTGTATATTATTATGTATTCTACCAGAAGACTTGTGTGGTTGGATTATTCTAATGTGGAGATAACATATTAAAAGTTAATGCTTTTATTTAAATTTGTTTTATAATGGCAATTGTAACCCTGACACGATGTTGTTGTGTTAAAATTTATGAAAGAGAGTTACGAACTTGTTAATCATAAGTCAAAGGCTAGACTAGAAGACGAGACTAGCGCAATATTTAAGATGTTTCAACACCTATATCAATAGACGCGCCCAAAGCAAAGTCTCGCAACCATTATATATGTATGCATTCCTTCCAGTGCCGCATTAGAATTATGTTTTCTTAATCTAAATGGTTCTATAATGTTAGGGTCAATGAAAAAATCTTCATATATAAAATTATCAATATTTGGAATATAAATTAGAGACAGTATTTTCAAAAAACAAGAAGACACCTTTTTGGACTAATTACGAGCTTATTTTAAATGATCAAGACCGGTTATGTTCATTCATAATCATATTATATAATAATTTGTGGAAAATGTAAAATTCGTACAAAACAGTGTTTCATTTTTTAAAGTATAACGCCTTACCTCCAAGTATTGATAATAAACACGTTGACAATATCGTCGATCAAAGCTAAATAGACATGAAAAAAAGGAGTTTTAATATTTATTGTATTAAAGTAACCTTTTTTAAATATTACAAACGATATTTTGAATACGACATATCATGCCGTAGGAGTTAAGGAATTGAAAAGAGTAACTCGGCTTAAAAATGATAAGAATGGAAGTTTATTTTTTTTAGAATATGACCAAAATCGTGCCCGAGATTTCTTTTTTTGGTTGTTTATTATTCAAAAAAGGTTCGCAATCTTTTGCTACAGATAAGGGATTTCCCAAGCCTGTGCCAGCGGGTGCATGTGCGCTCGCAGCGCCATTCGCATGCACCCATTACAAAGCGCTAATTAATGAAAACACATAAATTCAAAAAGGTTTCTTTCTAAAACTCCTTACCCTCTTATAAAAGTATATGTGATTTACGACAATTATAATTTAAATTAGCTTTTTTTTAAATACACTTTCCTCTCGCAATTATTTTTCAATCTCGAAGTGCCGGCGACTACAATAACGTTTGAAATCCCTGCCATAGATGATACCGTTATTGTAGAATGAAACAAATGTATTAACAAAACAAAATGTTTTCAAAAATCTATATTTTTTATGTATGTAGATACCAATGTTTATGATAACATTTTGAAGATTGCTACTATTAATATTTCCAGACATTTTGAAAATTAACTAATTGAATAATTAAAAAAAAAAATTGTAGTGATTACGTAGATTAATAAATTGTTCGTGTAAAAATCAAAACATCTATGCTTTGTAACATAAAAGCTTTTATATTATTACCATATAACCAATATAATGTTTAACAAATCTTCAAACGAGTTTGACAAATAACAATATTTGTATGCGGAATATTACGGCACTTTAGTTTGTGCAATTTTACAAGGCTAATATGTAATTTGTTAAGCCTATATATTTTTTGATGGTAAACACGAAACATATTTATAAACGCGGATTGTGAAATTATTTTGTCTTGTCTGATAAACAATTATTGACACTTTTTATTTAAGAACTATCATATTTTTATGTAAAATTATCATAAAGTTCCGCTGAGTTGAACGAAGTTATCACATTATTATTTTATTTGAAAAAGATGAAATGATTTTACTTCGACTTTCTGCCGAAATACACACCTACAAAACATCTTCTTTATCGTATGTTATTCGAGTTTTGCGGCCAGATTGTGTTACGTGACATTATTGTATGCCAGTCGAATTACCGTATCAGCCCAAATATAAAGCGTTATTTTCAAAAACATGTATTCACCATGTTCCTTTGCGCACTTACATTATTCTATCAAAATTTTCTGATGTTTTTGGGTAGAGATACAGCACACAATTGCTTTCTTGTCTTTATTTAGATTTATCGCTTTTTTGTACTCCACTCGCGGTTATATCCAAATAAGTGTCATGCATTTTAAATTATGAAAATGTTTATTGCGTGAAAATAAAAACATTTTTTTATTTTAAATAAGCTCATATTGCACTTGAATTTTTCTTTCAATCAAATATAAAAAAATGTCTCGTACCTTCTCAACGTGGAGCATTTGGACGCCTGATTGAGTTTATCTTTTTGCCGTACGGATAAGATTATAATTTATGCTAATTCAGGTTTTTTTTAGGATCGGATGAGTAAGAAGAAGTTCAAACAACACATATAGAGATATTCATGCCTTCAAGCAGAAAAAAATATCGATTTAAAGATAAATTTATGAAACTGGCATTCAAACTCATAAGCATCGCAATTAGGGCATCCAATCCCGAGATCCCAAAATCTGGGGATTGAGATAATATTAAGTCGAGCGAGGGGTAAAAGAAAGGTCTCGCTTCGTTTCATTTTTGGAATTCCGTAAATTCTTGGGTTTTTGGATTCCGGAATAGTGCTAAAAAAAGAAAAAAAATACGTCTCGCGTCTTTTCATTTTGGAAATTTGGTAAATTTCCGGGCTTTAAAATCGACTATTTTTTTTGGAAAAATCCCTACGAAAGCTAAAAAACCTAAGATTTCAAAATCGCCGAGCAAAAATTTCTCGATCCCGAATTTATGATGAATGTTCAATCCCGGAATCGCGGCATCCCGGGATTGGAAAAATTGACAATCCCGAAATTCCGAGATTACAAAAAGGGTTCGGGATTGGATGCCTTAACTGCAGTTGAATCCAACGATGTTGCCACTTGATCGCAAATATTTACATCTATTTTTTTCAGTGTAATATTTTAGTCTGTACATGGTTCCACTCAAATACACATAAAAACCGTTTACTGTATATTGATGAACATAAAGTTGAAAGATATTAAATTAGAAGATATCGTCATAAAGTTGAAAAAACGTTAACATTCAAACGTGCCAAGTATCAATATATCAAGTATGATATCCAATACAATTACATAGTATTTGTTTAATATTAAGCAAGGTGGGGTTACTGCTACTTTTATTTTGTTAAATTTCATAGTTCAACAAACCTATAAATTAAATAATAAAATGCAGTCGGGTCAATATTGTCGACGTGTAGGTTACCAAATTGAATGGGAACGTCGGAACATTTTCATAGACGCATTTGCATCGTAACGGTTCTCTCAAAAAGAGTGTCAGATGAGTTCATTTTTTTTTTACAATACAGTGGAAACCGAGAATACATTAATTTATTATAAGTTGACAAAATCACCGCATCGTTATTTTCCATGTAAAGCGCATGCAAATGGTTAATTAATTTAATAGGATGAATATTTTTCATTAAAATGAGACTCCACGTAAAATTTTATTGTTTACTCGTGTTCTCATTTCAACGTCTGGCAAACAAATTTAATTATCTTTAAAAATCTTTATCGCGAACAGTCAATTGGAATTCAAAAATACAACAGAGTAAACTGTTAAATATTTTAGTCGTTTCAATAAAATTTATGAGGCGCAACATTTGTTTTTTAAATTAATGTATCAATAAATATTGGTTATGTATATAATAAACATATTATTTTTACAGATATGTTTGCTATTATTTCCAGTTTTGGGACATCAAATATTAAAAAAAACAAAGCACAATTGTTCGTACTTATAGGCCAATTAGAAATGAAATGAACACGTGGTATTACAAAAAAATAAGATGCGTTGTAATACTCTATACATCCTAAAGTATCGTTAAAGTGAAGTAACCAAAGTTGAAACACATTGCAATGGTGTTATCTCCGTAAATACCATTTTACTAGGTGGCCCACTTCACCTCTCGAGGGCCCATATAATATCTTATATTGTAATCATTATCGGTTTAGGTCATCATGGCGTAGTGGTCAGAGTTAATTATAATATTTGATATTAATAGCCCTGCTTGAATTTATTTTTTATCATTTAATAATATTAGTTCGTTATTAACAAAAATAGACCTGTTTTTATGTGTATAAAAAATGTGAAATAATAAAATTGTTAGTACTTAATCTAGCGCTTTTTACTAATAATTGATAGTTAATACGTTGAAAGTAACACTCGGTATATTTATTATTTAAAAATTTAAATTGTTTTTTTTATGGTAGACAATGGTCAAAAGCTGAGCTAAGCCGGCTATATTAAAAAAAAACATGTAAAACTTATTGTTATAAAAAATCAAATATTAAGTTAATTCATAATTAGTAAAGTGTTAAATATTTTAATAAATTTGAGTATTGGAATTTTATGCATATTATTTAACGATTATTGAAATCCTTTATCTAAAATTATAATGCCTTTATATAATAATATTATTTCGTTAATTCACAATAATATATAAAGTGATTAATTGTGGTATCGAATTATATTATAGCTATTGATCATTTCATTGCATACCTAAACTAACATATTATTATGTGTGATAATGTAAACACTCATTATCACGCAATTTATGTTAATTATTGTAATGGTAAGCCTTCAATTTTCAATTAACGAATAATAAAATATACAAATGATGCACCAAGTTGCTTCATGGTTAAGGTTGATCGTTAACGAATAACGATCCTTAACAGCAATTTTCGGAGCTTCACGACGAAATTTAGAAGCCCATTACCATTAGTCGTTCTGTTAATTACACTCCCAATATAGTTCTGGAAATTAAAGTTACCTACTAGCTAAGCTACTTCTTCTCCTGATTTCTCAGCAAAATGCCGTGAAGTTGTTTTGACGATTTATTAGAACCTTTTACGGAAAATTAATCAGGTGAAACAAAATTAATAAATGTCACGTGATAAGTGACATTCATTTATAGTAAAAAGGTTGGTACCAATTATTACAATACCGGTGTTACTGAAACCACGATTACGGTATTCTGGATTTTTTTCAGATTAATATGTATGTATTTCTAAAATTTTATAAACCTTTATTTCAGTGTTACACTTTTATAACGGCTCTAATATGTGTGTATGCTGAATTTATTTTCCCAGAGATATGACCAATTTTGACTGATTCCAGCATTGATTAACTGGCCGTCTTTGATTTTTTTTTTGTTTTATTTTAATCTATGAGTATTTATTATGAACGGTTTTTAAATAGAGCAGGGATTCCCAAACCTAAACCCGGAAAAGCACCTACACAGACAGACACTTGCGTGTACGCCTTTGATCTTATAAGATATATATGACTTAAATGAGATCACGAACGATAAAATCAAGCTTTGCCTTAAAATATTTTCATTATCAAATTGAAATGTTATTAATCGCTACTTTTATGTAAATCTCAGTAAATTTAATATTGACATAAAACTGAATTGTCTAAACGGGCTGTAATAAAAACGTTTTATATTTTTTGGTACTGTTTTATTTAATACCGTACGTACATAAAACAATATTTTTCACTGTTAACTTTAATTTTATATCCATTCTTATTAAAGAGTATTTCAATAATAACTTAAAAGGGTTATTCAAATTGAAAGGGTTGAACACAGTTTTTATTCATCAAATATTTTGTTTTTAACTGTTTATATTATGTAAGTTCCTATAGAAGAAAAGTGCGTCTGTCGCTTAATCGTTGACTCCAAATTCGCTTCATTTTTACCGTTTGTTTCTTACAGATCACTATGCTCTGAATTTAAAATCCCGTGGTCCACAATATTTTTTATAAAAAAAATAAATGATCGATTATACTTTCACTATATTTAGAGAAATAGTAAGTAATCTTATTTCACCAGAACAAAAAAATAGAATCGGATGATATTTATTGCTACATATCTGAATTAAGCGTATTAATACTTGGGATCGGCCGTCGTTACCGTTTCCGTTACTGTAAGTCGCGGACAAGCAATTAGCAACCGCTGTTAAAGCATCACATTGTTATAACATATTTTATTTGTTACGTGTCTGGCTACCCTCCTCTTATTGAAAAATATTTTGAAGACACGAATCATATTGACTGTGGAATGAAAAAATGACGTAACCCACAGTTTTTTCAGAACAGCTTTTATATAGGATCTAAGCTGAAAATGCCAAATTAGTATCTAAATTTAGTTTTGAAGTTTAAAAAAGAAGGCCACGTGGAAATTGCTGTCAAGAAAAAAGACTGAATTTAAAAAAAAAAAAATATCAGTTAAAGTCAATGCAAAACCAGCTTATCAGTCTATATGCACTAAAAGTTTGTGTATATTCCATAATTTACCTTTGGCCCAAAATCATCAAAAAACGTTTTTTTGTGTCTCCTGTAAAAGTTATGTGTGGGTTACAAGTCCTTTTTCTTTCCACAGTCGATATTTTCCCATCAACTTACAACCTTCAATTTTTTGTTATGAACGACAAATTCCAGAATGTCGTACTTTTGTAGATTTGTTCAAAATGTATCACAATCGGATTTTTGATGACTCACACGAGAGCCCTTTCTGACTATTTTCACATAAGTATTATATACATACACATAGTTAAAAAAGCTATATATACACATATCAATATGTGCGCCGATGTTTCAAGCAAAACATGTTTGTTTTATGTTTATATTTTCTTTTTTCTATTGTATTGTATTTTTTAAATAAAAACAAAATAATGTTTATTCACTTTTAGGGTGTTCACTGTCAATACTTGGTGGAAAGGCATTATATTAGTAAAAACACAATATTCCTTTGTACTTCATTCCACTTTATTTAATATGTCAGGACCGGTTTCGCTTATAACGAGCATCGTCAACTGATAAGAAATATAATTTAACCATGCTATTTATACAAAAATGAACAGTTATAATCAACAATTGGCATTGAAAAGAAATTACCAATTACATTAAAAATTATTCTAAAATAACACAAAATTAAAATGTTTAACACATCTAATATATAATTAAAAAGTCATCTCAGATTAATAAATTTAGAATGGCGATTGAAAGTAATTACAAACATAATTAAATTGTGGAAAATTTTTGACAATGAAGCATTTTATCACTTTGTCATAATTCACAATCTGTTTTTCTCGTTATGTGAATTACTCGTTATACGAGGTGCTCGTTATGAGAGGTTCCACTGTATATATATTCCTTACAAATTAATAAATTTATCAATAAAATTTTAAAAAATTGATCATGACATAAGTAAAATATTTATGTTTAACATATACATCAGGATAAAACATAAAATTATTAATAAAACAACCAAGTTATAAGTAAGGAATATTTACATTTTACAGCGGATTTTTTTTATCAAAGGTGCTTCTATTTATAACTTATATTATTTGAACATAGTTCAAGTAAAAAGAACAACTCACCAATAAAAATATAAGATTTGTCTGATGTTATGGAAATGATAAATCTAATATTGGGAAATAACACATATTTATTGCTATATAGTTTGTGGAAAGAATTCACTTTGTTAGACGTTCTTGTGCTGTTATTCAATTCAGAAGGGTATTATTGGATTTCTATACATGTTACGTGTTGCGTAAGCTTTAGATAAAGAAATCAAATTCTCAATATGGAATCAATATAAACAATCTTAGTTTTTGATAACTTGGAAGTGTTCATGTTATTTATAACGCGAGAACATTTTTGTTACTCCGATCGAAAAAAGAGCAATTTTATTTATTCATTTTACCACATTTTCTTCGGACCATCGCTACGAAATAACATATTTTTGGATCACGTATAATAAGAGTGGGCTTAAATAATATGTTTAGCTAATATGATATTTTTAAAAATTGAACGAAATATTTGAAATGTTCAGTGACAGTGAGTTAAGTATTATTATATTTTCCTTATATCAATATTTAGTATCATCAAATTATGAAGCAATGAACAATATTTTTTTGTCGTAATTTACATCGCCTATTTTTTTTCATAGATTAGTTTTTTAAAATCAAGATATCAAGATCATTAAATTAAAGTTAAAAGATTCTTTTTAAATTATCAAAACACACATTTGACCATTAACTGTTTGTATAACTTGTGTATAGTTTACCACACTTTTCTCGGCAATGAAAAAAAAATCTAATGACCAATCTACATGAAGTGCATTATTTGTGAATATTGAATAATTTCAGCAAGATAAAATTATCTAAAATATTGAAATTTAAACGTGTATAACTAGTACGTCACGGTTCGTCAGCAGATGTATAAACGTTCCGTCATAGTGCATCTTGCTAGTTAATAGTATGTTTTATAAATAAGAGATGAGTAAAAATGAACTTGCATTACAAAAACCAGACTTAAAACAAAAATGTAGGTCGTTTCATTGCCGTGAGAACAAGTTGCAATTTACATTAAAAAACAATAAAACGTCGTTCGCAATACTTTTTTTATTCTATTACCTACATTAAGGGAATAGCAATGACCATTAGTGACTCAATATAGGTTTACTTATAGTTACATCAGTTTCTTGTTATTATAATATTAATTATTTTGCTGAATTGAGTTGAAAGCGACGTGATGGTTTCTAAATACATAAATTTTGATGAGAAATTTCGTAACTGATAATATCTGTTGATAAAGCTCGTCATGAGCAAAACCAGTTCTGATCATATAAAGTAAAAATAGAATTAGTACAAGTGAGTGTTTTTTTTTTAAATATAATGCTTTTCAACAGTAACAACTTAAAATTGATATTATAAATGCTTATCGGTAGTGTTAATTTTTGTAAAGTTTTCCCGATAAATTGCAACCCAAGGAAATTGCTTCTACTTTTTTATCGTATGATATTTTACATATTCAGTCAAAAGGTGGTTGTTTCATTTTAAAGTTTAAATTTCAGTAACTTGTGTGAATGTTAAAATCTTTTTTAAATAAATATTTACGCTTTGTTTTTAATGTTATACATATTATAACATTAAAAATATAACACTCTTTTGTACTAATTCCACATTTATTTAATATGATCACGATCCGTTTTGATCTTAACATTTTATTGACCTGCACCCCCTTGAATCTGAAAATATCTTCTGACACCACCTTTAAAATTTATTTACGTATTTGTCATACATTTAATATATATTTTTTATATATATCAAAATAGAAACTTCTACCACACCCCGGAAATTCTTTCGAACAACCCCGGCTTAGAACCACTGTTTAGACAGATTAAGTGGTGTTTTCTTAACTGGAAGTTAGTTTTTAATATTCAATTTAACAAATATATTTCTTATTCCACTGATTGTGTTATGAACTGTATGACGCGTTCCACCTCTCTGCATGTCACAATTTGAAACACAATCAGTGGAATAACAAAGGAATGTTATTTTTTATCACTTTTTTTTACTTCCACGAATGTTTGAAGGTAACGACAATTATCTTAGCCGAGAATATAAACGTAAAAGGTGCTTGAACATCTTTCGTGTATAGTGTTACTGTATAGTATGCATTCGTGACTTGGCCGTTTCAATGTATGCACAAACATACTTAAATGTAATTTTTGAAATCGTTGTTAGACGCCTGAAATCATTCCATTTCTGTTTATATTATGACCCATCCATAAAGATTTTGTAAACATGAATGGTATAAAATCATATCACAGATTTTTAAGACTATTTTGTGCCGATACAACAAGGATACAAAACCCTCCCTCGTGTCCGTGTCACCGGATACATACTGATTTGCATTGAATATGATTAGGGTATGTCTGAGAATGCCACGTTTGCTGTTTTGTTAATATAATGAAGTATTGATACGATAACTTCATAATATCTAAAACCGTTGTCTGTGATTTGAAAAACAGCTGCCAACAACTATATACTTTAATAAATTTATTTTTCCTTTTCTTTGCTTACCTTTTTTTGAATGTCAATAAATATTTTATTTATAATTTGATTAATGTAAAAATATGATGTGATGATATGACCAGACTATGATTAAATTTGTGCATTGTACATAAATATATATTTTTTAAATATATTAAATTAAGATTTTTTTTATTACAAGGAGAGTTTATGTACATGAATTTTATATTTTTGTTGTTGAACTTCTCATCTAAATAATGTGAACTTCCTATTGTTACCCATATTTAAAGTTCATATATTTTTGTACGCTGATTACTCACAGTTGTAAAATATTTATTAAACATCGGAATGCTTAATGATTAAACCGTTATAGTAAAGGCATGACTAATACAACTTGATATAACTAGCAATACGTTAGTTCTTATGACGGTCATTTTAAATTGGATTGACTGTATCCGTATTTGGCTTAAAGAATTCAAAATTTTATGTTAGTAATGTTGTGGCCTTCATTAAATGTATATTAAGATTTGAAAGATCCACTTTATTTTAATACATCAATCACTCACCAAGGCAAAACTTTTAGTATAAATATAGAATTGAAACGATACCTTACTGGAAAATGAAATTACGGTTTGGTTAAGAACAATGCCATTTAGTGTAAACAATAATATTTTATTAGATTTTTTTATATAATTATTATATAAAATATATTTTAATTGATTCAATAATTTGTAATGATACTAAGTAAGCATTCGTAAAGTTTAAAAATAAGAGGACATTCAAAATATTTTCGACAAATGAAAAAAACAACTATATATTTTTTAGGTATGAGATATATTGTTGTTGATATATTATGTAAATGTAGTAAATGGTTAAAAAATATTCGAAAAGATATAATTTTAGCTCAAATATGCTTATTTAAAAAATACTACATTTATCACAATTTTATATTACTTGTGAACGAAATCTCTTATTTTTTTTTTATGTAATTCAAAGAGTCGCCTAAGAATAATATGAAACGAAAACTAGAAAATGGCGTGATCTTTTTTTTAACGAAAGCACTAAGTTAATGTATCATGTCGCAAATCGTGGCTATATTTTCAACGTTTGACAAAAAAAGTTTGATTCAATTCGAAACAAAAAGTCACTTTAGTCTTGAAAAACAAAATCACGAATCAATTTCCATGAAGATGCGCAATTGATAAGCAAAAATCGTCGGTGCTTTAACCCACAAACGATATAGATTCAAGTTATATTTGTTTTGTACCAGTCACTAAAGGAAGAAGGTTTCCATTTCCAAGCTCGTTAGGAATTTTCCTTTAAAATGGGTATTTGGTTTGGTACAACATGCTATCTACGAGTTTTGTATTTAATTAATTATCTGCCGAGTCTTTCCCTCGTGAGTATTACGATATAATATTTTGACGGATAATATTTTCTCATTTCTACATTCTTGAACAGATAGACGATACATTGATGGAAAAATGTACTCAATCAGACTTGACTGTGAACGCAGCATAATTGTAAAAAAATCGATACAGCAGTTGATTAAAACAGTTGTAGATGATGTTATATTATTTTTCATATGTGGTATTTCATTTTTGATTACTCTAAAAAATATTCTAAGCTCAATCGGTTCGGTGAAAAATTGGTATCGAAAATGATGACCTTTCACGATTCTTATGAAAGGTAGCAAGTCTGCTTCAACGTGATTTCTTTTATTCAAATATTCGACCTTTTTAGCTTATTGACAAGAGAGAGGCGTGAAAAAAAGCATCACACGAAAATGTAGAACGATGTAGCTTATATTTATACCACGAATAAAGAAAACTATTCGCAAAAAGTTGATATTATTATAACGAAAAACATTTTTTTAATACACTACAAAATATTTTGAATTTATTTCAATTTGCTTTGAAGAACTCAAGTGAGTGTAGAAACAAATTTATTTTGAATGTTATATTTTTTATCACATATTGCACCAATCTCTTTTTGAAAATGCAATGAAAAAAAGTGACTCGTAGTCTCAAAACACTCAAATTTATTACGTCATTCAATGATCTCACATGGTTGGACATCCTCTTGACCACACATAATTAGCAATAAATAGTTATTCTTATCTTGCAAAAATCATAAAAAATACAAAATTTTACATCATTTAGGTTAAGTCATTAAATCATAATGGCTATTTTTAAAATCAAATAAATTATCATTTCTTAAGACCGATACATAATTATAGTGTTGTGATACATGGCAAAATTTGATTTATCGGTAGAAATGTGTGTCAGCTAAGGCATTATTTTATTGACAGTAAAATCATATTACAAGAAGATTTTTTTATCTTTTCAGAAGCGCATATTTTGCGTAGGCATTTTTCGCAATAATTTTATTTCAAAAACGGATCTCATTACAACGCCTAAACAAAGATGTCACAATTTTTTCAAATAATTTAAATTATCGATTATAAATAATTTGATTTATGTAGATATCGTAAATACAATAATAGTGTCTAAAATAGTGTTACATTAGTTTTTAGAAATAAATATAATTTAATATTTTTCAATACGTTTTTCTTTAAATATCTATGCCAGTGATCGGCAACCTACTACCCGCGGGTAATTGAATTACCCACTTCGACATTTTGAGTTACCCGCCAAGAAATTATGATATATTTTTTTTTATCAAAATTACTTATTTAATAACCAAGGAAGCCTGAAGAATGATTTTATAAAAAAAAATATTTACACATATATATCATGCAAATATGTTATGTATTATATATAAATATAATTTTTATTTTCTAAAAATGATTTTTTAAAAGTATAAATGGTAAAAAATATTTTTCTCTATTAAAAATAAATAAGCCCACCCTAAATATTACCCACTAATCAAATTTATTGTTTACCCAGTCACTTAAAAGGTTGTCGACCACTGATCTATGCCATGGTCGAAAATGTGAACGCAGTCTTTCTAATTTCTGATGATAAATACTTCGAAAACATGTATTACAATTTGAACATGTAATGTACACAAAACTGGTTGGTATATATTTTGTATTCTATGCATTTTATATTCTAAATGGTTGTAAACAACCTTATTGGAAGTCAATGATAATCTGAATAATTAATAATTGCATTACTATGGTTTCAACTACAAATTGCTCTTATGATAATTATTTATGTCTGTTGCACTGTCGTAAGGACATAAGTCATGGATGTATATATATTTTAAATCTCGTGTAACTAAAATGAGAAGACGATAATTTATTGAATTTTAATATGAATATATTTTTCAAATAATTAACACAATGTTTTCTAAATAGTATTGATGGCTAATAAATGAAATGTTTTTACATGTATTATTATTTTAACTTTATTATTAAATATATTATTATTTTATAAAATATAACTATATTAAATAAATATAGAAATAGTATATATATTTTTGTATTAGTCATACATTCTATACAAATTATGTGATATCTAAACCTGTTGTACAATTGTCACCATATGAGTTTTGAGAAATAAAAATGAATTATTGTCGCTCTGTAAAAAAATGTCATTCTACGAAATTCAAACAAAAAACTTACTTCTCATGAAAAAAAATGCGTCAGTGGCTTAATAAAGTATTATGTCATTTTTATAAGTTGAATTTGTGGACTTTAAAGAATTTTCAATGCTTAAAACAGGTATGGTATGAATAAAGAATGCTTTAATTTAATTCTGTAAAATGGCGCATCCCTTGAAATTTAATTTTGAAAAGTTTACAAAATAATTTAAAGTTTACCCGCGGTATGAAAAACATTTATCTAAATATGTTTTATCAAAATTGTTTACATAAGTTATAAATTGTATGCTTAAAAGTTTTATGTTTTAATACAAAAGACAAGCTTACGAGCTGTATAAAGAAATACTTCATATAAATAATAATGTTATTTGAAATATCAGTTCATGAATTATTATTTTATTTGTACCTCAATATCAATCTAATTTTGTATGAGTAATATTTGAAAAAAAACTAAGTCAATGTTATTTATAGACAAGCGTGGATGAATATAATAATGATCAACTCACTATCACTTTCACTATCGTTAAGTTCATTCATTGATCAGAATCAATGGTTTCCAATCTGTTATGGAAAAAACAAATCGAGTGAAAATAACATCAATCAATTCGCAGATGCACATTTGCGATTTTTCAATTAGAAAAATAAATATTAAAGGATTTTTTTCATCTGCTAAACTAGATTAATTTAATTTTACGGGAATTGATAAAAAAAAAATACCAAGCAAAATAGTTGGATGCTTTGAATTAACTCCGAAACCTTACTTTTATTGGTGAACATATATATTTTAGAAAACTTTGTTTAACATAAAAAACTTGAATAAATAAATAATTTAAAAAAAAAATAACAATATAAGTATGTACACTACTTATTTTTTACCAAGTAATAAATCATAAAAATCGTTTTCTTTTCAAAAAATATTTAAAATTATTAACTTATTTTTATATTGTTTTACCATGTTTTTGAGAACTGCAGATTATTATTTAAAATTGAATACGCCTTTGCGATGTTCATAAAAAAAACGCTTTCAAAGACTATTCTCCACAAAAATTGCATTGTTCGATTCTTCTTTACAAACCTGAGACATAACTGGGTTTGAACTGTCAATCCTTAAAGATTTTTAAATTTGCAAACGTTTTTTGTTAATATAATATTTTATTAACAACAGATCGTGAGCATATGGCGATGCTAATTGATTAAGACTCATTCGGAGACAGTTATTCACTTACTTTTAATAATCATTGTTAATACTATATGATTTTTTCGATCGTGATTATTATTAAATATTTTTTGAGAGATTTATGAATGGGAATTGTTTAACAAGTATTCATTTAATGTCATTAGAAATTCATTAAACAGTTTTATTAAAGCCTTGACGTATTTTCATTGACATAATGAGTAATGAGTATATCGTTTTGTTTAATTGTTTTTCACAGCCTAGTTAGTAACGCTCTACATTTCCAATCTGGAAATAAATTAAAAAAAATATTGTTTTTAAGAAATTTACCTACCTTATTGCTATTAACATGTCACACTTTATTTTTAAGGAAACGTATTTCAATGAAAGTGATATCATAAGGCATGAGGATATTGTTTCTTCAGTTGTGATTGTCATCTCGTTCGTATTGACTTTATTTTATATTTCTTTCTCTAATATAATATTCAAATAATGGAATAAGTGAAAGTTCAAAGAACTAATATTAAATTATGTTCGGAAAATAAATACTAATAATCTGGGAAACTACAACTACGCCGCACGATATGTAACCTGATTGATTGCTGCGTTCACGTTTTAGTTTATATACGTTATCAAAATGTTTATAGATTTTTTCAAAATAATAACAGCTATTACTTGTTGATAAATGGAAAGTATTATTTTCAATATATGTTAAATACGAAAAAGTGACGTTTATATTATCTAAATGAATTAGGCTGAACGTGAGAATACTGCTTGACTTCCATCTCCAAACAATTTCTGTAGATAAAACATACTATGGCCATACATTTTGTACCAAAATTACTCCAAAATTGTAAAGTTAGCTAATTTTACAAATGTTGCATGTTTTATATCAACGTTCTTGTTTTTTTTTTACCTTGTTGTAACACATTCTGTTTTTATTAACAGCGATATGACAGAAATAAGGTTCTCCAGACATTATATTTATTTTGAAAAACAATTGAAATGATTTGCTGATAAGCTAGTCTCTATGAACTACATTTAATTCAAATGTACCCTTACACGAAAGAAACCTCACGCAATGAGCTGAGATTATTTAGAATATTAACGTACGCTATAGAGTATAGATGACATTATAATCGTCACCAGATTCAAGTTTTCAGTCACTGTATTCAACATCCGGCATAGAAAAACAGTCTCCAATATTGCTTAAAATAAATGCTGTACTTGACTGTAATAAATAATGAAAAGCTCTTTTATTTGCCAAAATATTATTCACTTTTAGGGTGTTCACTGTCAATACTTGGTGGAAAGGCATTATATTAGTAAAAACACAATAATCCTTTGTACTTCATTCCACTTTATTTAATATGTCAGGACCGGTTTCGCTCATTACGAGCATCGTCAACTGATTGCTCAGTTGTCAGTTGACGATGCTCGTAATGAGCGAAACCGGTCCTGACATATTAAATAAAGTGGAATGAAGTACAAAGGATTATTGTGTTTTTACTAAAATATTATTCATTGATATCTCATCAAATTTTCAAGAAATATCTAAAGTGCGCAAGTTTTCAAGTTAACAACGTGTCGTTTGACAAATCACACGATGTCAAGAACGTTAATAAACCTTTCTTGATAAATAAATTTTGGCTGCAATAAATAATATTACAAAAAGTTATATTATGTCAATGTATATTTAATTTATTGTTCATGCATCTATACACAATTCGAACCTTTATTATTTCCCGTTTGCGGAAGGCACTAGAATTTTAATTGAAGTCGTGGCGTTTATGTGGTCTGAGAAGATGTCATATTTAAATGATAATTATAGAACAACAAATTACGAACAAAGTATTCAAAAGTACATATCATTATTTAAGATGAAGATGTTATTGACTTAAACGTGAAGTTTGGGTAGTTTGTTTTGATAATTGTATCACGAAAATAAACCATTATGCAGAACAAACATGATTTTTTTTTTCAATTTAATTAAAATATACTATATACTAAATATACTATTCAAGAAAAACCTGTTAAAGGTCAACTGTTATTTCAGTTAACATGAATTTATTTCATCTTGAAAGTAAAAACTACACAATTTTCAATAATGTCTGCCATGTATCATGTATATTTTTTAGCTAGAAAATATTCGATAACGAGAGAAATAAATTTACTACCGACTTCTTAAGAATTATTGTAAGTGTGCTTTAAAACTTCAGGATATCGATTCTCAGAATCAATTTTTTTATTTACATTCAAGAACTTAAATGTTTTCAATTTCTATCAGCCCGTACAGTACTTTTTTTACCTTTGAAAAGGCAGATTTTATAAGCATTTAATCTCTTAGAAGTTGCTGAAATAAATGTGTAGTAGATCATGTTCAAAGATTGTCCTTTCTTTAGATAATATAATATAGTCATACTTGCTTACTTCATCTCAGTAAGTTTTCCATTTCAAAAATATATCATCTCATGTAGTGAGTATCACTGTTCTTAATGTATAATGCCATTAGTGGCTTGACGAAAATTGTACGTATTTTATGTGATGATTCTCTGACTTTTTTATGGCTCAACTTTTTTCACCAATGGGTTAAGATGGAAAAGAATTTTACTGAAGTTTTTTCTTGCATTCTCATTAGTTGTGTTTACAATTAAATTACAAAAATTCTAAAATAATATCTCTAGTTTATAAAGGTGTAAATAATATTTCATTAAAAAACCAGATCTGAAACAAAAATACATAACGTCGGCTATTACAAAAATATTTTTAAGAATAAATACTTCAAGATAAATCCTATTTGCAAATAGTAAAAAAAAATCATTTCCTTCCGCACAATATAAACATCTTTTGTGTTGTCTAGGTTGGAAAACGTTTTTTGAATATCTTGAGGTTATTTGCACAAACATCTTTCCTTTGAAATCATTTCCAGTCGGAAATCACGCGGTAAATAAAGTCATGACGAAGGATGTTTGGTCTCCACGAACGAACTTCGCATATTAACAATTTGAACTGATTTTACTTCTACTGAATTGATTGTAAGTATTAATAACAAAATTTTTTAAAAATTGTCTAGCATCTTTATTTGTACCAATCGCATGATTATTTATTATATCTTAACAGCAAGTACTCAATTAAACATGTAATATTCCAATCAAAACCAATCATTTGGTAAACAAAAAGTGAAATTTAATACTTTCGATGGGTTCGGCGGTAACTTTGTGGAAGCTCATTTTAATATAAAATGAAATAACTTAGATTATTCCACGTATTGTGTTACAAAATGTGACACGTGTTTCGCCTCTTTCAGAAGCATCCTCAGACAACTACTTTTGCAAATGCTTGCTTAAGTAACTGAAGTAAGTGATTTGCCATCATAAAGCAGCACTGGCAGAATGAAGTGACGAAAAAATGGTAATTGATTAACGCTTAAAGAGGCTGTGGTATATATTCTTCCCACCCGAATTTTGACTTATTTCATCAAATTAGTGGTTTTAAAACCAAAAATATTCCCAATATTAAAATTATACAATTAATGTAAAACTTACTATATGTTTTGTGTCTAATCCTTTGTGAAATACAAATCTTTACTTGGAATAACTTTATTATTGTTGGGTTAATGCGGCCTTGTTAAGGGTTAAAATCGAATTTAGCTGTGTGTTATAGAAAGCCTGCATTGAGTTAAATATAGCTCTAGATATTGCTGAGAAAAGAAAAAACTCCTCCATTTAACTGGCATCTAATGTTGCTATTGAATACGACAATCTATCATACTTTGGATAAAACTAGTCTGAATATGAAGTTGCATGTCACATTAATTTAACTTGTTTTAAGTGTTTGTTTTCAAACCAAAGTGGGATGACGTGCTTTGTATCTTATCAATGGGCTCTCGGTATGTTCATGTCTAAGCAATTACAGAATTAGGTATGATTAACTCGTTATAATTGAAGAAAATTATACAATGCAGATGAATGGAAGAAAAATAAATGCTTACTCTTGTAACCCCAATCAATTAAAAATACAAATATCCTCGAAAAATTTGAACATCCCTACTTCATTTATATATTTTTAAGATTTGATAATATAAAAATGCTATCTACATAATACATTTAATACCCAAAAGCACGATTTTTTTTGACCCGGAAATGACTTAAAAAGCTCTCAATATTGCGATATTATTTTTCATGGATGTCACTCAACATCAACAATGTTGTCGGAGGAAATTTAATATTGTTTTTTCTTATAAATTACTTCGGCATTTTATTTACATTGTTAAAACATATTACTTAAAGCTTAAATAAACAATAAATAATTATGATTATATTAAATATTCATATTCAATACCTTAGTTTTAATTCGATTGAAAATGAATACCTGTTATGTTATAAATCTTAATTGCATGTACTAATTTGAAATGTTCAATCAAAATCTCATTATTTATTTGTTTATTTGAAAAATATTTAAAAGTTTGCCCCAAAGATAAAATCTTTTAATATTAATTAGGAAAAAAATCATCTTAACGTTAATAACTTTTAAGACTAATTAACTAATAACTTTGCGAAAATAATGTATACAAGCTATCAGAATAAACAAAAAGTAATAAATGTATGTAATAAATACATTTGTGGTGTAAACGTTTAATTAATCAATGATAGATCATACACGTACAAGAAGTCAAAGTAAAATAAATTATTAGATAAAAAATACTTAAGATTTAATAGTCAGTGATTTACATACTTTTACCCATATAACTTTATAATATTTAGCTACGCCAAGTCCTCATTGGCGAGGTGTGGTATTATTGTAATTATGTATTACTTGAGTTGCATACTGAGGTTATTTTGATTACTTGTGAAACTTGCATACCAAACAGTTTTCGTCCAACCTAAAGTTGTATTATAACGATGAGTATAATATAAAAGTATATAATCTGAAGAAACTACGTGTTTCTTAATCTGCAAATATCGGTGTAAATTAAAAAAAACAGAATGTTAATAAAAAGGCGATTTATAAAATATCACATTTCAAAATTGATTGTGTGTTCGCTATGTAGACCCTTGAAAAGAAGGATCATAGTAAAAAAAAATACTGAATGTGATTCAATGTTTCAATTCAATAACTTCTTTTAGCTTAAAACAAGTACCATAAACCTATTTCGCGTGAGCTGGAATAACAACAAAAGTATAATTTTTGTAATGTATTTATATATGTATGTACAGAATCAACAGGTTTTTTTTAATTTAGTACTTTATTACGGGTTGCTTATAAATATATAATATTCGGGCTTGGAAAACAAAGGTGGCAGTTTTCGTAGTTCTAAAATGTTGGCAAATCAATTGGAACATATTTTTTCTTTTAAATAAAAAGCGTATGCAATAATGAATGTTGAATGTTCTAAAGAGTACCAACATGTTATTTTTTTATATAATTCACTATGAAGGAATATGTCAAATGCGTCTTTTATTACATATTCTTCAAAAATATATGTTTTAGAGCTTTACTCTATTTAATATAAAAAAAATAATTATATGCGGAATTGCCAGTTCTTCGCGAAAACATATCTAACTCATTCTCGACAAAAAAAATTAACTGCCATGATTGTTTCCAGACCCCATATATGAAGCTGTCTGGAAATCACCAAAAATAATAAATGGTTCTTATGTTGTCAACGAGATATTTTTTTGTGTTTAACTGTGTTTTTAATAATTCTAATATAAAATAATAATATTAAAATATCCTTAACGTTTTAAAGTGATAAACATTGTCTTTATTCATCGCTATAGTATATATTGCTCCTATAAGCAATAAGCTACTAAAAAACCGTTTCCCCTATGTTTAAAAATAAGGTGAAAAATGCTTAATGGTTCTGAAAGTGGAGCGAGGCGTAAAATAAAATGTAAATGCAACGAAAATATGGATGCCTGTTAGAAAATTTACCGTGCGAGCAAACTGTTGAGTGTAAAAGCAAACCCTTAAAGCAGGCAAAATTTTGTGATATCGTGTTAACGAAATTTACATATATTATACAAAACATGAAAAACTCGAATTCTGTTAACATTTCGAATTAAAAACAAATCCTATGTAAACCATGTTTTTCCGTTGATTTCATATAATTATGAATTGATGTAATGCTTTCAGTGACTTATTATTTCCTACCACCAAAAAAGTTGTTTACATGTAATCTTCATAGTCTTAAGACTCATAAATCCATCACTCTATAAATCAACTCATAAATCTAATCACTTAATAAATCGATTATAATACAAAAAAGGTAGAGTCATGAAGATTCAGCACCATTTTGGCTTTTTGTATATTTCAAAGCCGTACATGTAATTTAATAAAAATCCATGTTCATATTATAATGTAACAATGGTTACGAATAACGCAGAACAAGGAAATAATATGCCCCAGAAATGTAAAATTTCCCTACCTGCTGCCATAGCATCTCTTGACGAAAAAATCGAACCGTAAGCTTTTTCGCTAATTTCCCTGACCTAGAGCTCCTTTTTGACCGATCTAGTATAATGTTGCGAAATATGTACGTACAAAAAACGTATGGTATTTTTTTTATAAAAATAAATAGTGAGGTATAAACTTCTTTTAATTCCTCATTTCAATTCCAGTCTAATGTTGAATATTTTTGTTGTCACTTATGTCGGTATTTTACAATCATTTTGTTCGAACACTGATAATTTAATGTATTTTTTTCGTTGTAATATTTTGATAAATTCTCTCAAAACACCTCTGACAAATATTCATTGTCTGTTATTAAGTATTAAAATAAATATACCCTAACAACCTTCATAAATCATCGAATGCAATAAATAAGCTACTTCTACATTTATCATTAGTTAGGGAGGGATATTTCTTCTTCGGACTAAGATATCAAAGCAAGATAAAAATAAAGAGTAGGTTTAAATTGAGATTCTTCTTATTTAAATAATATGTAGCTCATAAATAATGTTATTGTACTTTAGGCAGTATTAATCATGTTTTTCTATATCTTTTGGCGAATAAAATAATTCAGGTTTCTCGGCCAGTTTTTAGCAAAATATATTAACGGATGCAGGTAGATAACAAAACCTTCGTGTTTTCAATTGACGTTATTTATAAAACTAATGGAGAGTTCGTATCATTTCACGGTGCCAGAGAGTCCAGCATAACTTACAATCCCGGAGGATATAAATTTAACCACTGAAAACATTTCGGAGGTCAACAAACGAACTGGCATTTCTGAGAAGAGTCAGATCTTCAGCTCAATCTAAAGTTGTTTCATGCGCCCACAGTCTTGCACTTGCACTGGATATCTAAATGCATTTGGTGATGTATTTAATGCATTTAAAAATCGTGACGCAATATTTTTAGTCGTTAGGGACCGATAATAAATGAACTTTTTATTCTTAGTGAATCAATTATACGTATATAATTGGTCACAACTGCCTATAGCAAGTGAATGAATCTCAAATCAGAAAAGGTTTTTCATATCCTTTTTATTTTTTTCAAAAAATAGTGCCTGCAACCATTGTTTTGAAGATTTTTCCCTATAGATATTGAAAACACGATCAATGTTATTACTATTCTGAATATACAATGTAAGAAGGACGCCATTGAGTATCTTACAAAATTCTAAAAAAATATTACTGTAATATATAACAATTCGAACACTTAACAGAACTCTGTACTAGGGAATCCAATCTCGGACACTTTTTCTTATCTCGGGATTGACCATTTTCAATTCCGTAACCCCGAGATCCCGGGATTGAACATTGAACATAAAATTGTGTACACATTGGAATTCGAAATTTTGAAAAGTTTTGCTTGGCGAGCCTGGGATTTTTTAAACAATTACATGTCGATTTCAAAAACTCAGAAATTTGCGAACTTCCCAAAATGAACACCGCGAAAACTTTTTTTTGATCTTCCAAATTTTATGTTCTGTAATTTTCTCAATCCCAAAATCCCGGGATTGGTACTGTCATAATCCTGGGATTTCGGGATCACAGAATTGAACGGGATCCCGGGGCTTCGGGATCTGGAATCCTGGGATAAGAAACTTGTACATACTGTGTAATTATATTATTTGAAACTTTATAACATGTATACAGTAATTTGAGTTTATATATTTTATATATAAACAAAAAAAAATATATCCATGTATCCGATAGTTTTGGCGGTAACTTTATAAAAAACCATTTTAAATAATAAATTAAATTTGATAACTTTTTTATTCCATTGTGTCTCTGGTTGACAATCAATGAAATAAAAAAAACCACAAGCTTAATTTCATATCGATATCCATCTATCCATGTAGGAGTTATTGTGGATTGTGTGACCGTTTTTATTAAATCATTTATTTACTAACGATCAAAAAAGGTCGCCTGCTGTAGTCTAGCTGGTTAGAGCTTGCTCTACCGATCAGGTGGGCCTGGGTTTGATTCCCGGTCAATGGTCTAAGGTCAATGTCAAATTTGGATTTTTCAATTAAAATTTTAAACTTAGGATTTTGTCGTTTGCGATGACAATTATCTTTAAGTAAATCTCGAATGACTTATCATCGAGTTTTTCTAGTATGATCTTTCAACTTTCAAATATTTGGCGCATTGGTATTACAGCTTATTAATTTCGACGCGTTTTTACGTTAAATGTAAAAATTGTAGTTTATCAATCTTTTTTATGGAAATGCATGACAATACAATAACCAAAGCTGCGGAGCCGGAATCGGGAGTCGGGGGTTTTGTTCGGAGTTGGAGTCAAAAAAATCTTACGACTCGCACCCATTTTTATAAAATATATTTAATCATGTGTATTCAAAATATACAATACTCCAGAACCTTGCCAAAGAATTCTAGGCTGACTAGAAATGATCTGGTGGTATACATATATTCAAGCTAAAATGAAATGATGGATTAATTTCTTTGGAGTTGGAGTCGATTTTTTACCCGACTGCACAGCCTTAGTTTTAACAAACATTCTTAAGTTGTAACTCCATTGAAAGATTTTTTAAATACATTTGAATAAAAGGTTTTCACAATTAATTTATCGTTTTCAATTAAAAAAACAATCCGCATTATTATTTATCCATGGTATAATAAATAATACAATCCTTTAATGAGTCAACACGTCACATTTTTGGTCGATATTCATAAATTACAATTGAAGTAAATGGAGAACGATTTATTTACTGATAAAATGTAATTATACACCATTAATCTATAGTCCTTATAATGAACTAAAAGAATGGTATCTGATTCGTATTATTTTTTAATTCAAATACTGCAAAACAAACCATATACGAAAACTCTTTCAGTGTGCAGGCGGTAAAGTGTTAGATAAATTAATCTTTGTTTTAAAGCGATCCTTGTTTTGGCCAACTGCTCGCTATTTTTCGAAGATGTTTTTCTTGTTTTGTGTGAATGCCTTAAAAGTTGAAACACATACTTTAGTGGATTTCAAGTCATAAAGATTGTGCAAAAAAGCAGTTTTTTCATTCAAATTATTTGTTTCCATAATAATATGATCTACGTTAGTAAAATCAGCTATTAATATTATATTTAAAGAGGTTCTATAATTGCTTTAAAAATAATTAAGAAATGGAGATATTTATAAAATAAAACTCTACTAGAAGAGTATCATTTTTTATTTTGTAATATAGTTTAAAATATTTCTTGTCATAAACCTATATATATACAATCAATTATTATACATATATATACAAAATTAGCTTCGCTTAGTGTGCTGACGAGTTTGAAACCCTATACAGATATTTAAAAAGTAAAACACTATTTTTGCAGTTCAGTATAAATACCACGGTATTAATGTGTATTCTGATCATATTAAATAAATTTGGTACAAAACAGTGTTTTATTTTTTTGAATATTTCTTCCTTTCTACCAAGTATAGAGACTGAACACTTTAAAAGTGATATATGAATGTAGATAATTTCATAAATTGATTTTTCAATCGATTTATGGTATTTTTGTCGAAAATTTCCTACCATATATCCGATGATAAGAACGTCATTCAGCGACAGCGATTAACTAACCACTAGTTGTATCTAAGCGATATCTTTCACTCCTGTCTTTGAAACGGAGAGATTGGGCAACTGTGTAATCAGCAGTTGTCGTAGAAAAACTTCCGTGGAGATAAGTTATATTGAGGAATCAAAATGTACTCCATCCAGATTGAAAGCAAATAGTGTAAAACATAATTTATAAATAGATTATATATCGCATACGTATTGTATTTTATTAATTGTGACATTTATATTACAACAATGCGACTTCAACATAGTTTTAGCTGATACGACACTATTATAGATGTCAGATTTAGTAATTTTAAGACATGTGCGCTGAAATACGACGACAGGTAATCAGCATTCAGTCACTTACAATATTCCAGATCCTAAGACAATGGTTCTCGGTTTGACTGTTATAGGCAATATAACATTTAAACAAATCTACGAGATGATACTTCGTGATTCCTTTAGAAACAATACCGGGAAGTCAATCATATCCAATATAAATTTAAACATATATGAATACCTGATTTTACATATTTATATTAACTTAATTATTTTGGAATCTTAAACATCTTATTCAATTTATAAAAAAATCAATTATAATATTTACTCTATGTCGCTTTCTGGAAATAAAAGTATTTTTTACGTTTTAAAATATTAATTCGTACGTTTTCTTACATCTCGTTATTTTTAACCCGAGTAAATACAATATTATACATGCAAAAAAATCGTTTTGCAAAACATTCAGTAATGAAAATTGATTTTTCTAATGAAGGACTTGTAAAATATTTTAAACGTACGTGCGTTTTCTATGTCATTTAATGTGATTTCGGCAATGATTAGTTTAAATGAATTGCTCATCAGCCCTTAAATTATTATTTGGATATTTATATAATTTTTTATATGTTTATCTATGTATGTAAACATAAAATATTATCCAATTTCAAAAAGGTATCCATCATTTGACACTTTGATATTATGATATTTTAAGGATAAAATATTTTTTGACTGATATACTACAACATATTTATTATATTTATGTATCAAATACAAGAAAAATAAAAAAAGACTACAAGAAAAAAAAAGTATAAATAATTCAAAACTTTTTGATACGTAGAATGTTATATAGTGTAAATGAATCTTTATTTATTGGCGTCAATGTATTTTCACTAGCTTATTTTTGATAGCGGTAGACAAAAAGATTATTGTCTTCGTGCTAAATGTATCCTCAAAAGATTAGAGATAAAAACAACATTAATTTAATTAACTATATGCGGTAATGTTTTGAATTGATCAAGTTTTTTTTGATAACACCTTTTATATATTACTGATTTTATTTAAACAAAAAGCTATTAGTAAAAATAACAATTTCTTTCACACAGACAGTTTAAGCATTTATTAATTAGGTATTATTGTGTAATGAAATGAAGTTTTTTTTTATATTTTCAAGCCTCATTATATATACGAAAAAAGCCACCAATCGATAGGACAAAATTTAAAAATAAAATCATATTTATAGATTTAAAATTTTGTGTATCATTGATTTGATGTTAATTTGATGAACATAAAATAATGTTTTTTTAATTGGCATAAACTCGACGCTCTGGTTCGATTTCCGTTCTTAATATCTTAAAATACATATTAAAAGTAATCAAAGACTATTTCACAAAATAGTTTGTAAATTAATTTGCGTTTTTCAATTTTTTTTAAGAATTCGTTTAGTTACTTAAGCTGTCAATTTAAGTTCTTTGACCTGCTATATAATAATATTTATCTGCAGCTCAGTATTTATTGTGTTAAAAAATATATTCTAAATAAGTTATGTTGGTATTTATGTAAAATTCAATAGCTTCCGTTAATAATGTTGATAGTTGCTAGTTCAAAGATCGTTGACTTATTTATTTAATCTTCATTTTAAATCTCACGTTTTTGCTTATTTTTTTTTAAGTCGCTGAGGTATTAATTTTAATTGACTCCTTATTTGTTCCAATCAACATCGGTATTTGGTATAAGCGATAAAAATTTTGGCTTATTGGAGTTTGACTAGACAATTATAATATAAAAGACAAACTAACTATCTGTATTAAATTTTCGGTATTATTAATGCCCAAAATTGAATTATAATTTCTCTATAGTCTCAAATTTAAAACTAATAAGGCAACTAACTATACAGGAATAAAAGAAGTTTTTTTTTAAATAATTAATATTGTGCTGAGAATGAACTGACTTGTACTAATTAACATTACAAAGATTATATAATAAAAATGTATTTTTTGCACTTTACTCAAGTCGATACTTATCAGTAATATCGATATACAAATAGTGTAGTGATTCAACTGTTGTTCCAGTTAAATATCTTTACGAAGCAATCCACTACCGCCCTCAGATCAACTTCTACTTAGGTTGTTTAATGTTTAAAATAACATATTTTTCACCATTTTCGCTCCTGACACAAAGCATGTAGACTTCTAATGGATTGTTGCAAATAATATATTGTCACTAAGTTTCTGTTTTTTGTGAAGTAGTAAGTGATTTGTTCTTAACCATTCGTTAAAAAAATCATTTTGGAATTTGAGTCATACATTGCATTTCAAAATGTTATAAATTGTCTTAGTTTGTTAACACTCGGCCACGGTTTTTACTAAATTTTTACCGAAGTATTTTTAGTAAATTAATATCATAAGCCGGTTGATACGAGTTTAATGTGTGATATTTATTTCAAAATAAATATTATTTTATTATAAAGTATCATGTATTTGATTTTATATAGATTTTCCCTCCCCCATGATCAAAAATAGTAAATCTTTGAATTTTAATAACACATTGATTTAATAGAGAGAGTTATCAATCAAAAAAAGATCCCTTTCTTATTATTATTATTATTTTCAATCAATATATCAAATTTTGGCAGATTTAATTTTTATGGTGGTTTTATGATGAAAAGTTTTGATAAGCCGTCATCATAAATTAAAAACTATTTTAAACTTAATCAAATTTTAGTTAGGTGTAAAGCCGTCTGATTAATGATTTGTTTATCAAATTTTGTATATTTTGAGTATTTAAGAATGAATTTTCATTTATTAAAAAAATATAATTGTTTTGAAGTGGTTATTGGTGTTTTTGAGTTATCGGAGTTTTTATCGTCAATTTTGCCTCATTATACTAATTTATTATAAAAGTATTATTACAGCAACATAAAAACGTAATTTAATATCATGATGTAATAGGTCATTACTAACAAAAATACATTCACTTTCCACAAGTCTATTATGAGCGCTTTATGATTTATATGAAGGAAACCCGACGAAAGTTTTTTGATGTGGGTTCACACATATATTATTACCTCCCCTTGGACAATACGTGGTATAAATTATATTTTCCTTCTAACGTATGAATATCCGCATCTGACGTTATCAACAACACAAAGTTCGTAGCCATAAATTCACCCCAGGAAAATGGTAGCATCAGTAAGCTGCAAAAAACGTTAAGCATCGTGATGGTGCATACATTTTGCAGTCTCTACAGGAATTGTTTGCTTTATCACGCCTGTTTGCCAAGTGAATGTATGGACTTCTTTAAAAATATATTTTTCAAACAGTTAAACAACGGAAATAAAGAATGGCTGTTGACGGTCTGACATGATTTTTTTAATAAATAAAAAACATTTCAATGTTTAAATTACCAAATATTATTTGTATTACCTGTGCTATTTTTTTACTCAAATACATAAATTATTAAAGTTAAATATATTTGTTTCAACTCCAAAACAATATATTTATGATGAAAATTGAGTAAAAATAAATTATCACGGTATCATGATAAAATGATGGAATGGTGTATTTTTGCTGTTAAATTAGTCTTATTAATCTAAATATTAAAAATGCATTTTTTATATTAAGTTATAGTTTCTTGCTATTTAAATTCAGTTTGACAACTGCATCATCGATGACAAGCCAATACGTATAAAAATCATATTTTTTTATACATCTTCTTAAAACTTCTTTCACAGCTTTTTTTTGATAAGATCACAAATGTGTTTTATTTATAATAAAAATCGGCAAAGTATTAAATAAACTATAATTAAGCTGGTTTTAATGTCCAATATTTTTATGGCTAACTTACTATCGAAGCTTCCTGTTAGCTTACGATTGGAGAAAAAGCTTAGTTACAACCTGGGAAAAGAGCTTTTGTTATTTTTTTCGGAGTTGTTTAACTAAAAGCTTTCATACGTACACATATTCTATTCACAAACACTTGATACAAACAAAATAAAACTTTATCGAAAATTAACATATTTCAAAGTAGCTCAACAAAACTTTATTTTTTTATTTGTAAAGTAATATTACGATCATTCAATATTTTGATAGAAAGTCCACTTTGGTTCATAGCTTAGCGGCTATAGCATTAAGTATTTTTTTACAGGTTAAAGAATTTCTTAATTCAAATACATGTGTAATAAGCATATTTCGTACAATGTTACAAAAAAACACTATTTTTACTAATTTCAGATTATTTATTATAGGTCAGGTTCGGTTTCACTCAAAGCAAGCATTATCAACTAATAAGATATAAAATGATACAGGGTTATTTATATAAAAAAAGACTAATAACATGGTGTGACAAACAATTGGTAAAAAAATACAAAAGAATTTATATATAATGTAGCAAATTATAAACGAATGATATAAAATTATATATAACTTAAATACTTGAGACCTCTAATAGACGAATACTACTGATTCGCAATTATAAATAAACCCGATTAAAAAAAAATAAGGAAAAATCGTATATGTGATGAGTTAAAAAGTAATTCTTGAATCAGCATAAGTAGCACATGAGAAATTTTAAAAATGTATTTTACGATATCAAAAATAATTAGTGTAAATAAACATTTCAATACAGCTCTCAAGTAGTTTGGGGATTGAGATTTATTCCCCAATATCAATTCTTACAAACATAAGAAAAAAAAAACAAACATTCATAAATATTTGATGATAAACAACGGATATAACAAAAACGACGAATGAAAAATAATTTGCTTATTTAATTAATTTGATTAATTATACTCTATATCAAATAATGTTAAATTAGTACAAAAGTGATTTATTTTTAAATATAATAATATAATGCCTATCCATCGACAGTGAAATTTTTTTTTTTTTTTATATCAAATTTATAGAGCTTCAAGTACCAGGACGCACCAAGGTTCTTCGAGTCTCCTTCATCGATAAAGATTTTGAAAAATTGAAAATTGCATCCTCTTACCGTCGTTTGCAGACGGAAGGGCGCGATCACTACAGAGATAAGAAGTTCACGGGAACTCCATATGCATTATTTTGCAAATCACAAGTGATTCTGATTTTTCTTAAAGTGAAAATATTAAAAAAATATTTTTTCAATTCAACGTTTATTTTATTAATTGTGGTAATATTTACTTAAATCTGTCTTTAATATAAATTTACATTCTATATTGCATTTTTTCTGAACTTCATAGTGTTAAAATCCACCAAAACTGATACTTAACGTGTTTATCATTTTTTTTACAGTAAACTTATATTCAGAACATTTGTCATTCTTTATTTGAAGTTGATCTGATCATTTTTTAGCTTAATCATTGAATATTTTTCGACAAAAAAAAAGCATCCACGTATTTGTCAGAACATTGAAAAAATTCTTGATGTGTGAATAAATTGCATTCCATTTATCAATGAAATACCGAAGTGCTTTATACACTCCCTTAAAAATTATTTGATAATATGATACCAACAAATAATTTACTGAGGGTTATAATATAAAAGTTAAATTTTGTTTAACCTGCTTTTTTTACATACCATTTATCAAAATTTATAAATTCTCACTTTCATCTTTAAAAGTGAAGTTATAAATATATGAATAAACGGCTTCATAATAGGCTTTGAGCGTATTAAGTTTGAATGAAATTACAGAGGTTTGTTTTACAGTTTTCTCAGAAAACACATAAATCGAGCAATTATCACGTTAGCAAACGGCCCGGCCCAGCCCTATCGTTCTGAAAATAGTTGATCGAAGGTTGACCTTTACGGAAAAATACACACGAGTCGAATTTTAACCACTGATATTGTCCACGCTGCTTGCATGCTGTTGATATAAATTATAAAATCAATACCTTGGAAAACACGCTATTTGCTTGTTTGGTATAAATACTTCAAGAAATGATAGCATCATTTTAGAACAAGCATTTACCTTACCAAAAATATAAGAAACTACATTTAAATAAAAGCAAATCGTATTGTTTTTTTTACACGTGTGATCATTCTTAACTCTTGTTAATATTTATTTAATGCGCCTTCCATTATGGAAGGCGCATTGATTATAAATCATGTCAAATTCAAATGTAGTATAATATGTTTTCATTACCAAGATAATAAAAGTGGTTATCATTAACTCACTGAACTTAGTATTATAAGTATCAATTCAAATATGTATAGACATTTTTTAGATGCCTTTCAAGTTTAGACGGAAGTCAAACTTAAGCATTAATCCAGATTTACTTATCTCGCTAGAATTGCCCTCTGTGAGAATCTAAAAAAACGGCGTTGCTAGTTTTCACAAAAAAAGTTAGAAAAATCACGAAAACGTAGTATACACATAATAGCTAAGAATCGTTATTCAATAAGATTTAATAAGCATGCCATTATTTACATATCATTAAATCTTGTTTTATATACTGTAAATATTTTTTATTCTTCAATACAATGTTTGAACAAATACATTTTATCTACACTATATCTAAAAAAAATACACTATTTTATTTATTTTTAAGTACTTAATGATATTTTGATCGACGTTACAATAAAAGATTTATTACGACATTGATTTTAATTTGAAAGTATATATTGCTTTAGTGGTATTAAAATACAATTAATTATAATGCATTTTTGTAGTATTTTGTGCTCTTAAGCTTTATAATAATATTACAAATGTTTTAGGCAATTAAAAAAATGTAATCGAATAGTATTTTTAGATTCGGTTAAAGTAAAATACCCAAATATAAATTTGTACAAAATACTTATCATGTTAGTTAGGGTTGGAGATAAATACTGTAGGGTAACGTAAAAGATATTGATTTCACTAAATAGGGTAAACATACCATCTGGCACAAAGGGTACATGGATATTCTATTAGTTTAAACCCAAGTTTTACTAAGATAGTTCTAAGTAAATCATAATATCATTGAAATACTGCCGTGTAACTAGTTTCCTATGTGAGAATTTGCATTAAAATAAGTACTGGCACTATTATAATTTTCATCGTCGCAACTCGCAACCATGCTTGTTTAGTCAGAAAAGGCAATATCCATTTACACACCGAAATTCAATTAAGATGTTTTTGAAATTAATGCTTTGAATATAAACATCTAATACTGCTCAGCCTACATCTTTCCTGATTGAGTTATTAGGTTATTGATGTGGTCGTAGTTTGTACATTTTTATTAACACGGTTAACCCATTTTAGTAGTCATAAACTTATGATCGATTCAATGTAATTATCTACATATTGCTAAATTGGTGTAATCATGATACAAAATTAACAGATTTTATATTAAAATCTATGGACAATGAGCACTCATAAGCAACCCTATAATACATGTATTATTGATAGTTTGTTGTACGGTACCCGTACACTAACTAGAATAGTTGAAATTTGATTTTCAAATTGTTTCAAACTCAATTTATTTGAAAAAAAGTGCCAAGCAGAGTGTTTAGGTAAATAATATTGAAACTCTAACATAAAGAGGCAGTCTTCACATTCATGCTTCTCAAAGAAATGAGTTACACCAAGTTACTTATAAAATTGAATAACTTTGCTATTTATTTTTATTTCATGTTATGAAAACTAAAATGTATTGTTTGTGGATTAATGTATTACCGAGAGTAAGATTTATTTAAATATTAAATAATATTATGCTAACGGAGGTTCATTAGGTAAATTTTTTTTTTTTTAAAAATTAAAGGGATTTAGAGCGGTAAACAAATCATATCGACGCAAATTTACTATTTTTCGTAATACCATGACCTTGACCTGTTTGCCAGGTTTAATATATGCGATAAAACTATAGACCAAAATACATTTCACTTTATATCATTTGCTAATAAGTTTATTTACTTTTTCATAAAAAAAAATATTTAAAAAAAATTTCAAGATAAATAAATTCACGTCTTACAAATCAAAATCTTTTTTTTGCTGTTTTAAAATTTAGCACCAGCGTTTGATCAGTAAATAGGTAACATCATTTATATCACTCTGAAGCTTTTTCAAAGACTAAGCAAAGGCATTTCTTTCCTTTTTTACTATGTATTTTCTTCCTTTTATTTTTTGTAGTAAGCTTCAAAGCGTCTTTCGAATTCTTTTTCTTATCTTGGAAGCTGATTGGTTTAGTCTCTACATTAACGCGTATAACTTCAGGTCAATCCAAATTGATTTTTTCATTATATTTTTTGCAAGGTTTTATTCGAGGAACTTTTGGGCGGTGAAAGTAAATGTTGGGGCTACGAGTGCCAATAAAAATTAGAATATTGATAAAATTAACATAGATAAATTGCCGACCACAGCGACTGAGTGAATAACGCTATTGCCTTTAAAGTATCGATTTGTAATTCATTCATTAAAACTAGGAAATTTAATGTTCGGTTTTCTTAAATTATTTCTAAGCCTACTTTCTTCGACAAAAGCAGACGAGTTTATTTAGTAATAAGCAGTTCTCGTAGAAATACTTGTGTTTAGATACTTCTATAAGTTACACTATACAATGAGAGCTAATATAGATTTTTAAAAATATATTTCCAGCGATAAATTAAAATATGTCTGCCCAGAGTTGTGTCAATAATAACATGATCCAGAATTGATGAGCCTTTAAATGTGACATCAATATTATAGCAAGCCGTAAGTTGAAATGATTTATTCAAATCACCTTTTTCAATCGATTTATCTATTTCTGTTTAAAGACATGGGTGTTCGTGATATGTAAAAACTCCCTTCTATCCTGATAATCTTAAAATAAGCGTTGCGAGAGTAATTAGTCAATCACTAGTCCTTCGAAAGAGAGAGGTCGATTAGGTGAGCAATAAAAGGTTTTCGTAGAACAAAACTTTTGTTGAGATACCTCTATAAGGAGCACATATGCTTCACATTGGGAGCGAACATGGATTAATAAATATAGATATGAAATAAAAAAAATACTGATAATGATTTACTTGTCTGGTATTGCGACTACAATTGGTCGTATTGTTTTTTTTGTTTAAATACCGGTATTGATATTTGCATTACCGGTTTTAAATATTAAATGCCGAAATACCGGTATTAAAATATTCTTTCAGTACTGCCATCCTTAATATCCCTTCATCAAACTATTGGCCATTTCCATGTTCACAGTATATTGTGCATGACATTAAATCTGGATGAATGTAATCATTTTCAGTTCACTGTGTTGTAGCGATCGAGATACTAAGTCTCACAGTGATGAATTAAAATTCAAATGGCTAGTAGGTACAACTGGTAATTTAACTGTAAACTTTTTTTTTTGTGATTTATTTATTCTTTTCACTGTAATTTGAATTTAAACATGACTCATTTTCATTTCGATAGAATTTGGTTTTGAGATTATTTTTCATTAAATTTGATGTGGAATTGTCAATTATAAAATTTCTGTTATAAGTTTATTTTATATTAAACGAGCGATTTTATTATAAAGTTTTACATTATACGTGAAAGCTGAGATGTAAAGTAGTTACTTTATTACTTAATAGGTGTATAACTTTTCATGAAACGTAAAAAGCAAGAATTCAAAAATACGAAGTTTGGGTGTTGTGTTGAACTTGATTCTTGGGACTTTTTTTAAATGTACTGAATAAAAAAATAATCTTCAAGGCTAAAAATGTTTCTTGTCATAATTAAAATAAATGTTAAAAGATTACGATAGATTTATAAAATAATTTCACACGATCATCAAATAATCATAAAAGAAGAATTTCCTTATTATAATAATTATAATAAGACCAAAATATCACATACAAATATATTTCAAATGATTATTTCTTGAATGCAAGCTCTCAAAAAGAGCTGTTGGTGCGTCAGACGTTAAAAATATTTTTTTCAGAGAGAATTTACACTTACATTTACAAAAGACGAATTTATTACCTTATAGTTATTTCTCTATAAACCGTTTTAAAACACAATTGTATTTAATTCAAACCCGTGACCACGTCGTTTTATGTTTACTTAAGTTTTTCCATGGTTACTAGTTTCTATAATGGCTATTGAAATAATTATTCACTTACAACAAATATCATTCATTGCTTATGAATATCAAAACATACAAACGCTTATTGTTTTTGAATTAAGTCGAGTCGACTTGTTGACATTTTAACTGAGATTAAAAAAAATGGAAACGAATACAAGAGAAACTCTTCAAAATAACATGTACGGTTAATTATTTAAGCGAAAATTACCGCGAAAAAATAGCTTTATTTAAAACTTACAAAGTGCTTTTATTTTTTTAAGAAATAAATAGACTTTGTTGAAGATTTGCCAAATATTATTTTCATTTTTTTTATCCATTTCTAGCTCCCAATGCGGATCATATGGCCTCCTAACGGAGGTATCTCAACATAAGTTTTTTCTACGAGAACTGTTTGTTACTCAGTCGCTCAACCTCTCTTTTTTCAAAGAGAGTAGTAGGAATAGAGGGATAAGGCTTGGACAGGACTAGTAGTTAGTTAATCTCTCTCGCTACACCCAGTTGTTAAAGAGTCGGAAATGGTGGGAGGTACATCACAAATACCCATCGAAAAATTGATTGAAAAAATCCTGTCCATAATGGGAATCGAACTCGTGAGGTTTGGCACGGAAGCCTACAACGCTAACCACTGTGTCATAGGACACAAAATTATTTATATATGTATATTATTAATTATAGTTGAAATAAAATTTACTTTAATACAAATCTCTCGATAGAAAAAAATTACCTTATGTTAATAATACCTATGTATTATTACTTTAGAATCGCTACATTATACAGCACTCAAAAACTGGATTACTTTTGTATATTTAGTCAAATTTTACATTAATTAGTACCTAAGAAATAAAATTATCCGAAAAAATCAAAATACGTCTTTTATTTAATCCAGTGTTTACATTGTTTATTGTTGAATAATACAGCCCATAGTTTGGTCAAGGAATTTATATGGTTGTAATTTTACGGTAGACATATTCACAGGTTTTCTTTGTTATTTAGCAAATAAGGATGATTCATACGACGTGAAGAACCTTTTAGTGAAGTTCTCCTGAGAGCGTTATTGTCTAACAATTAATTTGGGCAACATTACAACGCTTTTACCTCGTCCCTGTTTTATTTGCGTGAACCACAACTATTTCCTATTTTATGACCTCGCTTATTAGCCACGCACCGTTGCCTAATTCCGCAGCTGTTAAATATATATGTATATCAGTGAAGGACAGTATTTTTAACAGAACGACTAATTCCTTCACATAAAAAAAATGTGTAAGAAAATAATGAACTAGAAATGCATTTTAGTATCCTTAATTTAATACCTAAATGTCGAATACTCAGTATCAACCCTAGTAAAGTTATTTACATGGTATATTTTAAATATTTTGGCATGCATTGTAATGCGACTTGTTTGGAAAAAAGTGAATTCCGATTGCATATAAAAATATAGAAAACATTCTTTTACTAGGGTCTTTATAATTTTTAATAGAACACAGGTGATAAAAAAAACTAAACATCTTGGGTCGCAGGTTGTACACCACTGACGACATAAACAATTTATTTGCATTAACAACAAACATAATATTTTTCAATATTCAAACTTTATTTGAAATATAATGTATTGTTAATCATAAAAAATGAAGTATTCTTTAAAAAAAAGAAATATATTTTTGTTATTTTTAATAAAGATTTTACCTAACATAAAGTGTATTTGCATTTTTTTCGTCACTTATACTGAATGAATATATTCAAACCATACTTGCTCATAATATGTAGAATATATTTTTTAATCGATTCTATATCATTCAACAAACATATTTTTAGGAAAAAGTATTTAGAAGAAAAGCCTAAATAATTTCATATACTAGTAAGACATTAATGTATTGAAATAAAATACATCGATTTAAATGAATTGTTACATTCGTTTATTCAAAACCGTGACCCCTCAACCGAGAAGATAAATCCCACTCGACTAAAAGAGAGACATTGGTTTTGTATGGGTAGTGCTAAAAATATAGCTACTAACAGTAACTCCATTAATAAACTATGATAATATTTTTTAAAAAATGTTCACAACGAACAGTTTTTTCCACATCGACAAATTTCAGAATTGACGAGTCTTTCATATCAGTATTATTATTATTTTTTTAAATTGTATGATATTTATGAAATTCACTCGATTTTGATATATTTTTTAATAACGGTATTTTATATGAAATATTGAAATATCGATTTTGATTAACTTGTCTGGCATTGTAATCCCAATAGGCCATATTATTTTTCTTTTCTTTTTAGAACACCGGTTAAGATTTTTCCAATACCTAAATCATACTAAAAATATATTTTGGGGTGTTTTTTTAACCGAATCAAAGTTTTGTCGTATTTGTAATTGGATTTTTTAACAATAAATAAACAACTTAGTATCATAAGTGATGTATGTATAAATAAATTATTGTTGTTAAAAAGAAGAATTATTTTTTATTTATTTGATTTTTACAGGCTAGAGCAGCAATTCCCAAGCTGGGAGGCGTGGCCGAGTTGCCGAAAAAAAAACAGAAATTTAATTTTTATGACATTACTATAATATACACAACTAAATAAACTGTCTCCCTATCGTAAGGTATACGTAAGACATAGCAGAATAAAAAAGTATATAAAACATTTATATGTATACGTTTAATTTGTATCAAAACCTTTTACGCGTGCTCCAACACTGGTATTCGAATGCATAAAAAAATGGAGCTATGATCAAATTAACATTAAAAAAAAAAAAACATTGTGCTAATTATTAAACCATCGTACAAAAACAATTTAATGTAAAATAAAAAAAACTTTGTTATTATTTTGTCAATTGTGTCTAACTTTTTTTCTTTTAACATTTTTTTGTCATTTATAACGTGTTTATTATAATATGAAATAAAAAAGTTGGTTGGTGTGACTATTATTCTTATGAAAAGCAAGCGTACTTACATAATTTTTGGAAACCATTGGGTTAGAGCAGTGTCTGCCAAACTGCGTGTCGTAGTGGAAACACCTTAAAAATGTTAATTATTATGCCTATTCATTTAAATATTCTTCAATGTGAAATAAATTTAACATCTACACGTTCAATCAAATATTTGTCACGTTCATACATAGTAGTCAATGCAACACATTTTCTTTTTTAAATGTAAATTTCCTTTATAAGCATTTTTATTTGGTGTGTCGCGGTACAAGTCCCATTCACCAGTGTGCCGTGAAATAAAAAAGTTTTGCAGACACTGGGTTAGAGTAATCTTTCTTTATGGACTATAAAGTTTCTTTTAATATTAATTTGATTCTCATAATTTATCAAGAAAGATTTACAGTGCAGATAAAAGTGTCTCATTTGAATTAATATAAAAAAGGTTCACACAAAATTTATTAAATGCAACGATTAATGTTGCTTATTAGTCCCGCTTGAGCCTCCTCTGCAAGGGTGAACGAACACTTATTTAAAAGCCATGCTTAATTCGCTTGTTTCCATTATAAAATTAGAAATAAAATTTTCGATTCAAACCGTTAATTGAAAAGACTAAATTTAACAGGAAACAATAAATTTAGACAATTGAATTTGGTGCTCGACGCAACCTTGGTATTCAAACTCCATCGCCATCAAAAATTCGTAATGGTACGATTTAAATAATATTATCATTCATTTGTAGTTTATTGACTTAAATTGTCAAAATATAATGTTTTTTCTCGATCTTAAAATAGAAAAATACTTGAGATTCGTTTATATTACTTATTTTAAAATTTTCCATTGTCAAAAAAAGTTTTATTTTTCATTTTTATCGACAAGTTTGTTACAAAATTTCATTATCAACAAATTTTAGAGTGTGGGCGTTATTCTTTATAATATAAAATAGTATTTCATGGTTATTTGACTTCGCGGCACTTAAAAAATTGACAATAAGACATTCCATATTATATTTATTAAAAATATGTAACTAGAATAATATTTGTATTTAAAATTCGTTATCAACATAATAATCTACTCAATAGGCATTAAGATAATACATTTACTAAATATATATATTTTTTATATCGATTGTTCAGTTCATTAGTCAGACAGCTCCAAATAACCTGTTTTGAATTATGCAATGGCAAAAGCATCGTTAACATGGTCACGATAAATTAAGTAATTATTCATAGCACGTGATTTATAAATTTTATCAACAGATGTTAACAGATTAGGTACTTAGGTTTATTTCAGTAGCAGGAAATTAATAAATATTCGTGATTATATAGTAAACATAGTAAGCACCAACATTTTGTTTAATTCTTTAAAAGTTTATTGGCATAAACTTTTTTTGGTGACAATTTTCAGTTCGTTGATTACTAAATTTTACATATAACTGGATATTTCACTAAAATTTATACTTTTTTTTTGAGTTTTCTGACTAATGAACTGGATAATCAATATGTGGAATAAAATATTGAGCAAGGGTAAAAATCCCTAAATAGAAACTTGCTAGCCTTCATAAATTTTCCAATTAATTTTAGTTTAAATCAGTCATGATTGTTTGCGATTTTTTGTTCCTCTTGCTTATATTTGTAAAACTAGTCGTCGAGAGTGATATATTGTTTTATTGCTAACTTTGAAATGAAAGTTAAGCGACTGCTTACAACCAGTTTTCGTTAAAATATTCCATTAATAACCAATATCCTTTTACTTTTTCAATAAAATAAATTACTTGATAATCATATAATATTTTATTCATATCACTAACATAAAACTCATATTTTATAATAAATCATTATATATACTTAAGGGATTATAAAATTATATAAGTGTAAAATTGTTATTCGATTTGAAAGATCGACGACATCCTGGTAGGAGATTTTACAGGGAAAACCGTACCTGCATACTTGTCAGAAGAATGAATTTAATAGGGACCAATGCCGCAGAGCATTGGAAAAGGACAAGCTAACGCACAAAACCACTCAGGTCAACATCCCGTGTCTTGCTGCCCAAAATAAGATACAAAAGTCTCTCACATACCTTCCAATGAAGCCTTCTAAAGCTTTAAAAAAGAAATGAGATACAGAACCCTAAACATACGCATTTAATTTAAATGAAAAAAGAAATATTATCGGGCTAAAAATTATATTGACTCAGTTTCCTAGGCTTCGAAATATAGTAAAAATTAATTAATATTTAAATTTGTATATGCAAATTTTACGATGAAAATTACATATTGAGCCATTAGCACTAGAAAGATATACTCGGGGATAAAATACATAAAACATATATATAATATAGCCTGTGCCTGGATTTCTTATCCTTAAGACCATAAGACCACAAGTTTTTACCACAAGACTAAAAAAGCCGACTATTCTTTCCAATAAATAGTATTAGGTATACAATAATTAGCAATGCGACCTGTCAAAACTCGCTTATAATCAAAATTTTGCTTGACAGGTAATGTATACATTCTAACGAGTAAATCTGCAACTGTCATTTTATCTTAAATATTTTTTTTATTGACTAAAAATTTTATGTTCAGAAATATAAAGTCTTGAAATTAAACAGGCTTTAACGGTTGCCATATTGCATGGCATTAAACTTTAAATATAAATTAGTTTGAATTTCTGCCTTTGAACGACTAAAATACAATTTGAATTCTAATGTCAATCCTTGATGGAAAAGCATGACATTAATTATTAATTACATTTATTCCACAAAAAACACATAATTGATTGCTGAAAGCATAGTTTCATGTAAGAATACAAAATATGTATCATGCATTGATTTTTTATTATTTCATACATGATACATTGTTGAATATATCAGTATGATTTGTTTTTTATAACGATTATTTAGCTATTTTCCCTACATCAATATCCTACTTCATATCTCATATTCCAAGATACTCTTTAATTGAATATAATACACGGATGGTTTTATTTCACTTGAACAACATAATAAATTGGTAAACCTATAATAATACTTTGAGCAATAAATTTATCGAAAGACTTTTTGTTGGGGTAGCGCCGAATGATTGATGACATTGTTTCATAGGCCTTAACGAGCTATCAGTTGAAAATAATATGAAGTTTAATGAAGCGCGTTTTGATGACGTCGTATCTTACATCGGCTTATTGATTATTTTCAATCAATGTTAAACTGGCTATAACTGAATCTTTACAACAAAATAAATTGAAAATGATATTAAAATTATAAATTTAAAATTATCCTCAAAATATAACTGTAATACTGAGAATTATAATTTAACTTTTCGGAAAACTAAGCTAGCTCTTTGAAATAATGTAATCACTCATTCAAATTAATTACATTTTATGATATTGTTAATTAATTTTTACTGTCATATCATATGTAAATGTTAACAACGTCTCCTTTGGGTCTTTATTTTGCAATTTATATGTAAAATAATATTATCATAATAATTACAAATTGGTAAAATAAACATATATTTGAATATAATACTAAATCTGTCTACCCAGACGGGAATGACTGATAACGACATTCAAGTTTCCCTTAATATTATATAGTACGTAAATACATGACCCAAAAGTAACACGTAACAAAGATATTATTTAGCATTATAAATCAATGTAAATTTAGACTTTAGTACAACCTAATCCATCCCTAAACCATATTATGAAATCTTGGAGCGATGGGTTTAACAGTCCATAAAATCCCAATCTTTACTTACTTTTTTGAATTTCCTTGTATTTAATTTCACAAGCAGAACTTATCAGTTGGCAAACTGTTTCTATTTTGCTTGAGCTTGGTTCTGGGTTTAGTTGTTTAAATTGGAAATACATTTGGGGTGCGTGCTGTTTATTTGAATTTTAATGAGTATTAATCGTAATCGATTTTACAAGACACGTTTGAAGTTTATTTTATTTTTTTAAATGTCAAAGAACTTTCCATCCAAGCTTTTAAATGTAATAAAGCTACATCTGCATATAACAAAAAGGGTTAAGAAGACCTCGATCTTTTATTGCAATACATTTTACCCATTAGGGCGGCATTTTTTCCATTGGTAGTAGTAGCAAAATAAGTTCTTATTTCGTTTATCTTAATATGTAACAAAGTTTAATGGAACTGCAGGGAGATTTATTAGGGTTCTTTGCAATACTTTGGTTTTACGTGTAAGCAAAGAAGCAGACCTTTTCAAACCGAAATTAAAAAATAACTAAACAAAATAACAAGAACAGGTTTTCAAGACGATATTTCATTCTGACGAAAACATACAAGTCACTGATAATGAAGGGGAAGATACATGCACGATTTTTACATCTTTATATTATGCACTAAATTTATTTTTTAGTGTTTGATTTCGAAAGTGCAGTACATTTGTTCAACACGGTAAGATCACAAAAAAACTCCTGCTTGCGATTATCATATCCTATCCAAGTTGGCCAGGAAAGAAATATGCCGTGTATTGCTTGTGATGAGTTGGCATTTTTACACTCCTGACGACGGTGTGTTGCCAACGCTTATCAACTATATTAAATTCAAATAAAAAAGTATTCGGTCGGAATGCGATGCGTTTTTTACCTTTTTGTTAATAAAGTGTTACCAAGCGGATTTCAATTCAAGTATCCTTACTGCCTGAAAGTGGAAGATAAATAATGTGTTCTGTAGTCAAGATAACAATACTGCAGTCATTGAAATCAACGAAAAACATTTACATTTTTGTTTCCAGTATACTTTAGAAATGTATGGCAATTTGATCACAAGCATTTAATAGAAGAATGAAATAATAGTAGAAGAAGATTTAGTATTGGGTGCACCGTACATTACAGTTTTAAATCAAATTTGCGTTCAATCCAAAGTTTGGAAGCACCCCATGCAAAAATACTGCTATAATCATATTAATTTTTATGTTACGGTACGGCATTTTAAAGATTTATTACTTTTAGAGTGCTCACTGTCATACTTAGTGGAAATGTATTACATTTAATAATAAAATACTCATTTGTACTAATTCCACTTTTATGTATTATTAGATATATAAACTGATGCTCAGTTGATAATGCTCATCGTGAGAGAAACCGGTCCTTATCATATGAAATAAAAGTGAAATTATTACAAATGAGTATTCTATTTTTTTTAATTGAATATTTACTAAAAAAATATTCAAAACCATATTGTGATTTTAAAATTTCTATGAATCATAATGATTCACGTGTAATATTCTATCTACCATATAAACATATTTTCAGATAGACTATTTAACGTCAGGCGCATCATAATATATGACTCATCTTCATTGAAAAACATCGGTAAGAGTCTATGATTAGGAAGAATGAGAAAAAAATCAGCTTCAAAAACATTTTTTACGCAATATTTAATTTAAAAAAAATTAATAACTACTTACGTAATGAGAAAAAAAATATGGTAGTCTATCTAAGAATCGTTCTAATCAAACAATTATTTAAAACAAAAAATCGTATCAAAAAAAGACATTCCTTATAGCAGGGTTTCCCAAACATTTTCTAGAATGGAACACTTAGCAAGTCCGAAAAATATAACGGAACTCTTAGCTGAATTTTTAAGATTTTTTTAAAACTGTATTGCAGCGTATAAAACCATTCTATTTTTTTTCGGAACACCTACTCTGGCTCCACGGAATACCAGTGTTCCGCGGAACATAGTTTGGGAAACCCTGCCTTAGAGTGTAAAAAAATCTTTTCTTGGTATTGGAATATCATCAATTATTTTTAGCTTGTCGATGATCGTAATTGTACGGCTTGCAACTTCTCAAATAAGGCATCGCTTATAATTTTATTCGAAATGAATGTCTAAAACGGCACATTTATCTATTTTTTGGTTTTTCCTCAAATACCTATGTATTCTTAGAATACTTCAAAATGGATACGAACAACATAAATAAAAATAAACGTGTCACGGTGAATGGTATATCTGTTGTTAGTGCACATCTTTAGATTAGATAGAATTTCATTTGAATAATTTTAAGACGACCAGGTATATAATTTTAGGATTATGATCGTTTAAAATATATTAAAGCGCCGGCAAATTTAGCACGCTAATATTGCCATATCTGCATGTATATTTTATTGTATTACATTAGAATAAAATATTAAAAATGTCGCTAATCTCAGTGAACAAACAGCAGTTTAATATAATTTATATAATTAAGTGTAAATGAAATATGCGACATTAATAACATAAAATATGGTTAAGTAAGTTGGTCAGTAACATATCTAAAGAACCTTGAATTTATACACATTAAAAAATCTAAACTTCTACATTGTTTTCCCATATGCGCTTCCTATACGGAGCATTTGGTCACCACATAGTTCCTCCAAGATTCTCTATCCCCCGCCAGTCTTTTTGCTTCCTCCCAGGTCATTCCAGCGTCTCGTAGCTCCACTGAATATCATCCTGTAGATGGTCATCAGTGGCCTTCCACGACGCCGGGATCCATGGTAGAAGAGACAGGCAGGGCTCAGACTCTCTTGAGGCATCCGCAGCACATGTCCAAACTAGGTTCATTTTTATTTTGGACGTAATAAGAGGCTAGTAAGTGCGCTCTCTGATCTCCGTGTTCCTGACAATGTCAGACCAACGTACTCTTAGCATTCGCCACAGCAAAGCACATTGGTTTTACTTGCATTGATTTTAAGACCAAATTTACTGAACATAAAAACTGATTATTTAAATACATTTATTTTTATCCTACTGCCAAATGATGACAGTAAAAAGGTTATTCAGAAGTTCGGATAACGCATGATATTTCAAATTTAAAATTTTCACTTAAATGTTAATATCATTGTTTTAACAAATATATATATATATTCATTACTATGGAGTTACATAACTTTGCCTCGGCACAAAATATATATATTGAATTGAAAATAATTAAATATAATACGTATTTATATATATCGTCAAGTCATTAATTTTTTTTTGTCTTATTATTAAAACGATACATTCATGCAATTAATAGTTTTTACAATATGATATAGTTGTTAAACATGAATTCTTTTATGATGGAAAAAAAAGCAAAATAATAAAGTTGTTCATTAATTCAAAATATGCTCTCATCGTGATAAAGCTTTAATGTATTTTAACATAATTGTTTTATTAAGCAATACATACATACGTATTCACCATGTAAAATATATGACATTATTAAAATTTATTATACCACAGCTAGTTATATTGTATTAAAATTATGATTCTTATTATTTAATTTCTTATTATATCATGGACTCGCAACATTTCAGGATTAATTCATTTCTACAGTTAATAGCAAAAGTTATAAGATTCAATTTGAAACTTGATCAGAATTTTCAAGCTGATAACGGACGACATTTTTGACCAAATAATTTGAAATAAAAAAACAAGAGTATTGACAGTTTTCTGTAAAAAATAATATTAAGCTTGCTATAAATCGTTTTCGATGAACGCATATCTGTACATATATATTATGCTCCAATTTTTCTCCCTCTCCCACAACAAAGCTTTACAATAAATTATTATTTCTACAAGCATTAAAATTAATATTTTAAGTTTTAAGCGTATTTTAAAATACGATTTAAAAACAATCAAAAAAATCAAAGTTAAACAACCTGAATACGCTATCCTAGAAACAACAAATGCATCACATTTAATTACCTAAACTACCAGTCCAATCTATAAGTAAAAGGTTTTTATAACAATTCAAAATAAATTAAATATAGTAATATGATTTTTTTGGTAGAATCAATTAACAGAAGAAAGTATTAAAACATTTTAACCTTTGAAAAGTAAGTCATTCAACTCGATTTCCTGGTAAACTGACGTAACACGACCTTTTTATTTTGTCACATGTTCTTACATTCTTGTATTCTTATACATGCATATCCACGAAGTTCGAGGATAATATTTACTTTTCGAGGTGTTTATTGCGAACAATAAATAAGACAACATTCTTCCCGTAGCTATTTTCGTTTATGTCAACGATATTTTTCGTGGTGAAAATATTTTTCTTTTATTTGTCCCCAGACTCTTGAGTGAGATAAGCAAAAACATTTCAAATGATTGATAACATTTAAATGTGTTACAAGATTAGGCTCACGGTAAGCTTACACGGAATTCAATTTACTATTGATAAAAAATAAGTCACTTGTAAAAGGATTATTACTCATGTATACAACCGAATTGTGATCATAAATGTTTTAATACCAGTACCAATAATGTATGCAAATACTAGTGACAAACACTCAATTTTAATTAAAAACAGAACTGAAAGAGAATTATCAGTTTTTTACTATCTGATTTTCCTCACCCTTTACCGTTTTACTTAGAACTTACGTCGACTAAAATTGACAATTTAAGAACGAACTTAGCATCACGAAAATGAATCTGTTTGTTTGACTTTTTGTGTACTGTATGCGTGTATGTATGTATGCGCATGTGTGTGTACATGTACGGATATAGTGTGGGGGAAGCATATAGAATGTGATTTGCAAAATAATGCATATGGAGTTCCCGTGAACTTCTTATCTCTGTAGTGAATAGTGATCACGCCCTTCCGTTTGCAAACGATGGTAAGGAGATACGATTTACAATTTTTCAAAAACTTTATCGATGAATGAGACTAGAAGAACATTGACGCTAGCGCGTCCTGGTACTTAAAGCTCCATAAATTTGATGTATAAAAAAATAAAATCGTTTTACTTATTCCTTTTACACAGTTATAGTTCAAGTGACTTTATACCGTTATTTGATATCATTCTTAAATGCATTCATTTGAAATGCTTCACGAAGGGCTTATATTTATATAATAGACAAACATTTGCATTACACTTAGAACGAAAATCAGTGTTTTTGTGGTAAAAAGTTTTTTTTAACAATTTTCGCTTTTTTACATTATTATTTAATTATAATGGCTTAGGATTCAAAATAACGGAGATTCCGAAACCAAATTATATCCTAGTATTTATGGTGCATATTCAATACTAAAATTTATATGTTTAATTTATCAATAAGTTGGTACAAAAACCATATTTTAAACGTTAAACTTCTTACAAGAAAAGAGTAATAAGAATAGGGTGTACATAAAACAACACATACATAAATATATATATATATATATATATTGCCTATGACCTAGTATACGGTTGCGTTGTGGAATTGTGTAGTTCAGAAAAATGGATGTTTAAAATTGAAGTGAATCGTTAAAATATCTTATATCGTGGTGGGGCTGTGAAGTCGGAAGTTTTATCCAGAGTCGGAGTTGGAGTCGGAATAATCTTACGACTAAAACTCGTTTAAAAATAAATATATTTAATGTATATTCAAGCCAATAATAGTTTATAGCATTGCCACTGCATGCTAGGCTGACTAAAGAGGATCTAATGGAATACATATATAAATAAGTTAAAATTAAATTATCTAAAGATTTCTTTGGCGTCGAAGTCATCTTTTTTAACCGACTCCACATCCCTGTATCGTGGTACTAAGCCCAAAAATCGTTCATTGAAAAGCAATCTGAATTCGTCTCAAAACTTGATGAAGTGTTTTTGATGGATTCAAAAGTTCATTTTACATTAAATCTTGGTAAAATCTAGACAAAATATTTATAAAAAAAACTCAATAAAACGTACGCAGTGTAGTAAAATTTAATATTTTTTATTCAATCAAACAGCTTCTATAAATATAAATATTTTTATCAACCGTTTGCGTCGTATGTACACCATACCATTCAAAGTAAAATAAAATTTAAAAATCTGGTTTGAAGTTGTGAATTTCTCATAAAAATCATATTATTTTGTCCGTAGTAGCAACTACTAAATATGCTATAAACTACCAATAAATCACAGATCAAATTAATTTACATAAGAATGTTTTTGTTAACATTGTTTTGGATTTATTTGAATATTCGAAATTTTTCAATATTGTTCTTTGGCATTTCAGTGAATACGTTATGGATTTTTTTATGCTACATAAAATATTTTTTATGACCTACTTTGTTACGCCTATATGATTTATTCAGTATCAAATAATTATGAAACTGATAAAACATTTACAATAAATCTACAAATTAAATCGCGGGAGTTTTATATAATTAAAACAGATATTTAATACGAGTTAAATATTTCAGAAAAATCTTTAATGGTATGCAATATTTAAATTTTATATCATGTTAACTCTGGTTTACACTAATTTTATGAAAAGTAGACCATATTTAAATTTAAATAGCTCCAATAAAGTTTTGTTTAGCTGTCAATATATAAATGTGAAGCATACCACTACTTGATTTTATCAAGGTCTACATACTATTAAATTAAATTTATTATATCTTTACGTGGGCAGGTAGCAATTTGATTGTAAATTAATAATCAATAAACCCATTTCAGTTTTACAATATTGATAAAAAATGTAGATCCGTTATATTCAAATTAATTATACTGCGCTTTGATAGTTATATGAAAATAGGATCAAAGACACTGATTGACATTTTGTATTTGTCTACCGAAAAAATAACTGTATTTTTTTCATTTCTGTAACCCGGTTTTCGACATTGCCAATACCAGATACTATTAACATCAAGTTGACAAATGTATTGTTTGTATTTAAGTCGTCAAATGTATGACAGATTGGCGTCACATCAATGTAACGTTTTTTTAATGAATAAATAAATAATGATTCGTTTTAATTATGTAATAGAGTTGTTACATTGACCAAAAACTATCACTAACCATATAATTTGATTTTTCATTTTTACGGTTCAATAATTCGCAGTTTATTTAATGTAATTTTCATGAAAATCCCATACTCGACACGTGAACCGGAGCTAACGACAAAGAGTCAACTGAATGAAAGATCATGGTTAGACTTCAACTAGGGATTGCATTCTGCATAGTGGGGGGTTAAGCACATGGGAGGCTTCAGGCGCAATTAAATTTGGAGGGCCTGTTTTACGGATAACATAAAAACATCAGAAAACTCCAACTAAAAAAGTATATAGCCTATACAAGATAAGCTATTTTTGAGGCCCCTAAAATTTGGAGGCCCCAAGCAATCCTTCATTGATTCTGGGTGAATATATAAATACTGTTATTTATTTTAAAATACTAGTATAAAAAAAATATAAATGTGAAAACTACATTTAAATTCAATTGATATTGGCATTAATTATGGTGGTGATATAAATATATATATATGTTTATCATATGTCTTTAATGTTGCTTTTCAGAAAAACCTTAAATTTATCGTTTTTTTATCTAAATTTTACCTTAAACTAGATTTAAAAACGGTGATTTGAAACTATTATGTCCGGCAGCAGAAAAAACATTTCAGTTTATGCATAATAATTTTGTCATAAACCGTCAATTTTTATCAATATGCATACATACAAACGTCGTATTTTTATCAAAATTCTTAATTTTCATTTTAGAAGAGTATTGAATCGTTTACTTTTAAATACTCTCCTGGATCATAGCAAATAAGTCAAATCATAAAGTGGAATAATGATTTCTCTTAACTCTACAATTAATGATTCAATGAACAACGTCAAAATGAAATCATCGGACACGTTTTTGCAGACATTCACCAAAACACTGACATCAAAGTTTGTTTTCAGTTACTTACCGGACTTAGGTTTATTGACTTTACCGCCTTTGACCTTGCCCGTGAGCAAACTGGAGGCTTCAAATTAACACACCGTGGGTTTCTATAGCCAAACCGCTTGCAGAATATCAAAAGCCCTTTATTCAGCATGCAAACAGGGTATTTCTGAAATATGTTACATTGTTAAATCTGAAATATAAACTAAAATTTATAATGGTTACGTTTTATTTAAACGTGATTTTATGGTTAGCCTTAGAGCAGCGTTTCCCAAACTTCCCCCCCCCCGCGACCCGGTTATTTCCATATTTCTTCTTCGTGACCCACTAAATTTGTTATGGCCTATACTACCAAGGGTAAAATAAAACAGTATATTTATGTCATTACGGTCTTTATATGTTGTAATACAAAATATAAAGATTTATTTAGCAAATTGGCGACCCAGCATTTTTTCGGCACATCATTTGGGAAACGCTGCCTTCAAGTAGCCACGTATTCAATGTAAAAATATATAACAGTGTATTTTATTTATTTTATACAAAATCTTTAATAAGTAAGGTGGATCCAAGAATGGATTGAAGGGCATTTCAACAGTCTTTGACATACTCGTTGATTAGTCAATATTTCATGGGGATTATTGTTAAAATATTTCAGAGAATAGGATAAAAAAGAACAGCTAAATAATCGCACAAATTGCAATTATGGATATTTGTTACTAAAAAAATATTATAATATTTTTTTACAACACCGTACTAATTTTAAAGCGGTGAAAAATTCAGGGAAAATATCACAGCAACAAACGCATTCATCAACTCCAGGAACTCCATTTGCCTTAATTTATTTACTTCTACTCCATCTCTGCCCCAAACGAATTTTGGGCATACGCATGGAAGGCCGATTAATCGGGCCCACGGCACTATGAAAGTTACTTTGTATCTTTTCACTCGTTTGTCAAAAACACATGTCTTGTTGGTACCTTATAATCTTATATTATACCAAAACTCAATATATTAGCTTATAAAAACAATTTATAGAGTAAATTTGTTTTATTTTAATTATTAATGAAACGGTTTTATTTTTATCAAAGAAAACTTTATGAAATTCCCAGTATCGCCATGAAAATCACGACCGTAATAACAAACAACATCCAAATTGCGCTGGCGCTAGCGGCAACTTGATATTATTCCTATACAAGCCATTACATGGTAAGTTGTCCCTGTGATGATAATTTATTTTCTTAGACATCTACGATTCAATTTGCAGGCTTTTATGTTATAATAAATTGATTAATGACAGACATTACCTGACAGTGAGACGCTCTTGAGTGATAGATGTGACATTCTCTGTTGTCTGGTGCAGAGACAGACATTTTTTGTTGTCTAATAAGTAGATCTAGAAAATCTTGTGGAAACGATACCATACTGACATTTTTTTGTAAACAAGTTGATAAATGAAATAACAAATAATTGAGATGAATATTAAATATTTTTTTCCGCAGTTCATGGAAACACAAATAATTGAGCATATCTGATAAGAGTGTAAATTTCTACTGTATAATGAATCGTGTAGCGAAAATCCACTAATCTTTATACCCACTACCACCCTTTCTGCACTGCGTATTACGTATCACAACATTCACAACTATGCGATCCACTTTCAAACGATTGTGTACCTCATAATTGTTTACCCATTAATTGGTTGCTTTACGCTAATTTATACTGAGTGTAATGGAGAACTTATAAAATTTTGCTGCCCGTTGTGATCTAGTTGGCAACAGGGCTTTGGAGTCGGGATCGGAGTCGGGAGTCGTGGAGTCGTGAAGTCGGGTGTTTTTCCGGAGTCACAAAAACCGAAGAAAAATAATTTAAAGATAGAAAAAATATTACTGTATTCATCATATTGACTGAAGAAATCAACTAGAATCTATTTTAGTAACTAGAGTGATCTGATGGTAAACAGATATGTTTGTTAAACGGAAATATTAAAAAAAAAATCGTAGTCGAAGTCGTCTTTTTTACATGGCTCCAAACGCCTTGGTTGGCAAGAGTTTAGCTCTGGGATCCGATTTCTGATAAAGTCAACGTCAACAATTTCAATTTGATATATAAGACGAGGGTGTTCGTGATGTCAATTCTTCTCGAGTTGATATCGAGTGAGTTAAAAAAAATCTCATATAGTTTATCTCTTATAATCTTTCAATTTAAAATATTTGACGCATTGGAATTAGCTGAAATGAAAAACATTTTAATATTAATTTTATAATAAAAACATATATTTATATGTACTCAAATTTTTTAATTCCCGGAATCCCACAATCTACGGAACACAGTTAACCGTATTTAATTAAATGGTATTTTAGATAATACACTAATCGCATATTTAGTCATTTTAAAAGACATTTCGAGATTATGTAAAATAATACTGTTATGTTATAAATTGCTTGTGATAATCTGGGCACATAATATGTATTGCGAATGTGGGATTATTGTCTTAAAAAAAGACACTGCCTTTAATGCCTGCGATTTATCGTATAGCGGTATTCTTTGACATGATCAACAAAAATGCCTGAGGTGAATATTGAGGAGGATAATTTTGGAAACAACGCGTCATGGCAACATTTGGGAATTCGTCCTTACGAGACTTGGTTATATTTCAATGGTAATGGTCATAATTATGTTTATCGTTTCCAGACCGTTATATTGTTGAGTTAAAAAAAGCAGTATTTTACATACGTCGACGACATGTTACAATATTATATTTATATAAAATAAAAATATTAATGTTATATCTCTACGTATTTTTGGGATGTTTTATAGGCCGACTTCTTTATTTAGGTATGTGTGGGCTGTTTTGTTTTTTATATAAAAAAATATTCTTTTATTTAGTTTAATAATAAATATATTTCATTTGCTAATTTAAAACGATATTTTCCTTAATCTTTATTTAAATACTTTATCTCAGCAGTAAAATTTTGATACATTCGTGTTAATGGTATAATAATTTGTTAGAGCTTTAACGGTAACGTTGTTTTTTGTAACTATTAAGATCAAATGTGTCCAACCTTTTTTAACCTGGGATCGACTTTTCAATCTAAGTTTTCTCGCGATCGACTTCTAACATGATTCTTATAAGAAATTTTATTTAGGGTTTTTTTCCTTCTTCAAACTTAGAAATACTTTTTTTAAATGCAAAATACATATCATTGGATAGCTTACAAAATAATTCAATTTCAGTATTTTAATACATTTTATATTTAAATTATATATTTTTTCGAAAATCACGGAAGCTTTCGGGATCGACCAAATTTTGATTTGGGATCGACTGGTCGATCGTGATCTACCGGTTGGACACCCATGATTTAGAGCAGCCATACTCAACCTGCGGCTCAATCAGCTCTTATGTGCAGCCCAAAATAATTATAGTCACCAAATATTTTTAACGAAGATGGTTAAAAGTTTGACTCAATATCAAAATTTACATTCATTTTCAAGTAAACAATTTAAGATTTTGGATACATTGGTATTTTTGTGAAATTTTTACGTATTTTTCATTTGTTGTTCATTGTTATTTTTTACTTTGAAAAATACGTAAACACATAAATGTATACATATGTATATATTTACATAAAATAAAATAGTTTTATTTTGACATAATACATACATATGTATGCAGTATAATAGTATGTGATATATTTGCAGTTTACTATAAATATGTTGCGGCCCACGTAGAGAAGCAAAAATTGGAATGCGGCCCGGAGGAAAAAAAGGTTGAGTATGGCTGATTTAGAGTCTCAAAAAAATGTATTTTTCTGTGAAAATATTTTATTGACGATTAATAACCATATTATATAAACATCCATGTTTATGAAATGCCTCATATAATATAATATAAAAGTGAATGAAAAATTCCACTAAGTAATTAAAAGTAACAAAAAGTAATAAAAATACATCAGTCTCATAATGGTTTTTAATTATCTTTAGTTATACGCTATACAAAGAAATAAAAACCTCTTGAGAATTGCTTTTTTTATTCATAATTATTAAACATTTAAATAATCATTTGTACATATTGGTGAAAAAAAACAAAAAGAAAAAAAATTGTCTGCAAAATAGTCAAGTAAGAAAAAATACATTAAATTCAAGTTCGTTATACGTTATCCTCGTGTTTCGGAAATTAAAGGTTATTAATTTCTTCCACCAGATTACTTGGCTCAAGTAAATTAGGATTGTTATGCTTTTCAAAAGTAAAAGTTTGTGTTTTTGCTGTTATTATCAGATTCGAATTAAATATAATAATGTAAATTTCATTTATATTTCTAAGAAATATACCATTTATAAGTTATAATTATTTGTATTTTTAGGATAAAAAATTCCGCTGTCGCTTTTCAAATTCTGATTCCACATAATACCAAATTAGAACTGTGCGGTAGGCATGTTTCGTTTTTCCTTTAGAAAAACACATTTTGCCTCTGGCCATAAAAGTTAAAATGTCGTGTTTCGGGTTTTTATATCATAATGTTATCATCTGGTTAAACACACAAGTAAATTGTGACCAAAACTCTCTTTAAAAACAACCTTGTCAAAAAACATGAAAAGATATTTTTAATGAAAAAATTGCCTAAAAATATGAAAATCTTATATCTGCATTTAGATGGAAAGACTCAACAGTATATTAAAGATTATATTTAAAAAAACATCTACTACATTTGATTCTCAGCGATCTACGTTAAAATTGTCAACATAAATCTAGGCAAAACAAGTTTTTCGGATATAACGTCACTGGATCAAGTTATTTCAAAAACACAATACGTCCACATAAATATGTACATTTAATATTTATTGAATTCGTTTATTTAAAACACCTTTGTTGCATATATTCTACATATAGGTGGACAGAGATTTACTATTATAATGAAAAAGGTTTTTTAAATCTATAGAAATACTCCAACGAATGAATGAAATCAGCGAAGCGCGAAGAAAACAATGAGAATTTACCAGATACGGATTATTGGAATGCTCATTGGGTCAGTTTTCTGTTTTCCAGTATAGAATTTCTATTTGTTAGTACCAACCTACTTTATAACCATTATAAAAGACAAGGCAATGTTTGTTATGCAATTTCAATCGATATCCATGAATGAATTTACTTACTATTAAGAAATATTAAATATTCATTCTTCACGAGAAAATTTTGTGCTTAACCTAAAGTATGTAAAAACCAAAGCTTTTTAGAAGTAATACATTAATTAATTTGTTAAACTTTTTTTTTTATTTCAGAACAATGACTATAGTAACGAATCAATATTACATTTTTTTTCATTTCATCATTTTCATTTCATCCCATTTACTAAGTAAAATATCCATTTTTAGTGCAAATGAATTATTTAAGAAAATATTTATTCTGCAGTGATTTCACAATATAACCAAGTGGTCAGAGCCAGTTTTGTTCATCCTAAGCAGTTTCAGATTACTTGGAAGAAGTGCATTCGATATTGTGCGATTAATACTTTCAAAGAATATGTTTTATTTTTGAAAAATTATCTGAAAGAGTGTTTACTTATTTCATGATAAATGTCCGTCTTGTCATTTAACTAAAAAGCACTTTCGTAATTCATACTTTCGAATCGATCGACAAAAATTATTAGACAGTTTATTTCAAACATTAAAAAAAATTCTACCACATAACACTAACAAGCCAGATGTATGCCAATGAGATAAATATTCTGAGTAATACATATGTCAGTGGCATTAATCAATACATTGAGTGAATGATTAGTCAACAAACTGCGGTCACTTTTGACATTTTTGCGTTCATTGGCGTATTTCCCACATAACAATAACGGCTGGCCTTAAAGAACTTTTTTCTTTATAATAGTTATCCTGTTCTACTTTTATTATTACTTAATCTTCCGGCTGCATTTGAGTCGCATGCGTGTTGCCAATAAGCTAAGATTTCGTAACGTTTATAAAAAGTTATCTCTTGAAATCGATTTTGACGCCTTAGAATGTTACACTGGTTTCACAAAATGAAATAATAAGGCAGCTGGAAAATAACGGCTATATTGTCATACCATGTGTTGAAGAAATTTTCGGATGGAATTTTTACCTTAGCCATTATATTATGAAGACCGAATGAATTAAACTGCCTACTCATTGTTTGCCTCATTAATTCTGCTTGTGAACTTACCTTGCACCACATGAAACAATAATTATTATTTATTTTAAATTTAAATGTTCGTTTCAATCTTATTTTAGCATACTAAACTTATTCAAAATACTGTGCTTAAGATTTTATATATTTTATGTTTTATTAAGTGCATTATACTTTACAGTTAAAATTACGACTGAAGGTGCTTAATTTTGCTTCTATACAAGGTTTGAATCGTTCAAATTTTGTACTTTTCCATACGCTTTGTCACTGACAACCCAGGTTTTACTTTTTGTCATTTTCATGTATGTAATTCACTTTTGTTTTATCTTTTACATGAAAGTATCATTTACTTTTGTAGAAAACAAAATAGTGTAATTTTTAAAATAAATCGATGTCTAATAATACCCACGCTTCTAAAAATACGTAGAAATTCCCTTTTATAAACCTTTAAATAACAAGAAAACTTTTTCAATTTTAATCTGGGTAAATGTATCGAGGAATTTTAAGAGATTCAAAAAAAGGAAAAGTATTTAATGGTCAAGTTTTATAAATATATGACAAACTTTTGAACCAAAATGATTTTATCAAATCCGTTTATATAATACACATAGTTAATTAGTAAATAAAAATACGAAATCTTAAATATGCAGCCACTACATACTAATAATATTATGAAGATACTATCAATTTCAAATACACAAATAGTAAAAGAAATTTTGTATTGGTATCAAGAATCGACTTTAATATTTTTGATAAAAACGGTGATCAGGGTAGCGAATAATAATAGCGTAACCATGTCATCAGTTATAACTTACAGTGCTTTTATTAGTATTACATTTTTCTGAATAAAATGCTAGTTCGTAACAGCGGGCGCGCGGATAGCAAAGACGTACGTGGGTAGTTAGGGTTGCATTCAAATGTTCGATATATTATAATGATTCTTGAAACATTCCATGAAATAGGCTTATAAAACTTCCTCGCATAATATTATATAATTATAAATGGAAATATTATGTTAATGATAAAACATTTTATTATATCTGGTCACTGTATTGTTTGATGACAAAAAACATCACAACGATAAAATACTACCTTTTTGCTTCACGCTAAATTTGAATACCATCCGAATGACGGATTACCGGATTACCACACTTACACCTTCAAATAAAAATATGGTGAAATATTTAAATTAAACCAACCTTTTCCACATTATTTATTGCTTTCATATTTTTCCAGTCAGATATGCTAACAAAACTGACCCGGTTAGGTGAACTTGGTACCTAATTATTTTTTTTCACGTTGTTTACTTACAAGCGTATTCATTTTGTTAATTCAATAAAAATAAATGTGGTTTTTGCAAACACTTAGTGTGAATGATTAATATCGTTTATTTTCAGAACTAAAATACAAAACGTATTTATTATCCCTACGTATTGTAACGAAGGCTTAAACTTATTCAATTAATGTGTTTAATTAAGGAAAATATTTTCCACACCAGTACATATGACTTTTATTTGTAATAACGTAAATGGCTTATTACCTGACCTTCCAAAGATTTTTTTTGAGTGCGTATACAGAAAGGAAACGTGTTATTTAATACTTTTTTGCTTAAGGTTTTCAACCAATTCGATTCGTATTTTTTATAATAAAACACAATTGAAAATACATCTATTCAAACATTCACACTTTATAATTGACAATAAAGTAGAAACTACGCCAATTTAACGAAAAAAAACTATTAAACCCATAGAGAAAAATAAAAATAATTTATCATTTAATTTTACAACGCATTTATTTAACCATGAGAATATATTCCAAAATGTATAATGAATGAATGAATGAATATGGTTACTTGATATAATGACTACTATTTTTCTCAAACAGGCATAACTCTATAATATTAATAATGAATATTTTTTTTGTATGTTTTTGATAAAATGTTAAAAAAAGCCTTGTTTTATTTTATAACAGATTTTTTTATCAATATTATAATGTCATGTTTTGTTTTAAATATGCCATACAAATCAGTTTTTACTTCTGTATTTCGATTAATTGAATTTTGAAGTTTCTTTTACGATTAAAAAATACTAATTATTATTCTGCTAATGGCCATCGTTATTTTGGTGTAACTTTTTTCCGCAATCGAAAATACTCGCTGTGTAACACCAGTGGTGATTATTCTAAAAATAATATTTCTGGTGTTGACAATATTTACATGATATTTTTATAGTAAGAATTCACATCTAATGAAAACAACAACATAAGATAACAAGCAATTATTATTTGCATAAATAAATTAGGTATAGATTAGGTAATAATAGTTCCATAAAGGAATCTGTTGAAAACATTATTTTATGATAAAATAAAAGAAGATCCTAATTGACTTATTACCAATATTAACTAACTGAAACTATCTGGGTATAGAGTATAAGCCAGTGGAGGGGAACTTGCGGCCTCTTGGCTACTGTGATGCAGCTTTTTGACTTGATCAAAAAATTATACTCAAGCGCTTTGAAAGAGAACGTAATCAACCCATTATATGTTCGACAGCCGAAAAAAAGGGGGAGTGTCAACGTTTTCTTTACTGCAACTTTATGTTGAATCAGATAAAAAATGTGGCCTTTAGAAATTAAAAGGTTCCCCACCCCTGTTATAAACTATGGCTTTATATTCCTATCTCGCATTTTTAAATAAGTACTGTATTAAAACGGATAATGTCAACTGAAGGCTTTGAATAGGGAAACAATTAAGAAATCACCTTATATGAATAGTAATTGTGAGTGTTTGGTAAAGAAAAAAAATCTAATCACGAATTGTTTGGAATGTGATAATTAACCTTCAATTTTTATTTTGACTGACACGAGAGAAGTTCGAATTTGACCACATGAAACTTGAATCGTATGTTTGTCAGAAGATTTTGTGGACAATTTATTCTATTTTTTCTCTTGGTCACTATCTGACGCATCAAATTACTTGTCAATATAGTAGTAGTGGGTATAAAGAGAACCTGACATCACCTTAACGATCCTTTTTAAGGCGTCAGTCTCATTAAGTATTTTGCGACTGTATGACTAAAAAAATGTTTGCTGCATGTTATTCAGTCACTTTTTTAGAAAGAGTAACGAAAGAAGAATAGGGTTTGAATAGAAGGGGGCAAGTGGTAAGCTAATCCCTTCCGCTGCGGTTTGTTTCAGATCGGATGAGTGGTAAGATATTTAGATATCACAGGCATACTTTATAAAATAAAAATCTACAAAATCTGTTAAAAATCAATTTATGTGAGTGTCTATATTGGTGTTTTAACCTTTTATTCAACGAAGAATTACACATTAAAAACTCGGTAACAAGTCTGACTGGAAAAAAATAGCACGGCTATGGGTACAATATACACGTTAAAATATTATATTTATTTTCAATATATAACTATATCGACAGGAAAAAGATAAAAGAACGTTACTTCAAAATAGCTTTTTTCAATAATTAAAATGTAATACGCGTTCTATCAAAAAAATATTATTTGCCCATGCTTAATAAGTAACAAAATTTAGCTTTTAAAAAAAAAGAAAGGTCTGTAAAAACGACGTCATGGTAAAATGTCTTACGCAAAGGCTTTCCTGTCAACGAATTATTAAATGTATTTTTGAATAAATAAAACACTAAATTATAAGACTTTGTGCACTTAAAAGTTGTGTGTATTTTATATTTTTATTTTGTCCCAAAATATATTTCTAAAAAAAATTGTTCTGTGTCTGTGACGTAATTTTGCATTTATACGTCAAATTAGAGAATTTAATTACGTTATTACCTAACTACGCTATCAACTCATGAACACGAGCCATAGATATAATCTCTTCACTTATTATTTTTTAATAAATCTTATTATTCGTTATTTTTCTTTGAATATGAAAAATACATTATTTGAGATGTACCAGAAGGCATTTTGAATAATTAAAAATATCTATCGTATACTGTCTTTATTGTCAGCAAACATTCATAAAATAAAAGACCACCAAAATTTAAACATTATTATAAATTAAGACAAAATAGTTCTAAATGTTTTCAAGAATCAAATATTCGGTAAACTTTTCACTAAAGAATTCATTTTTTGTGAGCTCGTTATTAAAATTTATTTGATTACGCCAATAAACCTCTAGTCAGCATAAAAATTCTTTCCCATCCTCGCATTATGCGAGAGATAAACTAATGACGGGAACGGTGATAATGCCAGCTCACATTATAATTTTAGTTAGAAGGGATTCGAAAAAGCTTGCATAATTTAGCGTCTCTGTGACACTCACAAATGACTTGAATTTGTTAGCGAGAAATCGCACGTCAAAAACATGCCTGACATGAAAAGGTTAATCGCTCATTTCAATTCTCACTTTGTTTAACGGTCCAAAACAATTTATTAAATGAAAAGTTATTATTTCTCACTTGGATACAATAATCAGTTCTGTCATATTGATAAGCAGAACCATAAAATCGTTCGAGACTGGAAAGCCAAAGGACATAATGATGTTCAGAAACAAATATTTCCTCTTATAATTAAAAGGGCACCAGTATGGATAGCTCCATAAAACTTAAATTTGAATAACATAAAAGTTTATTCAGTTTATAAGCATACAGGTGGTATTATTGACGACCAAATTATTCTAATATAATATTATATATGCGATAATATTATATTTAACATGTATACTAAGATGTTTAACGACACTATTAAGAGGGTCTTCTTGGTCAATCTTGTTTCTTTGGTCAATCTTGCTTCTGCGTACTAGGGTTCGTTTTTCTAGTGGTCAGGCGGTGGCACAACGAAATATTTTGGGTCGCCAAGGAGAAAACTAGGCAGTTGGCAGTAAGGAAGGCTGCCAGAAATAGTGACGCTAGTCTCACTACCCGAGTCACTGTACGAGCAGGAAGCATCGGTTTTGATAGTGGCAAATGAAAGGATGATCTGATTTTTGATAGGTTTTGGCAGTTCTCTTCTAAAATTAAGTCTTTTAGGTTCGTTCCATTAGTTTTTTTTTAATTTTGGATCACAACAGCAATTAACACAAACATTATATATTACGAAAAAAATATGCTGTAGAATATCATTCATTTTAGGGTTAAAATAAAACAATGTTTATCATTTTAAATACGCTTTTCTGAAAAGTGTTACATTATTAACCTTTTGAAAATTCGGTAGCAAATTCTTTGAATCAGACATTAAAGCGACACACGGAAATTGCTATATTTTTAGGGACTACGTATTTTACTCCATGAATTCTCTTCGTGATTACTAAAACTTATACAAGTAATAAAAAAGTGAATAAATTAAAATATCTACATTTTTATTCAAATATTAAAGAATGATTCATAAGTTTGTATTTTAATACATTATACTACTTTTTTTAATGTAATGCTTTTCCATCAAGTATTAACAACAGACAACTTAAAGGTATATAATACATTGAAGACAAAGGCAAAAAAGTACGCCATTAATTTTGGCATCAACGTTTGTGCCAAAAAGACGAAACAACAATGAGATCTACGCTGCCAAATGGAATGACACCCAAAAGATGTTACTTTATTTTAATGAGGTTAATCGTGGGTTTTTTGTCAATTTAAAAAAAACTTTCCGCTGAAAACATTGTTTGATTACTTCGTTAACATGTATGAGCCCTATGCTTTCATCATACGTACAAATGCAAGAACGAGTTAACGTTTAATATATCCATGCCGTTATTTAAAGATTTTGTCGTGAAGTTAATACTTTCAAAACTTAAAAGTTTAATATAATGTTGAAGCCATTTAAAAGCAATAAGAGTAAGTTCACTGAAAAGAGCGTACGGAAACTTCCGGAAACAGCTATTTTAGCCCAGTACATACTTTATCTCGTTTTCAGCAAAAGTTTTGAGGTAAAAACATGATTTTGCATTGGACGTCTTCAATTATTATATTAAAACCAGATTTTTTTTCTGTAGTTTCATGTTTTCTTAAAACATTAGTTGAACAAATTACAGTAAAATTTAATCTTAATCCAAGTTAAATTGAAAATTAAAGAAACCCTTTTAAAAACTAAGAACTTCACTGATAATATGAAATTTATTGTCTATTACAGTGGTTCTTAACCTGGGGTGCCCGCACCCCTGGGAGTGCGGGAGAAGCCTCTAAAAATATAAATTCTCTAACCTCTAGCAAAAAAATCGAAACACATTTTTAAATGGGGGTGCGGCTCCCTTAAAAGATTAAGAAACACTGGTCTATTAGTTAATGTATAGTTCAGCACAAATATTTATTTTCTCATTATATGAAGCAAAGTTATTTTATATTATAGTATCATATTAATCAGTAATTAGTTGTATGATAATGAATATCACTTTGATGTTTAGAATTGCATGGAATAAAAGTTAATATTACGATGGTCAACGATTTTCCCATGTTACACAACTTTGATATTGTATAATATATTAACCATAGACAAAACTTCAATAATTAACCCATCAGATACAGAGCGTATTGTTAGTTGTTTACTCGTTTATACAATGATATTTTAGGATCAACTTTAAAATAACGTTTATCTTTGATATGTAACTAGGGCGTAAAAACTTTTAAAAGCCTGTTTTGATAACTTGGTTTTCAAGCAAAAATTGAGATATACGAAAGCCAGTGTTTTCAACATGATAACCCGATTTCAAATATACGAATTAATATTTATTCATTTTACTATTATTCAACAAAAACGTTAATATTTTTTACTTGAAACTGTCGTGACTATAAATAAAACGAAATTAAATATGTAGTTTAATAGTCTGTACTCTGTACACATCAATGAATGCGTTGAAAATATAATATTAAAGTTAACTTTGAAAATATTTTTGTCGTGAATTTGACTCGGATGCATTTATCAAGTACGTAGTAGGTATAAAATTAATCAACCACCGAACTGAAGCAACAACTGAATAAAAACATGAAAATTCTAGCATATTTTTAGAACGTTGCTTACAGTAAATAAAGGAAGTTAAAAAATATGTTTTTTTCGATTTTGAATTATTGCTGAATTTCCCTTTTCGTAAGACTTTTAAAACCGGCATAAATCGAGTCTTAGGATAAATAGGATTTCGAAAACCGGTTTCATCAAAAGTCGGTTTTTGTATACGCCCTATATTAATATAAGATCAGGAGTCAGGACTATGATTTTTTTATTAACAACACATTATGTTACGATTGTTGATAAGATATGAAAATGAAGTACTCCTCAAATTCAAACGAACGACTTATTCAAGCGACTACCCTTAAAAGTCGGAGGGAGAGTTTTTATTACTTACGAGTACTTCGAAGTTATATCTAATGGATATTTTACGTTGTAAACAAGCAATATTTTTTTTGTCCTGCTTTTATGAGTTTTTTTTATTAAGGCGTCTACAAATGTGACGAGCAAAACATTGAATACCTTAAACATGTTGTTAAACGTTTAATGTTTTTTTTAATTCCACTCTTAACATTTGATGGGCTTCTTTTAACAGGATAAATGTTGAATATCAATGGAGACATTTTTGAGGAAGACTAGCATATTATATAGATTATATAAAGGTAACAAATAACAATACATACATTTCACTCAACATTTTTTTGTTAACGGAGAGCATTGCAACTAGTAACATTTCTTGTAGATATTAAATACAATGTTGACCTCTCAAAAACACATTTTGTTGAAAATCCACGCAGTGTTCTTATGTTCCATGTTAGAAACAGAAATAATTTAAACATTTCATTGGTATTGTTTTAATACTGCGTATTTTCGTGATATCTATTATAAGACGCAGTCCGAATTCAGAGAAAACAAAATAAGAAAAACCTGCTTCTCATTATTGAGAAAATATGGTTTATCTGTTACTACAAAAAATCACCACAAAACATGCTTTAGTGAAGAATGTTAACAAAGATAATTTTAATGAACTGCATTTAAAAAACGAAAACAGGCTGTCGCAACTTTCTTTTGCATTATTTTAGCATACATACTTGAAAAAAATATTTTTGTTTTACTATATAATGAAGCTTACAGTTAGTTACAAACAGCAATCATTCACATATATCTTAGTATAGCATGTTCATTCTCAAACATCATATGCGGAATTATCCTGATAAAGAATAAGTTACTCTTTGAGTAGCACGTTACGGAATGTTTCCGAATGCAACAACAATGGTTCAATAGTCTTTTTTCTAAATAATCTCAGTCAAATTTGCCAGGTAAGGTAGCAGATGCTACCCCGCCTACGTCCATTTCAGTAAAAGCAATCCCGGCTTTTTCTTTCACTGCGAGTCATTTGCCAACCCATTACATAGGTGAGTGAGTCATTTTTATAAATAACCTCACCGAATTCGCAGGCATTGTTATTTTACCTTATAGTATAAAAATAAGTTTTGCTTATTATTCTATATTTCTCATAATCTTTTTCTTGCTCACAGTATTGGAAAGAAAGCATGTCTTTTTTATAATAACGATTCTATTTTTATAAATAAACTTTCTTTTTCGAAAAATAAGTAAATTCAAAAAATAATGTTTTTCCTCATAAACCTAATGGTATTTGTTAGTTATAAACTATTCGCGAAGAAGTAAATCTAATACTTACTTAATCAACATTTACAATTAAAATGGTTCATAATGAGGGTTTTTGCAATGTGGCTTTTGCAGAAAACTTTCAATGTACACCAAAATTCAGTTTGATTACTTTTTTGGCAATTATACAAAGACTTTAACCGTGTTCCTCTGCAAATGTTTTACAATATTAAAAGCAGTTATTTTTTTAATTTAAAAAGCGTTTTCACTATCGTTATTGCTTGTTTGTAATTTAAATTAAAATAACATTTGAATAAACGAACCATTTTGATACACCATTTAAGTATTATTTGGAAATAATGTTTGAATTTTGCATTTATTCTCAATAACAAAGAATAATTTTACTAGCATAAACTATTTTACAAATGAAAATAATCTGTAATGCCGTCTATTGCAGACACATAAATAAAATAAGAATGTTTTCAATATAACAAAGCATTGTATTGAAAAAATAGTAGCTCAGACACGATTAAAAACTTTTCCTAAGATAATGATGTCATAAAATATTTCACTGTAAAAATAAGAATATTCAATACATGTCTATCCGAGTGATCTTTATTATTTCCTGAATGAGCAAACGTTAGCGCCTAGGTTTTTTATTCATTCATAAGTATTCTTAATCAATCACTGGCTGGCTCACCAAATAGTTTCAAGCAGTTATGTATTCAAGTCGATAGTGACGTGAAATCACGTATTTAAGACATTTTTTTCCGACGCTCAAGGCTACTTCTCATCAAATTCTCCATCATCCTCGATTGATCGAGAACAAAGCAATACAAGGATGTTCAAAAAATTGGGAAAGTCCTAGTATAAGCAATTACAATTTTCTAAAGTTAAATCTCTTAAAGTCTTTCTAATTTCATGCGATCATCGTTAAAAAGTGATCCAAAGGTCATTGCATAAGAATGCCCACATAACTTAAAAAGAGTGCGTATTATAAGAGTTTGAACTATTTTAAGCAATAGATTATTTTATTTACGGGATCAATTTATTATTATTCTACGATAATTAACATTATTTGCTTTTATGTTATTTAAGGATAATACAGGTCGGAATCTTAAATAAAAACAACGTATTTTATTTCATAAATAATGTATAGTAATAGTTAGATGACTGCTTTAATTGAGTTGTTTTTGTTGTTATTGAAAAGCATTAGATGTCTATTAGATTGTATACATTTAGATGGAAAAAGTATTCAATTCCTCCGAATTTCTCTATCTATCTTCAGAATTTATCTATTCCTGACAAATATAATATAATGTTCCAAGATATTATATAAGAAGAGTTATTAGAGCAATACGAAAAGATATTTATTGGGTATTTGTAATGTAGTAATTTATTTTTACAGAAACTGTTTATTATTTCAAAGTCATTTGATTTATATTTAAAGGATGTGAGAGTATAGCAATGTTACCACAGAGGAAAGCTTATCATAATTTAAATCGATATATTTATTGTGGAACTAATAAAATCAATTCAAGCATTATGAATAGAAAAGATCATATCATTCAACACGTGTCTATACAGGCACTACTATTCAGTATCAATCAGTAATATGCATTTAAAATGATTAAAGTTTAATATTATTGCTTCAACATTTCTATGGGAATAATATATAATATTGCTTCTGAAGACATTCGTTTTTACAAAGTGTCTGTCCTTGGCAATTAATGTTCACTTAAAATTCCTAGACCTAACTAACGATCGCAAAGAAGACATATTTTTTCCAACAATCTAAACGCTGAGCTCGTTTCAAACCAGGAAAGATGAAAAGATTTCTAAAAGAATACATTGAATACATTTCGTTGTTTGGAATCGAGCTTACGATAAAGCAAAGCATTTTTTTCGGCGGGCAAGCGACATCTCCGCAATACATAATAAAATTGCGTATGCACAATAATAAAGAGATGTGCGATAGAGATGGGCAATCACAGGTGACTTAATCTGCTTACGTTTTCTTTTGGGGTCGCGAAGAGCGAGCGAGATGTACTGATGTGCCGTTAACGACTTTGAATTAAAAATCACCTCAGGCAGCGAGCACAAACCATATTCGCTAATAAGCTACGTGCGACTTCTAATTTATCATTTTCATATAACTTGTTTCAGCTTTATTTCTAAGATAGGTGACCGATCGATTCAAAATTTACAATTGTATATCTGTCAATTCTAATTATCTGTATGTATATTATTGTGTATAAGTTAAACAATTAAATCCTGCGACTGAAAACTATTAAGTAAGATTTTTTCTTTTGTAAGTATACATTTTTCAAAAGTAAGACAAAATAAACATTGAGATATTTTTTGCATAAATCCAATAATACTTAAACCAATCATGGTAATTGATATTTTTTTTAATATCCTGGTGCTTATATTAATAAACTACGGCCAGTAATCTTTTTTTTTATACATTTATGAGTTGAAGGACTTGACGTGGGTTTTGACTTTATATTTTATTGTCAATAACAATAAAAATAATCTATATCATCAAATGCAATTAAATTTCTCTATCAATCCTAAAGCAATGTAAGCCAGGTGTAACGAGTAATTAAAACGCGCTGAAATAAGTGTCACGCTTTGCCAAATTATTATTTGACACCGATCATAAAAAGATGGTGGATTGATTCATCAATACAAAGTTGATTCAATATTTATAACGATCGATGACACATTCGTATTATTTTCATTCAGTATTAACTAAGGAAGCGAAAAGTGGATATCTTATATGCGTTAGTTATCGAAAAGGTGTTGCGTCCTAGTAACGTATAATCATAATTGTTTATATCATGAATTGTTTTGCTGAAAATGATATATCTGAAACGTATCTGTTAAATAGTGGTTTATGTTGAATGATGAACGAAATAAATGGTTGCCGAGAGCTGTTGCAGAATACATCTAAGTTACCTCTTCAACTCTGTGTGATTTGGTATTTTTGTGATATGGAAGAGGTAATATAAGCGCATCTTTTAAACGGCCGATAGTCAGTGAGGCCGAACCAACGATCCGCCGTGGGGCAGCACGATGCTTCTGTGCTGATTTTGACGCTAATGTTCCTTAAAAGAAAAGTTTCTATCCTGAAAAGAAAAACTTTCCTCTCCTTCCGTATGAGGCTTGATATAAACATTTTTTGTGACGGAAGACCTAACTAGACGTGCAACGAACAATTTTACACAATAAAAACATTTTTATTTTTATAATATATTTTAATTGTATTTCAAAGTGAGACATAAATAATCGAGTTTCGGAAGGAGCAAGGACTTTACTGCCCATCTTTCAAGATGGGAGGATGGAGTATAGTAGTGTGCATGGTAAGTTCAATTGATTTTTTTTAAATATATTAAAAATAATTTTCACTTATTTTATTTTTCGTTTCGATACTCGTCAAAATATCAATAACACTAATTTCCATTTAACAGAACGTTTTTTTCAAAATGAAGATGTTGCATTAAATAAATATCGATGAACAAGAGTTACTTTCTTTTAATGGCGAGATTGGGGGGGGGGGGTGACGATAAAAATGAACTTTTATCCCATCACATCATTTGACATTTTACTTTTAGGACTGTTTAAATCTTCTCAGTATGACAAATATTCACAAAGAAGTGTTTGTTTATTATATGTTCTCGTGTTGTCATTTTGCAATATTTTATTTCTTTAAAATCACGTTAATAAAATATTTAGCTTCCACCCAATTGCCCCAAATTTACAACCATTTAATACGCATATTTTAAATTATTGAGTATGTCAGAGAAAATTAATAACTGAAGTCAGATCTGTAAGCAACTCTCACAATAAGCTGATTGATATGAAATAGCATGCAATAGTGACATTATTCACTGTCCGCCATGGCCACGCAGCCGGTCAATACACACGTTAATCATAATATCATCTGATATTTAACGAAAAGGTTAATGATTTATACTAAACACTATAAGAATATACAATCGTTTTCTACAAAAATCTTTTAAAGAAATTATATCTTCATTATTCCCATTGAAAACACCTTTGAAAGTGAATTGCCAATTAAAAGATATGTATATATTTTGTGTTTAAATACTAATACAAAGACTGTTCCTTTTTCGCGACAATGCTTTCAATAAATTCGTAGGCGAACATTTCCGAAGCACCAGTACAATGACCGAGAAATTACGAGCTTAAAAATATATTGCGTTCAAAGCATTTACGCCTACGCTCACTGAATTTTAATTGTCTATTTTTTGCCAAAGAAAATAAGTAATCAATTATATTTCAATAATGATAAGTAAAACCGTAGTTGGAATTTTTGTTGTGCTATTTTTTCTGTTATAGATTCTATATATTATCAGGTTTATAACTATTCACAATAATAAACTCTTTTCTTTATTGTTATTCAGAAAAGGTGTTTTTTCCAATGGAAAATCTAACGCCATCTTTCATTCACTGCACCGAGATTTTTTTAAAGAATTTACGAAATTTATATATACTTTTTATCTTCGTTTTAATAGATGTTTTAATATATGTTTGTAATGAAGTTACATTTTAAAATGAAAATTTATTATATTTTTTTTATCCATGTCCGCTCCCAATGTGGAGCATATGGCCTCCTAATGGAAGTATCTCAACAGAAGTTTTTTCTACGAGAACTGTTTGTTACTCAGTCGCTCAACCTCACTTTTTTCAAAGTGAGTAGTAGGGAAAGAAGGATAATGCTAGAACAGGACTAGTGGTTGACTAATCGCTATTGCTACACCCAATTATTAAAGGATCAGAAGGATGGGAGGAGAGGAAATGATGTGAATTGACATCACAAACACCCAGTCTTCGATCACAACTTTGAATTGAATAATTTTCAAATTCACTGTGATCTGACCGGGAATCGAACCCAGACCTGCGTGATCGGTAGAGCAAGCTCTAACCAACTGGGCCACAGCAGGCGACAGCGTCGACAGACGAATTTATTATTAGGAAAATATATTTAGTCTACTTCATCCGATCTTAAAAAAATATATTCTTTGCTACTCATCTTAAAACTATTGGAGAATGAGTTAATACAGATAACTTGACACTTACAACACTACACAATGCTACGTATCATTTTTTATGTACATATTTTAGTTCATAATAATAATAGATACTCAAGTCTTTGAATGAATTGATATCAGTTTTGTAACACACTCTTCATAGCATTTTTTGGATTAACTTTTAAAAAAGATTTGTTGGTACAATAACATTGTATGTAAAAATGACAATATTTATTTCATAATAAATAGTTGAATTTTATAAAAAAATATATTTTTCACAAATTTTATGTGAAAAGTTAAACATTGAAATTAAAAGAAGAAAATCTTTCTTTCAATTTTGAAAAATTAACCCTGTCTAACAAAGGAATACAACACTAAAATCTAGAGTTTTGGTTTAAGTGATTTCAATTCATAATTTCGACTGAAAGTGCTTGATAGAATACCATCATTAAAATTTTGTACATTTCGTAACGTTTTAGCACTTACGAAAGAGTTTTACCTTTCGACATCTTCGAGTATTCAAGTGAACTTGAATTGACAGTTAAACAGTCAGTTCGTGTTCGCCCATGCTCTTGAACGCATGAAGATTCCAAAGGGTTGGGTTGATGAAAAATCCTATGAAAATGTAGAACACTTGAACGATTCAAATCGATTTAATATTTTAATCAAAAACATATGTATTAATTGAATTGTCAAAGGGCTTATTTCGGAGTATTTCAATATACAAACAAAAAGCACTGATTTTATGCCCAGTGGAAATTAGAATCACGTACGCTCTTGGTATCAAATCCCACAAGAAGGATGAATAAAATTCGCTGTCGTAAAACAGTGACATCCTTCGTAAGGAATGCGAAAAGTAGTTTAGCATGCCAGGCACCTAGAAAATTTTAGAAACGTGACTACGTAAGTGATTTAATAAACTAATCCCATAGGGCAAATCTCACCAACATAACAATACCTTGAAGTATGACCACCTGAGTTTGAAAGAAATGCGTAGAATATTAAAAAAAATATATACAAAAAATCAACGGTTATATGGACTGCACCTCGATATTTTATTCACATACAGATGTGTCATTTAGTATGAATGAAAAACGTTTACTTCCAGTAATACGAAAATAATTCGAAACTCAGATAAAAAATGACAACTATTTATTATATATTTTAATAAATCAAAAATAAATTGTTTTTTTACGTATAATTAACATTTTATTTATTATTACCTGTTGAAATAAGTGAAATTTTATAATTTAGATGAATTCGGTGGCAAATTTTTCAAAATTTATCGGTAATGTAAAATTAAACATGAGTTATTGGTTACAGCAATAATTTATGTGTTAAGAAATTTCGTATGATGATGCTTCTTAAAGAGATGAAAAAGGTTACACTTGGAGAAACAAAGTTATCAAGTTCAATTTCATGGAATTCATTAAAAGGACCATTAGTCCTCTTTTTCTAATCTCAATAATGTTTTGTAGACTGTATTATAACAGTATGTAATGAAAAAAGGGGGCATGTTATTATGACATACATTTTTTGAACAACAATATGTCTTAAACTATTTTAAATATTTCAATTAAGTTGTTGTGTAGAAAAATATTAAATGAATCTCGACTCATCAAAGTTACAATTACAAACATCAGCATAGATGAGCGTATAGCAACCAGGTTTAAAGGGGTAGAGTGACGTTTCTGTGACACTTACACTAATCATTTGAAAACGCACAATGCTGATTTATTACTACATATATTAATCCGTAACGGTTGGTGTGAGGTACCTTGAGAAAATAGAGTTTTACATAGCTTATGTGTAAAGGTGTTATATAAAAACAATTAATTAATAAAAAAGCGATCGTTTTTTATTTTGACGTTGTCCTTGAAGCTACTACAGCACATTTCTTAATGCTATTGTCTTTATTTTATTGATCGTGTGAATGGTTGGCATAATCTAATCCCGGACGGAGATGTGCCAACTGATTACAAAGCAATAGAGCAAATGCAATTTACACATTAAGTAATAAATGCCGTCCCTAATGGCATCGCTATAAACTTTCAATATCACTTAAAAACAATACAGAGAAAAAACTTTTTTTTTCAATGTTTTATTTTATATTGAAATAGTAATGGTCAAACCTTGGTACCTAGTTGGGACACTGACCACTACTAATAATAAGAATCAAACAACAAAATAAAAATGAAGAAAGAGAAATAGAGATTCTCTCTGTAAAATATGAAAGACACTAGTTAGTTTTTGGTTAACAATATATTCTTGGTCTAGTTTACTTTATTCGATTGTATACTATAATTTGTTTTCCACGTTATATAAACATATGAATTATTGCAGATCCTCAATATTGTTTTATATATCCGTTCAAAACTGGATAATATTTATTGTATTGTAAAATGCTGTTATTTCAGAAACGTTTTTTAAGACAAAAAAAAAAAAAATTGAACTTTTGGTTTATATAATGTTAACAATTGTATTGGACTTATGAGCTTTAGGCCAAGCACGGGTGAAAGGCCCAAATCATTTAAATTTGTTTTCATACATGAAATATTCTATCAAATTATTAATTAAAGCATTTCTTTGACTATTTCAACCATTTCCATTCACCCCTATTCGATTTTAAAACCGTAGCGTAAAGAATATGAGTTGGCTACTCGCCTTTTTGTAGTCCTAGTATTGTTTCCTTACTTTTACCGTTATCTGAACATGACCGATTAAATAGAACCTCGTTCATAATTCATATGTACGTAAATAAGTATTGCCTTCGTGTTACTTATTTGGACTGCGCAATCTAATTTAATAAGAAAATTAAAAAGATTTTTTTTTTTGCCAAGCCGAATCCAATTTAATAAATAAATAAATGGTGATTTATTATAAATAATTATATCATTCATTATTGATAATGAAGTCTAATAATCAATAAATATCACGCGGAAAAGTAATAATATCTAAATAAATCTTCTTTCTTAAAAGTCATGCTGCAGCACGCAACTTTGAATTTTAATTGGTTAAATTTTCAACGAATAGATTCAGTATGTATCTGAAATAATCTTTTTTTTTTCATCTTGAGGTCAGCAAACAAGCCTTGAATTTTCGGAGAAGTTATTCGAATGTCTCAAGTGTCAACAAAAAGATTATGGAAAAATTTACCAGTCAAACAACTATTGGAATATGTATTTTGTTTCTAAATGTGTACATATTTTTTTTAACAAAAGTATTTTACAGAATTTTCAACAATCTAATTTTAAATTTAATATTTTCAACTGAAAAAAATATTGGCTGCCCTAAATTCAACGTATTTAAATTATTATTGATGTAATTTGCGATGCAAAAATAGCTTTATAGAATAATATATATATATGTGTCACATGCACACAAAGTTTAGATAAAAACAGGAAAAAAATGGTAAAACCTTTATTGCTTAACAAAAAAATGACCGACCCACACGAAAAATGATATCACTAGACATCTATGCAATATATGAGTTAACGGAATCTTATTGTATTTTTGAATAAATAAATTGACCGTTGATTTTTGTTTTCAAATACCATTAAATAAGTTATAAACGAAACCCAATATGCAACCACTAATAATAATTTACAATCTAAACATTAATAAAATAAAAAAATATTGAGGTACAATAATATGAAATGTAAATAATCAAATTGAAAACTGAAATAATAATACGAAAATACATTAATAACAGCGAATTAGAAAAACTGAATGATAATTTTATTTTGTGTCAGGAAAATCGATGATCATTCTTCATGAAAACTTATACTCTTAAAATGTTGTGTAATTTGTATCAGTGAATATGACTGCAAGGAATTATTCACTTCAATAAAACACTTCTAATTTACTATGAATTTTAATATCAATAAAAACATTTTTTTGTGTATTAAGTTTTTTTTTATATTTTACAAACTGATCATTTGATTTTTAATTATAATATTAATTTATATTTGCTACGAAATTGCACCGACAAACAGATCATTTTAATGTTTTATTATTAACACGGTTTTGAAAATAGCACATAGGTACAACAGTAAAATATAGACTTTCAAAACTAGAATTTAAGATCTATTTTTATGGATTAATTTATGATGTAAGTGCGTTTGTAGGGATTGTAGGGGAAAGTGGATAAACCGATATCTTTTTTTAGACTAGCTAAATAAGCGTTTAACAGGATTCATAAGATTAATATTTCCCAGGATGGTCAACGGTATATTGTCCATTAACCTGCCATTTTATGTGACTTACATTAAAATAATTATCACGTATAGTAGATTTAATAAAGCTACATTTAAATTTAAATCGAGTCAACATAAGCTCATAAACATCTACTACATATAACAGTTTTATTGCACATATCTGATGTTTTTCAGTTTTGTAAAAAAAAATACATATTTTTCAATACGTTGATTTGGTTTGGAAAAAATTGTCATATTCGTTATGACAATTAAAAACAATAAAAACAGTATTTGAAAATGTGTAATATACAAAAGTTAACTTTATCACATTGTATTTCTTCTCTGAACACACAGTAAATATTAAGCACATTATGTTGAAATCATTTTTAAGAAATCTGAATGTTTTACATAAAGAGAGGACATGGTTTGTTTGTTTATTTTAAATTTTAATTTATTCATTAAATTAAATTAATATTGCGTTTTGCAACTCATTAAAATAATTATTGACTGCACGTATGCAAGTAACGTGAAGCGGTACGTTTGTCATCTTAATATAAAAATATTATTTTATGAAAATTACTTATAATTTGAACAAAAATAAACAATTTGAGTGTAGTCATCATAGTAAAGTGCATTTTTTGCAGTTTATTTTTTTATAAATACCAAAACTTTTAATTATTGTGACCTTAAAATATTTAAAAAAAAAACGAAAAACTTCACAAGATAAAAAAAGTCACGAATTAGATAAATGTTATTAATAAAATTGCTATCGTTTATTCATTATGAAATATTTGATGAGAAAAGAAGGTACATATTATATTATGTTCAAAGCTTAATACTACTATTTTCAAATCGAAAATTGATTTCAAATAGAGCTAACCATAATCGTTCCGCATATGCAAATTATTCTCCTCCGGGAGATACTAGTCCGTTAAATTTGAAATTTATAATACAATTCATGATTTTTATGTATATTGGCATAACAATATTGTCAGATATATAAAAATGTGTGGGAGAAGATAATCAGGTTATTTATTGATGTAGCTCGTTGAACCTAAAAATTTTAAATATAAAACTATTTACTAACAAATTAATTAGCCACAATTCACATATTGCTCGCAGCTACGAAAGTATTTATTATCAATATATGTTTGTTACATCACGTCACTATTAACGGACTGACGAACATACTTATACAATTGTTACTTTAATTTACTGAATTTTCATTACCTAAATAATACACTTCCTTTAAAAAAAAAAAATTGAATAAATAAATATGTTTAAAATGAGTGATACAAAAAAAATATTAAAATATGTTTATGGTTTAAATAAATCACAAAAAAGTTACAAAAATGACAGTTAGTCATAACAAACAAAGCCTTGACATGAATTAAATTTTTATGTAGATTTAATGTGCTTTTGTTAGAATATTATTTTAGATTTACCAATATTTATGTAAGTCACAAGTTCAAAGATCACAAAAAATAATCGTAATATATTTCATAAAAATCCATTATTAAATTTTCCAGTAGGCCTTATTATAATGTACATCTACGCGAATGTTTCTTTGTGATACATATTAAACGTATTTTTTGTTGACACTATACATATAAGATATATAAAGAAGTATTAACAAAATTATTTTTGGAATAAGTAAATAATATTTACAAAAGCTGATTTTTCTTTGTCAAATAATAAAGCCTAATTTTTCATTTATAAACGTTAAAATCTTACACGTTACGTAGTACTTCTCAAATTACTTCACTACGTGTGCTGATGTATTTTTTTGTGATTCACAGGTATGCATTGAAATTTCATTGAATCCAAATATGAAATAAATCTAATAGATTGGTCAAAATGATAGTTCAAATATTGCAATATGACACTAAAAAATCAATGCAAAAAATATTTCAATCCCACGCAAGACGTATACTGAGTATCCCACGAATATACTGAGCCTTTTGAAATCCTTCACGATTTTGTAACTGTTTAAGTAACATTAAGATTTTTTTAAGTGTCTTTATTTTTATTTGATATTTACTCTTTCAATAATATAGTGTTATGTCATCACAAAGGATGATTGCTTTATTGACTCTATGGTAAATAGTTTGTAATTTTTTACTTATCAATCTTCAACATTTTCAATAAAAAAAATATTTTAGAAATACACTTACTTACCAATACGTTACTCAGAAGTAAGTAAGATCAATTAAAAGTTTCAAATATATTCAAGAATGCTTTAAGCTATTTTTGAAAAATTGCAATTTTATTATTTCCAACCTGAGACTCTTTATTAATTGAATTCATATATACATATATTTTTGGTATAAAAATAATCAATTACATATTACCACAGCATCATTCGCGCATAAATCTAAATCATCATTTGATATGAACAAAAAACTTAAGTAAAAGTGTTGCATACAAAACGGCCTTCACCTTTCCTCGGCGAGTAGGTACTTTGAATATAAATAGAATATTAACGATGACATGAATGCTGAACGTATTTTCAATCAAGAGAGTTTATGTCAACTTCAACGATATGGAAATTAAAGTATAAATTATAATATCGAATTTGAAATTTTTCTCGGATTCCGAATATCACAAATGTTTAAAAAAAAACAAGTAACTTAAATAGAGTTGTTGAATTCGGATTTATTATAATTTATACGAATGTTTTTGAATTATACTTGTATGAGATATAAGATAGTGTTGTTGAATAAATTGATTTACAATAATAGCACTAGAAGTATTTAACACATTTTTAATATAGAGTCTCTCATAATATAATTATATTTGACTGAAGGCGTAGATACATCATAAATATTTGATGAAGGAGTTTTGAATAGGTGAAAGTGTGAGTGAGGAAATGGAATTGAATCATTTATTTTCAGTGTTTAGTACATCAAAAATATTTGTATTATAATTTGGTATAATGTACAATTATAATCGATAACTTAGTTATACAACTTGTTGGGCTACATTTGAGTCGAGTATGCATTTTTAACAACGTTGAAAAAGGGAGACAAGCCATTAGAATTAAAATTATACGGGTGCAGGGGAACTCCATCGCGAATATAAATATTTTGGATAAACAGCCCATCCGTCCCAGTTAAAACTTTGTCGGTACTTGGTAACGCATTGTTTGATAAACCCGCACATAGTAAGGACACAGTGTCTCTCTAGAGATGGTATCATCGTATATGGCAGTGCTCCGCAACCGGTGTGCCGCGGCACACTGGTGTGCCGTGAGCCAGATACAGGTGTGCCGCGGTCAAATCATAATAATAATAAAATTGACCAATAACTTCGGGTTGTGTTGTCAAATATCGAGCCGAATATAAAACCTTTGTGTTCATTGAAACAAGCGCAGGTATCATATTAATTAGTTATTATTTTATAATGCTTATTAAAATTGCATAAAAGTTAATATATTGTAGTTTTATGTGTGTATACTTAACATAATTATTTACGTAAAAAACAAAAATTTATTGTAAAATTTGTGTATCAATTTAATACCTATATATTTTTGCTTTTGGTGTGCCGCGGAATTCTAGGAAGAATTTTGGTGTGTCGCAGGTGAGAAAAGGTTGCGGAGCACTGGTATATGGTACGGTTGAGTCACAACTTAAATACTTATAATAAAGCATCGTCGATGGAAATCTTCAAAAACAACACTAGCGCATTCCATCGGCTCAGTACTTTTACGAAATGTGTACAGTTGGGTCGTTTTGGGCACTTTAGTATATATAACGATATAAACAGGAAATAATATACTAGATTTTTTTTCGTGGCATTAAATGTGCAGTAAACTGCAATATGTTGCACAACAAGTGAAAAAATAGTTTAAAACATATAAAATGAAAAAAACAGTTTTTGATATTATTTTAGATTTCATGCCACTCATGCAAACATATGAATGAAGAAAAATTCTATTACATATTTTAAAATTTCCTGATTCATTTCATTAAAACTATTGATTGTTACGTAACAAGTAAAAAGTAGTAAAAGATTATCGCATTAAAATTGTCAAAGAAAATAATCTTAAACTATTCTTTTGTCTGTGTATTGTTTTCAATAATGTCAATCAATAAAATTAAATAATACCCCACTTATAAGGAATATATTACTTATTATACAACGATTTAAGAACGCATAATGACTTAATGACATAACTTTTACTTTTAAAATGTGAAAATATTTACCATTTTGTCTACGTATATGCTAACATTAGTATCAACATTTAATACAGTATAAAGTCAATGCGAGCTTAGCAGCAGTTTCGAAATTCATACAAATTTATCTGTGTATGGTTCTGTCTCACGGATATTACAAATTCTTTACAATTAATGTTCATCTATTTCGCAAAACACAATTTGTTGCTTGTTTTTAGACAATTTCTTAAAATTGCATAACTTTCACTATGAAGCTTTGTTATTGTAGATGAAGAGGGTATTTTTTTATTTACGATAAGATGTTTGCTTGCATGGTTGTTTCGAATTTAAAATAAAGACGATTTATCTTTTTTATTTATATATTTATAGTTTTTTTTATCAAACTGCGATAATGTTGAGCATAATAAATGATTCAAATATTACCTACAACCGTAAATGTTGTGTATTACATTTATGATGTCACTACCCAGGGCTATTTAAATATCATGGACATTAGTTCATATAAAAAGCAGCTCTACTGACGTAGAATGTTTTATTTGCTAAGCTTCCATTATTAAGTGTGATATCACATATAAAATTATTTCAGACAAAACACAAACATTTAAATTAGTTTTTGAATTTAAATTTTGTCACTTTTATTTTTATTTTAATCACCACTGATTAAATTTACCAAAGAGAATTCCGTCTAAAATAAAATTGTTTAACGCTATCCTATTTAAAGATGAAATTTACGATTCAGAATAAAATCACTCAAATGTTCTACATGCGGCGGTTCCCCTGAATGGAAAACATTCCTTTGACTACAAAAAACCGTTTACTTTCATTTTTTTCCAGAAGCAATCATTGATTGGTTAAATGAGATGAACTCTCGGTACAAGCATAGCTATAAAACATCAAACACCTGATTAGTAGAGTAGGATAATGTTACATAAATCTTCGTTGGTAGATTGTTTGATCACTCCTCCCCCTCCATCCAAAACGAGTGTTGACAAATAACCTTTTTCCAAACGTCCAAAGGGAAAGAAATCCGTTAAAAAATACAGCATTCTTTCCCTTTGAATTCCAAATATACACACATACAAGAATCATTTTATTTATAGTGTTTTTTTGTCAAATAAGCATTAGTGGAGGCGTCTTGTTTTTTTGACGAATTTATTAATTTATAAAACGCTCTTTAGTGGAAAAAAATGATTTAATTTTCATAATTTATTTTGTATACGTAATAAATAAATATATATATGATCTTGTAATGTTTCTACAAGTTCAAAATATTTCTCTTTAAATTAATTGGAATATATTAATTAACATGATAATTTAAAACATTGAAAATCTTTCTTTTTCCATCTGTATTATTTAATTTATACCAAAAAAGTCGATAAAATTAAACTTTTTATTAATTAAGTGAGCAACCTTTTTTGAGACAGTTGAAAGACATTTTGGCCAACCTATATTCTCAAAATTTCGATGACGATTTTCATGTTCGCAAGCCATCCGCGATCATGGGGCGCATATTAATGATACCCCAAAACGAAAATATCTCAGCGTGTGAACTTAGCGAAACGGTAATCGAATTATTTATAAAGTTATAAGGTACCCAGCACGATTGTCAAAGAATTGGACATGATTTATGATAATTGGCCAGGAAAAACCCATCGACATCGTTGGTACTACCTCACGCTGCTGATAACCGCACGGTGACCTAGATTGACGATACGCATTTGCAATTCAATTAAAAGGTTTAAGATTTTTACCAAAATTGGTAATACCCATTTCGAAAAAAATCATTACTTTTAAAAAGGGAACACCTGATTCACTAAAAAATAATCAAGATTGTTCTGTTGATTGCAAGATTAAAAAAATATAATTATAGTGATCATAAAATTATACAGGTAGAGCTCAAAGCATAGCCTTCTTGCTTTAAAGCCAATACCACAGTATATTATCGAAAAATAGAGTTTATTGGTTAATTATAATATTGATACAATCGAATACTGTGTGTTAATTTAACTTTGATGCTAAAGTTGAACAAAGGTAATAATTTCGTTATTTTTAAGATAAAACTGAAAATGAAATATTTTTCTGTATAAAAAATACATAATATTTTTTCTTGCAGTGCCAAAGTTAATCCATTAACAGGTGGCATGAAATCTTAGTTTTGTAAACAGAATATTTATAGCCTGCATTAATTCAAAATAATTATACAAAACAGTAAGCATGAATGCCATCAATGTCGACAGCCCACCTGCATAAATGTATAAACGTATAAATAAAATTCTCTACCTGTCTTCTGGGTGAATCCATTAGAATTAAATGTTTGTAGGTTGAAATTTTTTTAATTTACGCACATTTCAAAATGTTGTATTATTTATTAAAAGTAAACATTTCTGCATATTTTTTTTTTATTCATGCCACAGTTAAGGTATACTCTTAGTCAATGTGAATATGAATTAGTCCATTTTGCCAGTTACAGCTTAAACGACAGAACTAGGGATTTTGTGTCGAGACATTCCGGGACTTGTCAGGTTTTTTGCTGTCTTAAGTCCCGGGACTTTTTTGGAAAATGTCCCGGGACATTGGTGTCTATTCTCGAGATCAGTTTTGAAAAAAAATGCATTATATTCAGGCTGAAGGATTAAAACCCAGGGATTTAAACAAAATCGTGTATGCATATATAAAAGGGATCTGATAAAAAACAGATGTTTGAAATTTATAATTTCGTAAAAGGTTCAAATACCATGTGTTTATATATTGTAATATAACGGTAGCAAAAGCACATTCCAAAATATTAAAATTAAATGTTCATACGTCATGTTGTTTTATGTACAAATGTTTTTTCATTATTATGCAAAAGTACCAATGTCTCAATCAGAAAAAAAGGTCTAAAAGCTGTATTGTGAAGTTACGGTCATAAATTTACTCCTGACGGCGGCCAAATTCTTTGATATTTTTTCATTACATGTACCGTTATCATCCTTTATTAGTAAAAATTAACCGTTAGCATTGCATATATCTATTACATAAGAAAAATAATAATTATTAAACATTGTATTAAAAACGCGATTTTTATTAGTGAGTTCTTTCAAAAGGCGTATAAGGTATGTATGTATGTATGTAATACATACATACATGCAAACATTTAATTTGAATAAAATTATAATTTTATTAAAGGGGAAATAAAAGTCTCGAGTCCCAGAATGTCCCGGGACTTTGACTTTATCATGCCTCGAGTCCCGGGACTTTTAAAACCCCGAGACTTCAGAAACCCTAAACAGAACACATTAAAACTTTGACTTGTCAATATTTACATTAACTACACGGAAATAGTTACTGTGCACGCAATCATGGTTCTAGCTTATTGTGAGCTGTCATTTCACATTACTCTCAACGTCTTGTTGTCATTTTCGACCTCTTTCTATTTAAAATATATTACTTAATGTTACCTAAACCGTATTGATATTTTTAATTTAAAATGTCATTTATAAATACACTTCTAGTTAATTCACACATCAACTTATCAATGTGATGTGAATTTAATTTTTCATTGTGTAGGCTTCGACTAAAACTGCTACTAAATGTATATTTTATATTTTTAAAACTGTGATATCTCATCCAACGAATTAATCCTGAATTTTCAAAATTGTTAAAAACAATAAAGATTTGATGAAATGCTGACATAAATCGTGTTTTATTGTCAATTACACGATGAATTTTCATCTTTCATCAGGATTAAGACCAGCGTCGTGTCTTAGTTTTAAGAGAAGCAGGCAGAATACTTTGATTTCATAAGTAATTTTTTATTGTCTTAGATTCTATCTCCTCCTTTGATTTAACTGCAACATAAATAAAGAGTATGAGCTTATGAAGAAATGAATCCCAATGTGAATTATTCCCAGTAGTGTGTAGTAATTAATCACGCACACACCATGAATTACGCTGAATGGTTACATAACCTAGACCTTCACCGAGCGAGAGAATCATTTGATTGGAGGCACAATATTGGTCGAATCAAATTATCATTGAGCACGCCGCAGTGCAGAATGTTTAGTTACATATACTATTTAATGTGACAATTGCAAATCGATTTTTGTTTTATGTTAACCAAAGGTGTACACAAAAGAGCCTAAATTTATAAAAAAAAAACTGAACGTGGTGTTTTTATCATAATCTAAATAATATTTTTATGTTTATCATTTTAACATTCAAACTATTTATTGAATTGTAATAAATGAAAAGGATATACCTTTGTATATTATCAAATATACAAAATTTTATGTTTTATACTTATTATTAATTATTTTAATTATGCCCGCTCCAAATGTGAAGCATGTGGACTCTTAAAAAAGTTGATCTCAATAGAAGTGTTTTTACGAGAATTGCTTATTTCTCAATTGCTCAACCTCTTTTTTTTCAAAAAGACTAAAGATAAAGGGGTATATCTATAACACGACTGGTGTTTATTTATTGTTTTTAATATAAGCATATTTATTTGTATGGGCCTTATAATATAGATTTCAACGTAAATATATCAATAATTCAGAATTACTTACTAAAAATAAAATAGTTTATAAACAGTTATGAAACCATAAATAAATATATTTTCTGAACAAAAAATCCTCATAAATGAATTTTGTAATACGTGTTTATTTAATAACTTAATTATAAAATAGAATCTACGGTATTAAATTAAAAGACAAATATATGGTACATGGTATATAATTTTTGTCGTAAGTATGTAAAAAGCTGTTTTAAATCCTTTTTATATTCGACTATTTTTATGGACATCATCAGTATGATTTTAGAAAGCTATTAAACATATAAATTATATACATATAAAAGAAACCAAAAATGCATTTATGGTACATTATTATGAAAATTTGAAAACATTAAAAAATGTGTGGGCGGAAAGAAAAATATTTTTATTCTATTGTTTATTCACCCGCACCCAAAATTTTATGTGAAACGAATTGATTTTTATTACTCATGTTCAACTTAAAACTTTTAATGCCTATCACTTTCATTTTTGTCTCAACAGTCCGTCTATATGCAGAATTTAAATATTTATCTACTTATGTTCAAAAAAGTATTCATCACCAATTCGTAAAAACTCAAGCCTATTTATATGCCAAAAATACGACTAATTTAATGACTGGTCAAACAGCATGCCTTTTTGAATACAAATTGAAGTCCTACACAGGCTGCACACTTTTATCAACGGAATAATATTGTTTTCTTGAACAAGATGGTGATGTGCGACGTTGCAAAAATGTACAAAAGATTTTGTTTTTATTGAAAATTTTCACTAAAATTGATAATAAAGAATATTAGCAAGTAAGTTGGTTGCTGTAATAATTAAATCGCCTGCATTATTAAAGAAACATTTTTAACACACCGAAAATTGAAATTTATTTAGCTTTATACAACTTTTTAATGTTTTTAACGTATGGTAATTTTTAATATAAAATTAAATTTGACTACTTTGTTATTCCATTTGTTGTGTTACAAAATGCGACACGTGTTTTTCTTCTTTGAGAAGCATCATCAAAATTAACATCGCAAGGTTTACAAGTAGAAAATTCAATTGTTAAAATTTTTACCGAAAATTATTTCATTACATTAATTGTCAAGTTTTCAGAATGATTCTAGAGTTTTTTTATAAATATTAATCCCATTAAATTTTTATTGAATGGTGATAAATCATAATTAAAGCTGAGTAAAAATATTACAACTAAAATTAAGGCAAATGAACGAAGGTCACATTCGACTGTATATTATTATATATTATCCCGCTCGTTCGGCCTGTGTTTTCTGTGATCCTGTCAATACATTAAAATGTTGCTCTTTAATGAGAAAAGTAAAGTTCGGAATGTGGCTGTCGGCTCATCTTTCCGAAGGCTGTCTACTTACGCAACTCGCCCGCGGACCAAAACTGAGTCCGCATTTCGAGGCATGGTTTACTTACTACTAGCATGTAGTCCATGGGTCGGCAAAATTACGCCCTCGGGCCACATGCTATCCAAAACTTAACCAAGTGATTAATTCGTTTCTATCATATAAATACCATGTAACACAATTCATTACATCAGATTCAATAAATTATCAATACAAAATCTCTTTGTATACAATTCTTGATATGTCAAGAAAGAAAAGACAACGTGAATGAATACACAGTCATTTTTACATGGAAACAGCAAGATCCAATTCTTTACGTTGATATCTTAGAAGAAAGTAAAAGTCCAGAAATTAAATTAACTATATATACCATTGGCTGTCCAAGAAAACAAATTAATTTATTTGCAAATTAAAAGTTTTTAAGCCGTTATAAATCCTATTTTATATTCAAAATAATATAAACTTAATTCATTTTAGTTACGTCTTGTAAACTTTTCGTTATATCGCTATTAAAAAATATAACTCTTGAATCAAATATCGGAACGATTAAAATCATTCATATATTATAAAATTATGGATATTATTAGGAGATTCAGTTATTTTATATAAATAAAAAAAAATGACAGCTGTTGCTGAGCAATGTTGTAATGTAACATAAATGGCATTTACTTATACCATCAATTTATAACAAACCTATCAAAAGAAATGATTTACCATACCTGATGTAACCAAACAGGATACCAGATGATTGGTTTTTTTCATCGTCTCATATTGCAATGTGATGTCATACAATTATAGATGTGCAGAATGCAGGATTATCATTAAATTAACATACATTATATGAATACGCAATAATGATATATTTGAGTATTTATATGTGCAATTAAATAATTAAGATGTATAACACTAAATCAGTATTCATATTTTGTAATTAATAACAAATTATACGCAAAATGATAATTCTGAAATACCTCATAAATATTGGAGAATTAATCTATATAAAAAATGTGAAAACGCTTTTGGCCAAACTATTAATAATTCTGTTTTCATATATTTGTTTGTATGTAGAAGGATTGCATCACTTATTAGAAATTTCCAATTGAATTGTTCGCTTTCGTCTATAGACAATACACAAATAGTTTACATATTAGGATGCTTTGTGTGACGATTTTAAAGTCAAAGAGATTAACCATTTAATAACATGCAATTATCATTGTATGAATACTTTGTTGGTTTATAAGTAGTATTCTAGCAAATAAAATATGCATACATATCCATAAAATTCACACTTCAACAATTGGCTTGACTTTATGCTAGGCTTCGTTAATATAAAATTATATTACCCATGTTTATTATTGCAAGATATGCTGTATTAATTATTCAAGATTATGAAAATAGTCATATTGAGAACAAAACTATTGTTAACGACGGACATTAATATTGACATAAAATACATATTATTTATTCTGATGTGTAGACACAAAACGAATTTATAAATGTCATTATAATTTTTAGACAACTACATTATGTTTTGCAGCATACATTTTTAAGTAAATAAATAATGAATTTTAATCTTAATTTATTATTAAAGCACTAGTACTTCTTAACGAAATTCTTAATTTTTAAAACTGAAAAACAGTTAAAACTACTTTTCACTAAAGGATCACAATAAGCTTTCTTGTCACGTTCTAAAATCACTTTTACTAGCGTTTTACGTACCTACAATGTTCAATAAATGATGAATTTATTGTAATAAAAGGAAACACCATATTTAATTACTCATATATTCAAATTATGCAATAATAAATAAACATCATTTTCTAGTTCAATTTTAAAATGTGTCACAATAGGTTCGATAACGAGAGGTTGCATTATTATAATTAGTAATGTAATCCATTGAGAATCATAAAACATTACCACTATCGCATTCAAATTGTTAAAATTTATCCATCTCTCTATTTTTCGTTCGCTTAATTTTTTTTAAATATTTTCAAAATGCGACTTGCATATTTTTTCCATACAGCAATGAAATAAAAAAAATATTTGACTCAATCAATTAACTTTCATATGGTTTTCCAAATGAATATTTTTTATAGACATTAAATTCTACTGCCGCATTTATAAATTACCTAATGTTTAGTGAAAACATATAATTAATATTAAATATAACAAAATGCACAGCTTTATTAATGAAGAATATCGTATACCAGTTTGCTTGTATGCCAAGCATATTCACAAATGTCAAACATAATTATTTATTATGTTCTGCGAAACAAATTAATTATACATGATTCTATTTGTATTTTTTAAGAAAGAATTATTTTCTGTTATCTTGTTAAATCAGTGAGCAACATTTTTTTAGCAATAGGTCGTTTCATATTCATAATAAAAGTAAAATATAATATTTATGGCAATTTATCATATGACTACACTACAAATTTTGCAATGTCATCATGCAAAAGAATTTACGAAATTAACATGTAAAAGTTGCTTATTAGGATTTCATATATTAGAATGTATTATATGTCTTTCGTAACTTAACATAATAACTATAAACTCATAGAAATGCATAACACTAATACAAAGAAACTATAAAGATTAATCTTGTCGTTAAAAATATAATGGTATTACTACGCAAAATCATTAAAATATAGTTATATTTATTACTAAGCTTATTTTCAATTACTAATTCTTTATAGTGAATATCACTTTTAAGATCAGTAATGCCGATAACGCATTTCATAGTAAATCTTCTGTTTTCAATATGAATATTGTAATATTGCAAAGCGGAGAGCTACAAAGCTTTATCTTCGTTAAAAATAAAACATTTTTGGGTTTATTAAAAAAAAAAAAATACTATGTGTCACCTTCTTAGCGTAATAAACAATTAATAAATCACATATGATTACATTTTGAATAACTTGCGCATTGCGTTTAAATTTGTTATAACATCTGTATCAGTAATCTGAAAACTTTCGGAAGCTTTATGACTAGTTTTTTTTTATACATTTTGTGATAGTACAAAAATGGTTTGATGTAAATGGAATAAAATTATGAGTTATTAATTATGTAAATGTTTTTATAATAACATCGTTGTGTTTATATTAAAAAAACGTGATATTGTATTAAACAACTGCTATAATCAATTAAATCGTTGACACTTTTTTCTATTGAAGTTACGTTAATTTTTTCGGTCACATTCTGGTTTTATTTATGAATACTTAATATATAATCTTCACTTAACGATGAAAAACATGAAATTAATTAATTACTATTATGCTTTTGAGTGACATTATTTATACTATTTAAGTGATATTAAGAGTTTTTACAAAGGAGTAATTTTTATACATAAATTTTGGATTATTTTTACTGATTTAGTTCCTACAAAGATTCGTGAATATCTTTCTATTTTTAAATCGTCAATGCTACTTAGATATTTTAGTTGAAAGTCTCTCATTAATTTAATTATCGTATGCAATATTATTTATTATTTATTATAACAATTGTTTATAAATGTGTACCATCGTTCATTAATTCTAAGCTGCTTACTTTTGAGTATTGTATTAAATTTATCAAAAAATATTATTTACACAACAATATGTATTTTAACTACCTACTTAGCGTTAATTATCACTAACAGCTTCAGCCTTTAATACCTACTTATCGGATGAGATATAATATGACTCAAAAGAAATAAATTTATAAATTTTTCGATTATTCATGACTTTTTATAGACTGTGTGATGTAATATTCTCTGATATTATTAACAATTGCTTAACCACACATTTCTTCTCTAGTGTAAGTAAGTATATCTGAAGGTAAACGTGCTAATTTCTTTATTTTGCTTTCCGATGGTCACGTTGAAATAAGAGATCCGGGTCGCAAATTTTTCAAAATGAATTCATCCTTTATCAAGAAAAATAGATGACCTTTATTGTGGACGTTTATTTTTTAAATCATTTTCGTAATAATATGCGATGCGTATCATAACATGAATAATAAAAATGTCTCTTTTAGTTCAAGATTGTTTAATATTACAACATTATACCGCAACATTATATTATATTCCTTAATGCATCCATATGTTATAATTTATCTATATTTTTATTACATTCCGCCTAACTAATGAAGATTATATTATTTATAACCTTGTCAAGTATTCTATTCACATTCATAAAAAATGAATATTTTACTATGATACCATTATTAAACATACATATCTTGTAATCATTATCATCAGAGTTCAATTAACCTTCAAAAGAAGTAATCTTCTAGTTATTTTTAATGCGATTAAAAATTTGGTTGAACTTTAAATTTATCTACTGATCTAAAATTAAATAAGAATAAAAAAATATTCAGTTGGTTTATACAATATTTTAATATACAATTCGATGGCTAAGCGCAAGATATTGTACGTCTATTTTTTGTCGAAATTGAGTTAACATACACGTAATGTTAGTTTGGATCAGTGCTTTACCACCATGTAAAGCGGTGGATCGTCGTTCCGGCACCCTTTTTCTTAAATATTTTAATGGTTCAAAAAAAGTCGAAAAATTCAATATTTATTTTACATCATCGTTTTCTGTTTGAAGGCTGGGTGTTTGTGATATGTAAAAAAACCTCCAACTTTTCCAATTCTAAAATTAGTGTGGTAGACGAGAACGATTAGTTAGCCTGTCCTAGACATATCTGTATACCTTTACTTTCTTTAAAAACGGGAAGGCAGAGTAACTAAGTAACACTCAGTTTTCGTAAAAAAAACTCCATCTGAGATACCTCTATTAGGAAACCATATTCTCTACATGGGGAACAAACATGGATTAGAAAAAAAATCTTAAAAAGCTTGACAAGAAGTGAGTTACGGCACCATATTCTTGTTTTAAAAAAGCACTGCTATGCACTATATCTTTTTGCTCTTAAACTATTCAACGTTCAAAAAGATTATTTGAGAAAAAAATTGTAAGAAAAAAATGTTGTTCAAATTCGATGTACTCAAAACTTGTCATAATCAAAATATTGTATATAATAATAAACTCTTGCAGCAATATAGCTATATGATAACTGTTTTTTTTTTTACTATGTTGTTTAAATATTTAAACTTCCTGCATAATGATGCAAATTTAATTTTCATAATGAAATGAAAGTAGTTAAAAGTTCCACCGAGATATTTTCTTTTTGTATACAGATCAAGAAGAGGATTTCAAAGAAGTCTTACGTCATAGACTTCGTACACAAAGCTATATAGCGTTGGCGTTCTAATGGATATTGAAACGCATCTTATTGTGTGATCGATAGAAAGGAGTATTTTAAAGAATACGTTAATGAAGTTATATTTTAATGACTCAATACGAACAAAATTATAAATTCAGCTTTTAAAAGTACTTTTGAGATCGCCATACTTATTTGTCATTGTTTTATTATATTATTTTGTATTGAATTTATTTATAATTAATTACACATATTATCAAAAAAAACATAGTATTGTTTAAGATTAAACTTATTTCTTAAATTACTAATTATATTTGTGATGTTTGTTTAAACCATTTTTTTTATTGTAAAATTTCTCAAAATGCTCTCTTCTCTATTCAGCACTGCATTGAGTTTGCTTAAAATTTTTACAATTATTCAAATAAGCTTTCATATTTTTTATTATTCATTTCGGTTAGCAATAAGTCAATATGTTTTTCACTTATCATTTTTTAAGTGAATTTGAATTGTATAGTAAATAGTATTATACTTTTTTATTTGTCCATACATACTTGAAAAATTTATTTGCGTGCAATATTAGTTGTGCGTTTGAAAGATCAATAAGAAATATTTAATTCATACTTGATAGTAATATCTACTGTTTATTAAAAACAGTAGATATTACTTACCGCGAATTATTTTGATATGTCTGTTATATTTGTTTAAATTGCCATTTTGTATTTTTTATGTAATTTCAGTAGTAAATAGTTGATGTAAAGCACACGGCTCACACAAATACAACCCTGGCACTTCCTAGTGGCGCGGCGCCGGCGCCGTTAATGTGTGTGAATACATTATATATATACAAGAACGTAAATGTAAAGTAAAGGATGCGAAAAGAGTAACTGAATATTTTTTATTAATAATTTTTTTAACTTTGGATATTTAGAACGAATTGTATATTCAAGTAGGTAATAAATGAAACACTTTTGAATTCATCCTTTATTTCATTTTATAATATGGTCGGCAAAAGTATAAAGCATTAAATTAGTAAACTAATCACATTTTGTTTTTTGTAATTTTATATAAAATAGTATTAATTTATGCCGTCTCCAATAACTGATTACTTTAATAATTACCATTTACTAGTTAATAAATTTCATAAAAAGTTAATGATAGATGTTTGAAGTCAAATAAATTAAAAACTTCCTTATCGTCGATTATTTTAATAGCTTTAATCTTAATTCTACCGTACCGTGCTTTTTTCTACTTCAAGCGGTATAAAGCACACCCGTTGTGTGATTTCATTAGAATGATGATGCTGTGTTAATGCCAAACGTTGGAACATCAACGAGAGAGAAAGTTATGTAATTTAATATTTTTTAACGTCAGTCGAATATATGAAAAAGAGCACAACGATGCCAATAGGTCATTTTAAAAGCAAATGTATCAAATTTTGTATTCTAAATGACATATACTAGACTATTTAATGAAATACATGGTTATCATTTATAGAATCTCTTCACCATCAATAACCATGTTCAATAATAGATAAACACTTTATGAACGTTTGATAATAGTGTCATCATTAATTAACTCTAGATGTGACTATGTTTAATTAAACATTCTTTGAAGGTGTTGCATTATACAATGATAAAATGCCAATTTTGCCAACTTTACAATTCGTCACAAATATAAAAAGCCATTTAAGTTTTCGATTTATTGATTTCCACTTAACGTTTGGAAAATGAGGACAAGGCAAAAAATAATTGTTTTCTTTTTAAGACAATTACGTTGGTCAATCGAAGGATTTTCTTATTTTCTTAAATGCTAGTGGCACTTAATATATTTGTTTCGAAAAGAACTTGAATAAATCATTAATAATAAAAAAAGTACCAGACTTTTTTAGAATAAATTTGTATCTTCAATACTAAGCTTTACATTATTTTTTCAAGAAATCAGTTCATCTTTTGATATAATGATATTTGTTTTTATTTACATAACAGTATAATCAAAATCAGTTTTTTTTTGTTTTTCAAGTATATTATATGATTCATTTAAGTACAATTTACAGTTTTTTCTTTTTTAAAAAAATGTTAGTTTTATTTATTTTATGCATAATACACATAATGTTTTTTATTAAGAATACAATTAAAGAAGTGTTATTTTGCGTATTTTTTTAAAACTTATATAAGTCTGTTGCTTTTTCACATTTTCAATTTTTACTAAATTCTTTGATACATAATTATTAATCGCATTTTTTTAAAAATACACATTGACTTATCGATCTTTGATTCTGAGTCAAAGACTTATCGTAATGCAATTAAAAATAACTTAGCCTCATTTATATAAAAATGTTCTAACTAAAAACAAAAAAAATAGCAAACGATTATGATTAATGATAAATAAAGGTCGTTTTTTAAACATTCAATCAAAATCAAACATTATACGTATATCAAATCACGTTGGCAACATGTAGTACAACGACTTTCAGTTTTTTTCAGTTAGGATAGACTTTGATATCAAATAATGATTATTGATAAATATATTGAAACCAATCGAGAAAATAAACTAGTGTTTACCCTATAATTATATGACTTTGCTTAATTTTGATGACAGTAATAAATCGCTTTGCAAATTGTACTCAGTACGATAAGACTACATCATCTAAAATCGATTCTTAACAAAACATTTCTACGAACGACCAAAATGATAACCGAAGCATTTTGTCTTCATGGAATCGAACATAATATCGATACTATTGAAAAAATAAAACAAGGATAAACAGTAAAGTTTTACATTAAAGAAAATTTAAAGAATCTTTTCATGGTAAGATTTGTTACGATGATTATTTTAATTGTGGTCGAATGTGAAATTTAATCAATGAATTGACTGGTTTACAAGAGGAATAATAAGTAAAGTAATAAATGTGATGAAATTCGATCCCGGTGGATATCCTTGAATACTTCTTTAGTATTTATACATGAAAGGACAAGTACGATTCGAAGGCGCTGGGTTAATTTTCCTACCGATAAGGTGGTTCGTCTTCGTAAAAGCCGTTTAATACATATTGACCCACATCTGCGATATTATTATCGTTCACGAGCAAGCTCATCGCTTTAATGTCACGTAACTATACTTGAAGTGCAACTATATTACTTATATATATAACACACGGTTGTATGTACCGTAATAGTACTGGTTTTTGTATAACCCCGGGAAGTCTTTATACCATGGTATGTAGTTTATTTTGAAATACACCCGACTCTCTTTATGCATGAAGTTAATGTAATGTTTCAAGGATTTACCTTTAACAACAATACCGTTTTAAATGATTTGGTAAGTAAAGACTCGAAACGACATATTTTAAACATAAAATTGGGTCCTTTTTTATTTGACTATAATTAGGGGTAGAAACATATATATTTCTATCGATGTCAGAAAATAAATATAAATATTTTTTTAGCTGTTAATTAGTCCATTGTATTAAAACCTCTCCGTGTGGGTTAAATTAAACCATTTAAAAAATCCATTCAAAAATATCAACAAGTAATCAAAACCTGTTATTCATAAAAAAACATTTTTAGATATTTAAGAACAAATCTCATGTATTTTCTATTATCAGTTTCACTTTCAAAGCATTCATTTTTATCATTTCAACAACTTCAGATGGATAAATTTTGATATATTTATTTTGCTAATATAAATTATTAAATTATACTTACGCTTATATATATTTCGATGACTTTTGAGTTAAGTTGATCAAATCATTTTTGAATGTTATTTTTCAACATACACTACGAACCAGAAAATTTAAAATATTTTTTTACTCATATCATTTTATTTATTTATTGTTTAAATTGTAACGAAAAGTACATGAAATTACAATCAACGCCAATGCGCAATAATAAATGTAACTAAGACGGTACGTAATATAAATATTTTTAGCAAAAAAATCAAAAAAATAATACTTTAAAAACAGTTCACAAAGTTTTTTTGCTAAAGATGTCCACCTTTGGGCAATACATTGATCTGCCAAACTTTTCAGAATAAAATATGTTATTATGGTATAGTTTTTCACGTGTTTTTTTTATGTAACCAGGTTTATATTGACTAGCATAACATATTACAAAAACAACGTACATAATTGATGATTTCAAAGTCGCTCAACCACATATCAACACGATATCGATTGCGCTGTTTCTTGGCATTTCTCGAATAATAAATCTAATGAAAAGAAAATCGTGCAACATGAATATTTTTCTTTTAAGCAAGGAAAGGTTAAACTGGCATCGTAATATTAAATATCAAAAGGAGAAAAAATAACAAGTGTAATTTAATTAGCAGATCGCGGTCTGGCGTTGTGGAGATGAGCGTGCATGGTGCATGACGTATTTATAGATCAGGGTTGCCGTTGCTATGTCATCGGAATTCCTCTACGCAATGTTGTACAAAAATAAGCCCAAAAGACTGCATTCTGTGTTTGAATAATGAAGTATAATTATGTTTTTATACCTTTAAAAACAATTACATCATCGTTTTAACTATCGATTTGAACATTTTATGATCAATGAAACGTCAATAATTATTTATTCAGACACAACATATCCAATTTGTTGTGTTCAGAATTTTTCAAGCCGATAGATCTCTTTCAATTAATTAATATACCCAAACGGCTGAACCAAAAATATTTTTTAGGTTACTTAATTTTCAACATTTTTACATTAACCTTAGAATAAACCAAACGTAGACAAGGTGCCCAAAAATATCATCGACTTTAGTCATCGTTTGAATATCTGGTTGCAATCATTTTTTTTTACCAAAATATAAACATATAAAGTGTGCCAGTGTACTAAAATTTTTCGTATATGAGCATAACTTTTCAAAATAGTGAAAACAACAAATATGTATCATAGAAAATTTTATCATTCTCGCGAAAGAGATCATCCATGTTAAAAAAAAAAGTAGAATTCAATTTCTCGTACGTTGTTTTAATAAAACCTAACACCAAGATTGAGAAGCCTTAATTTTATTTTGATTTTATAAATAAAGAAAATCTTCTTTAGATAATTGAAGTTCTGTATTTATAATTGCTGGGTCCGTGACCGAGTGGTTAACAATATCGGTTTCTGTCAGAGAGCTCACAGGTTTAAATCCCAGGACGAGCAGGTTAATAAATTGTTTTTTTAATCGATTTATGCATTCCGTACAAATATAATAAATTGGTGTCTGAAAATTCATAAATATCATAAAAATAGTGCGTAGAAAATTCAACTAGCTAACCACTAGTAGTATGTCTTAGTCTTAGTCTTATCCTTTAATCCCTACTCACTTGGATAATAGAAATGATTGAGCAACTGAGTAACACAAATATCTCGTAAACACTTAGTTGAGATAAACTTCACTTAAAATGTATATTATTCACATTAGGGCAGATACGAATTAGAAAAATATTTTATTCAAAATTATAAATGAGATTTAAAACAATAAAATTGTGAAACACATCTGGTTCTTCCTGTACATTTGATACTGTTTTTTTCAAAATATAATGCTTTTCCTTCTCCAAAAACACCAAGGGAAATCATAAAACGAATTGGAATGCTAAAAAAGTAATAAATGGGTGGTCAATTCTTTATTGCTGCTTCTATCAATTTAGTAAATTTATTGAAGCAGCAATAATATCATTAATTATTATCAATAAAATGTTAGTTAAGTTTGAAATTCTGCACACAAACGCAATAGGCAGTTATTTAGTTTAAATATAAATACATAAAGTTTAAGCTCCCCAAAAATATAATGTATGTATTTAATAAACGAGTAAGTTAATTCCGTTAATCCATTTAAGGCAACATATTCCATTCAATGGACCCTCTAGAGGTAAAATGAGCCAACTAATAGAGTGGTTAATCTTTTTTCTTGTACTTGTAGGTACAATCTCGTATTTATCTTGATGTTTTGGTGGATTGCATATTTTTATTATATAATAATATTGCAATGTGTTTCAACTAAGGTTACTTCACTTTTTACGATAATTTAAGATGTGTATAATATTATGACAACACGTTTAACTTTTTAAAATACCACTTGGCTCATTTTATCTCTAATGGGCACATATATAAATATAAACAATACTGAAATTAAGGTATTTGATTATGCGTTTTTACTGACTTATTTTGTTGTAAGATTTGCAGCAATATTATAACGTGTCAAAGGGATATGATCAATTAATAAAAAAAGTAGTTTATTAACTTGATAAGCTTAAATTCATTCCTTAAAGGTTTTTAAAGAGCGATGTATGTATTCTTACGTGAATTATTCTAGTAGTCTTCGCATTGTTTTTTTTTTTACTATTTATTAATGACTAATGTCAACGAGTCATCGACAGTGTTTTGTGCCGGAGGATAATTTTATTGAAGAATCTAAATAAATAAGCAATTTTTAATGCGTATAATTAGTATTACCCATGCACAGATTGCTAACAATTTTCCAATTATCCATTAAACATTCTAGTACTACTACTATTAATTTAATATATATAATTATAAGCAAATCATAGTGCACGTATACTATAGTTTGTCTACATCTGAGCAACATGTGCTCCTACTGATATTCAAATCAGGTTTTTAATGCGTGCATTATGATTTGAATTAAATAATATGATGCACTTTAGATGACGCTCATAAACACAATTATGTACATCAAATTAATTTTGCTATGATCTTTCATCTGCATCATCGTCAAACATACTTCTGACTGACGGTTTCTTCAAACAATTTAATTACTTCACCGTTAGTAAGGATCTTTTGTAAAAAGGTATTTTCAATCCACTGAATGGTTTTCCTCTTTTATTATAAGGTTTTGTGGTTTTCATAGTTTATATCTATAATATTCATGTCTTGCAAAGAATCCGTTGTAGTATAGATGATAATCATTTGATGTTTAAAAACCGTTGTAGTAATTATTTTCTGTGGATATTATAGTGAAATATTTTAATGCCCCCATAACATTGGATCATTAAATATATTTGATAGATTCGGCAGTAAATTTGTAGAAGCTCATTTTTAATATAAAAATAAATTTGATAACTTCTGGATGGTCTGAAGAATATTCTCAAAGAAGCAAAAAATTCACATTCTGTAATTGCTCGTATGTGTTAAAATAGACCCTGCAATGGCTTTGAAGTGTCGAGCAATTTTATGATCGCATGTTTGTATGTTTATTCTCCAATTGATTAAATCAATACATTACATATTTTAAACCATTTTTTTTTTATTTTTTTTTATTAATAGTTCTCTTTTTGGAAAGGTTATACCAGATTCAAACTTCATCTTTCAAAATGAGCAGTTCTTATGAGAAACGCTTTTTTAGAATCTTTTTAAAAAATTCCAGCGGTATATATGTATATCATTTGGAAGCATAACAGTCGTATTGTATTATATATTATATCAAATGGCAAAGAGAAAGTTTCTAACACATTTTGCGTCAGCTAAATAATGGTTCTACTTGACAATAGGCAAATCATTGACATAATAGTGTGCTGCAAGCAACAAATTTATAGGCAATTTATTTATGAACGCTTTGTCATTCCGTTAATTGACTTCTGAATGAATCTCGTAATAAGAATTCTTGCGTCAAATAGAATCCTACATATGTATGTATATAAATAATGTCATCCATCAACAATCTTATGTAAACATATTTTATTTATAAAATTCTTTCTATATACTAGGTACGTAACTATTCATTTGTAGTAAACAATACTGTTATAATTGAAGTGAAGTACCTGCATACTCTTTGTTTGTACAAAAAACTTTTCAATTAGAGCTGGAGTATGTTTTTATGAAGTATTAAGATCAATATTTTGTATTATTATATGATTTTCAAAAATTACATGAGTTTTAAAGAAGATCGAATGACCTAGGTGTTCTTATACATATGTTCAAGTCATACGTACAGAAATATTTTATATTCAAGTTTTTTTCTTAACATTATGTATTCTACATTTTTTTTTATAAGACGATATATTCAGCAGTTAGTTCAAAGGGGATAATAAATTGTAAATCAAGCTTAGGTTACACAATCATGAGTTTCTTTGGATAAAAAATCTTGTAAATAAATATATCCTGGTAATCAAGGAAAACATCCCATGAATATATATTGTTTTTAAAAAAATCGACAAGGCGTATTTTCTTATATAGAAAGTATCACACCGGCTATGATTCTTACTTATGCGTCACTTCGAATTTGAGCCCTGGATCGCACAACGGAAGTGTAGCAGCTCGGTTACGGGGATTAGTAAAATTAATAAAATAGCAAACCGATTTACGGTTAAGCTGTGAAAATTGTAATCGATAAATAAATATTTTTCTGAATTCAGCGAACACGCGTTGTTTTTATGTAACCAAAGAAACGGATAAACAATGGGAAAGATTCTACGCGTAATATGTTTTACTACATTATACTGCATAGTTAATTTCATAAAAATATAGGAATTAAATTGATATCATATATTTTGATATAAAGTGTTTTTTATCAATCATTATAAATTTAAAGTATTTCTTGTCAATGGTGTCAAATTTTGACATTTCATATTCAGTTTATTTCTTGATACTTTAAATCAAATTCGTTAATTAAAAGTATGAGAAATTCAACCTTCATTCATTTTTTGTTAATTTTTGGACACATAGTGTGCAATATGGCGCTAAAAATTTCAATCTCAATGGTCACTGCAAAGCAATAAACCGAATATAAAAAGATGGTTATATTAGTTGAAGACATTTAGTGCCACCTGCTGAATTGAATATGAGCATTATTTTAAATATTGTTTACGACAAATATGATAAATATTACACAACATAGTAAGCGCGATAATTTGTGTAATTGAGCGGGTCCCGTAATGTAATATTAAATTTGTAGGTAACAAGTCCATCGGTCTGAGACGACCCACCAACCGACCGTCGCTTCGACACGACCGACGTTTCACTTTCTCTGCCGCCGGAGAAGATTTTGATTCAGTCGACGCTGCATAGTTATTTCCGAAATATTACCAACTATTTCTGCCTACCAGATTAAAAATAAATAGATATTATGTATTAGACCAAACTTATACATTGTTTTAATGTTCAATAATAATCAACTGGCAATTTGCTTGGGCACAGAAACAATTACAGAAATGCGAGTTAAAAACACATATTTTTTTATTAAGTACAAAATATCGTCTTTAAAGTATTAAATAAATACGCTATTGCGACGGTATAACATTATATTATGAATCAGCAATAATAAAGCGTCTAGTTACAAAAAGCGATATTTACACATTTAAATACTTTCGGACAACAATGTTAATCAAGCAAAATATTGTTTGTTTTTCAATAAAAGTAATCTTTCTTTTGTATTACATCTTAAAATATAATAAAATTGCAGCGTATATAAGCTGGTAAACCACGCATTTAAATATTTATAAGCTAAATAAAACTGTGCATATGAAATACCAGAATCAATCAGTTATTAAATATTACGATTCATAATACATATATCGCTAATTAAGATTTGTTTTTTTTCGAATGCTTTTATATTTTGTGTTTTGAAACATAAATTGTCTCACTTATTGTAAAATTCTGCGTAAATACACATGCTTTTCTCTTGTTAGACGCCTCAAATCGTTTTACATTTATTTACTCACTAAATAATATTGCACAGTTTCCGATTTTCAAATGCTAAATGAAAGATTGTGTATGCAATTGTATATTTCAAAAGTTATTAAATTTAACAGTTCCGCATTATAAATTATTATAATTTATCGCCTAAATTTATTTTAGTATTATATAAAGGCTACCTCAGTTTATAATAAAATACATTTTTAAAAAAGGTTTTTTTAAATCTATCAAATTATAAAGGAAACTCTAAACTTTTCTAATTACTTTAGATCATAGGTTCCCAACCTTTTTCGGGTGGCGACCCCTTTTTATAAAGCCATGTGACTAGGCGACCCCCCGAGGAATTTGAAATCCTCGATTTGCTATACTTTTTCGTTATTTTGTTGTTCAAATCCAAAATCGAAAAAAGTTGGCGACCCCCCTGAAAACCCTTCGCGACCCCCAGGTTGGGAACCCGTGCTTTAGATCATAATTGTCCAACGCAATGTTTATTATTAAACATATCATACAAGGAGCTGTATTTTATTTTAGAACTTAAAGAATATATATATATTGTTCATTGAAAAATTGTCACTGGTTAATAAACTTAACTTAAAAATACAAAATAAATAAAATTCTGAATAATCTGATTTGAATAACTTCAACCAAAAAAATGAATTAAATTCAAATATTCACGAATTAATGACTATAACGACTTTGGCATAGAAACATGTAATTTCCTATTATAAATTAATGGACAAAATGCAGAGCTTACTAGCTGAAAATCATCTAAGAGGCGTCCTCACATGCCTCTTCTAAACGATTCGCCCGCAAGTTGACGACCTTCATCAGTCACATATACATATTTACATTTCAAAAATTACCAACACATGTCTAAGCGTAGTACCTATCACTGGTATTTATGTAGCTATTTGATCAATCGTGAACCCACATCGAGGTGTTAAATGTATACTACACAGTTGCTTAAAAAAACGACGGTAATAAGATATAAGCCGGTTTACTTTACCGAAGAATGCAAAAAATATATTCGTTAGAGAACTTTAAAAATAATTGAAACTTAGTTTGAGATAAAGTTGCATTAAAAAATCGTCGTAAATTCTTTGAATTGACTTAAAAAAATATGTATCGTAAAATTTTCGCGATTTTTAATATCCATATATTTATTTTCCATGCCCGCTTCCAATGTGGAGTATATGGCATCCTAATTCAGGTATATTAACAGAAGTTTTTTCTACGAGAGCTGCTTGTTACTCAGTTGCTTAACTTTCTTTTTTTTTCAAAAGGATATGCTAATCACTCTTGCTATGCCGAGTAATCTTAGAATACGAATAGTGGAGAGGAAATTTTAGATATAACAAACATTCACACCTTCGAACAGAATTCAACAAAGCGATTGACAAAAATGCTGTGAGGTCTGGCGTGGAAGTCATTGTCCCATGGACCTGAAAATATATTAATATTTAGTATACCATTATACGTATTATATTAACATGTTTCTATGATGTTATTTACCAATGCCGTTTGTTGGTATGTCCGTATACATATATTTAGTGTCAATTTTTGTTTCAGAATATTTCGAACGAATATTATTAGTTTGCCTTACCATTCAAGTTACACAACCTGTCAAAATAACTCAAATTTAATCGGCTTAAATTTATTTACAATAATTTATTCAAAATGTAAATTTTCATACTACCTAAGGTTTTACCCAACATATTATAATCTAAATGACAAAAGTCAACCTAGGTTAACGCAATGCCAACTAAGCGCTGGGCTATTTTGGTCGTGCTAATCCACCGGAGTAGATTGGATGTAGTTAAAACGAGATTGATCGATTGATTTTGGAACGACGGGTGGGGTGTTTCACTTCCGAGTAACGACGTTGTTTTTCTTGCGTTTTCTTAGACATTTTCGCCGATTCGTTTGCACGAATAAAAAATATTTTTTGGTGAAAGTCTAATATCCAAAGCCTGATGGCAAAAACATATTTTTCATAATGTCAAGAGGAGAAAAAAAATATATGTTAACACATAACTCCATGCTCAATAATCATCTTTCCATGTCAGCCTGCAATACCGTGACGTGATACTAAAACGTGTTTTCAATGAACAAGATTATACGATATGGTTCCAATTACTGCCGTAATATTTTGCGACCGCTTGATTGTTATTAGCCTATTGACATTTCAGATGGAGCCACATAAAAAAGGCATTTAAGAATTGAATGTTTGATTAAAATCATCAAAATGATGATGAGATGGGTTTATGTGCAAGACATGTTATATCGTAACGAACTACTTCCAGTATTTTAATTTCTTTTGTTAACTGATTCTTCATGTTAATGGGAATTTTATTGTTACTTAAACAGGGTAATATTTTATATTTACGTTGGTATGTCCGCTGCGTGGTTTAGTGGTTAACATCGTTGGTTTCGGTTACGGATGTCACGGATTCGAATCCCAGTACGGACAGTTTTTCTAAAATGATATTCTATTGATTTGTAAATTTCTGTCCAAAGGCATGAATGTATGCGATGTCTTGAATTCTCTGTCACAATGTCACAATTGTTTGCAATGATTTATCCATTCTTATCTTCCTCATATTTTATTTTGGAAAAGGATTACTTTACTGTAAGTCCGTTCTTTATTTCTTCCTTAAACCTGGTAAGGAAATATGTCAAACAACATGAAACACCCCGTAAGTGTTTTTTTTCTTAAAAATTTAAAACAATCTAAGTTTTCAAGTTTTCTTAACGAGTTGAAAGTAATTATGAAACGTTACTATTTTATGGTTTCATAATGTATTTTTTTACTCATTTTATCACAATACGGTTGGTACAATATTTCTTGATGGAGTTTAAGTAAACTTTATAAGAGTGACTCGTTGACAGATTACTTCAGAGAGCATGTAAGTATAAGACAGATATGTGGGTAGTGCTTTGAGCCATAAAAAAGATTTATTAAATATTGAAACCAGTAAAATACATGATTTAAACGTAAGCAATAAAATAAGTACATAATATTGTAAAAACAATAACGCTGATGACAAACCGAAGTAGAGAGGATAAATCAACAGTATTAAGTAAGCAGTATCCGTGTTTATTATTGGCATTATGACAAAATTATGCATTGTTATGGTTACGACATATTTAAGACAGGTTTTAACTGATGAAGCAACCGGACTCACGGAATTGGCTGCCTGGCTTAAATTTAAATAATTTACTGTATGAAGAGAATGCCAGAATAATACAAAATGTATCATACCATTAATATCCGGTGATATAATATACTCTCCAAGCCCCCAGAGACACAGACACGCCTGTTATTTGTGTACTCCCATTTTTTTAAAAATTACTCTTAAGAATTTTAAAGTCAATTCTTGGTAAAAACGGATTATATTAAAAAAATAAACCACTTTTTGTACTTATTTCACATTATTTATTATATATCAGGACTGGTTTTGCTCATCGCGAGTACTATCAACTGATTAAAGAACTGAAGCAAAATTTTAATTTAATTTTAAATGATTATCTTATAGATTGTCTTAAGGACAAGGAAATGGTAGTATATTTATTGACACCCCAACGTAGAGGTCTGCACGGGCCCGGGCCTGTCCCGCGGGCTCTAACCCGACCCGGCCCGTGGGCCGGGCTCGGGCGGGTAAGCGCAATTGAGAGTCGTGCTCGGGCCGGGCCGGGCTTTGGAATTTAGGATATAATCTAAAAATATATCAAATCGAGGATTTCAAATTCCTCGGCGAGCTAAAATAAGGAGTTTCGGGCTTCGGGTCGGGTTCGGGTAACAAGTGCGGTATTAGACTCGGGCCCGGGCTGGGTCAGGCGTGAGTTTTTCGGGCTCCGGCCGAGTAGTTTCGTAAAATTTTGGCCCGTGCAGACCTCTACCCCAATGTTAGTGCTTGGGACATATAAGATTATTTTGTATTGTTGACTTCTTATCTAAATTATTTTTTATTAAAATTAATTGGTACTTTTACAAAGATATCTAAGAATATTGTGTCGATTGGAAAAATGTAATCAGATTGGACATTCCACTGTTGTTTTATTAAATATTAACTTATATACGCCCTTGAATGTTGCGCCGCTGGCTCTATGACAATCAATCTTGCATATCAAAGAAATTGAAATCAGTTTTATTTAAAACATTTAAATAAATTATCTTTAAATATGCATACTATAGATTGCCGCGATCTCAACAGTGAAATCACTCATGAATGAGTTATATTTCTTAATAATCAAGTCATATTGCTCAATGTATAGAATCAATGAGGAAATTATTTGGTATTTTAAGAACAGGTAATATATCTGGAGATGAGAAGCAAAATACGGCAAGTCACATAGGAGGAATTTCAAATATTTTAACTGGTTAGCTTTTTATTTACTTGCAATTTATTCATTTTTATATCATGTAAAATTGACGTGGCAGAATAAACACACATACGTATAATATAAGAAAAAGTAGAGCGCTTTTTAAAGTATCTGAATTGAAAAATGTAAATAGTAGCCTCATTTAAAAATTGGTAACAAAACATCATTTTCGGAAAAAGGATACTTCCCGCATTTTGCATCTCAGCCTTCAGACACGGACTTCAAAAGTCGTAACAGAGTAGTTTTAGCAGAGTAATAATAAATTATTTGATCTGCTTGCTGTGTACGACATTTTGTCTAGAAGAGCTTATCAGAAAAAAATGTTTACAACCGTTAAACAATGTATGAATATTATGTGATTTCGCAGTCATTATTTTTAGCGGACTTCTTTCGCTGCGGGTGAAACTGACGTTAAGTAGTTTAAATATTTTGATTGCACACCGGTTTCAAAAGACTTTAATGGTATAATTATGGCCATCAATGATATTTCTGAACACAGTTTTTGCACTTTTTGAAGTATCGTAGACAATTTTTTATACAGTATCGTTAATTGTCACCAATTTGAGCAGCTAAAAAGAACTATTTTAGCCATATGGCGTCAAGTTGACATAACAAATATTTGACCAAAATTACGCAATGTGAATACTTAGGCAAGTCATGTATCTACATATTTAAACAAAATTCTTAGGAATAATATACTGATACAAAGTAATCGATACCATGTGAGGTATTTTAAGTAATTGAATGACTCATAATTTAAAATTAGATATTTTTAAATGTCAAAAAAACTTGTCAACAGTATTATAAACTATTTGTTCATCGAACTAAGACAGCTCAATATATTTAAAGTTTATGATTTTTTATTATTCTCATAAATTATGAAACAAACCGTTACAAATGTATTACATATTTATTATAGAAGTTTAAAAATACAAAATTTAATTGTCATTTAGGTTACATACTTTTCTGATTGGAATTTAAGTTACGTAACATATATTTTATTGAATACGTTATCATAAAAAGTAATAATTTTCAGTTTTATAAATTGGTTTTTATTATAATATGCTGTTCTTTGTTTTCAGTAGATTTAGATAAAGAGTAACTATTATATAATGTCACTTAATTTATGCAAATCATTCATTTGAAAAAAAAATCATAGACAAGACTATGTTAATTAATTCTGATTTTATGTAAATACATTATATTCATTCTTAAACAGCAGATAATTAATCTTAAAAAAATCCTCACATCGTTTACATTGATGTATACAACAACGTTGCTATTTTTTCAAATGACGTACTACATTATTAAGGTTTTTATTTATATTTTTTACTTAATTGAAAATGTTAGTTGAAGAATAATTATTTTTATTGTTTAAATTAGAACTTTTTGAAGATTTTTTTATGACGACACACAAAATCAGCTGTACCCACTTCACTTTAAACCTATTTTATTATCAACGTTATCTTGGTATAATAACTTATTTTTACAATTTATTTTTGTAACATTTTTTATAAAAAACACTATTTTACACTTTATGTACAATTATTTATTAGGATCAAGACCGGCGTCACTAATCACGGCTATTTTAAACATATGGTTTTTTAAATGTTATGCCTTTCAACCAAGTAAGAATTGATAGTACATGTATTGAGTTTAAGAGTGATTATTGTTATAATACTTTGAATACTTAATCTACGAACAAAACTTATTGATGGTAGGGTTTTTTTTTCATACGAATAAAATCAAAATGTTTTATTAATTATGATTATGATTATATGAATAAAAAATCTGAAACCTAAATGTATTAGGTATTTGAGAATAAAAAGTTTACGGCTTTCTTGTGTAAAGCTTTTTATTACTGATTGGCTACCAACTCACTTCACTTGTGTTGTATTTTATAAGGTATTGAATCACAAATTGATCAGAACAAAGAGCTGTTGAGTTTGAGCCGGCTTTATAAGAAACGGGTGACTTTAATAAATTTAAGTAGATAATAAAAAATACATTGACTATATTAAATAATCTTTTGCATCTTTTTAAAAATCGTAGTCGGAGTCGCGAATGTTATGTAGTCTGTGTTTGTTTGTGAGTTATTAATCTATTTTGTCATAAATTTTCTAAATTGGTAGGATATATTCTGACAGATAAAAACGTGAGCACTTATACGCGAAGAAACGTCAGAAACAAAATCTCACGAAAAAATATATGCGAAAGAACGGATATTTCTAAGAGTGTATTTAACTTTTCATAGAATGCCTACCGAAATAAGGTTATGCGAGAAATATTACTCCCAGACATGTCAGCATCTGCTATTTTATGTAAAATAGGAAGGCGAAAAACCGCACCAAAAACATTTTTTCATGTATATTTTTAGTTTTTATTTGAGTACAATGTATTATTTTGTATTAAAAATATACGTATTAATATGCAGAGAAATATGTGTGATCCAAAACATCCAAACAAATTATTTATTGACTGGTGTTTAACAGAAAACAATCAAAAAAATACTTGCTCAGATAATTTATTTATTACATATAAAATTTAGCGCCGAAAGTTTATTTTTTGATTCCGATGTGTTCTATTTACGATATAAAAGTTAATTTCATAAATAATATTTTAACGAAGAAATTGATTATTTTATTTAAAATTGAAATTAACCAATCAGTAATTATTTAAAAAAAAAACTTAAATAATGCACGATCATTCTGTAAGCACTTTCTTAAGCTCGAAAGCTAATTCGGCCAATCAACGATAAGTATAAGAAAAGAGTTGTTATTGGTACGCACTAAAAACTTTCCATCTATATTTTTTTAATATTATATAAATAATTTAAATTGTTGCTCTCAATACAATATGTAAAATGCAACATTTGTGTTAAAATAAGTGTTGTCATCAGGAACTGTCAGCATAATGTATGGTAATATATTAAAATCTCAACGATTTCAATAAATAGATGAATTAAGATAAATAAGTTATAAATCATATGTCAAAGTATTTTATGTTTGGCTCAAAAATTTCATAGGGCTTACTTTACTATCGCGATCTGTTAATAGTTTTATTATTCCATTTAACTGATGTTTTAACATTTATTGTATTTATTATTTTAACAGAACTATGTAAGCGGACACGGGTTTCACTGCTTTTTTAATGAAAATTATACATTAGAGCAGTGGTTCTTAACGAGGAGAAGTACCGCCCCCCTGGAGGGCGTTTAAAAGTCTAGGGGGGCGTTTTTAACTTTTCATAATTTGGGGGGCGCTGTATAGTTGCGAGGGGGTGATTGAGGATTCGTCGGTGAGCTAAAAAAACGAGTTTCGAAGATATGTTGGGGAAAAAGTATAGGGAATTGATGATTTCAAATTCCTCGGTGAGAGGGGGGGGCGTTAGATAATTTTGGATAATTTATTTCTGCAAAAGGGGGCGATCCTTTCAATACGGTTAAAAAACACTGCATTAGAGCAAATTTAAAATGAATACTCCAGATTTTTTCGAGTTTCAAATCACTAAAAAATAATACAACAAAAAAAATCAATAAAATCTACCGCAATGAAGATCTTACATACAATCAAAAATAAATTTTATATTAACCGTCATGAGTTTATATTCGAAATTGTCAAGAATTTATTTTGGAAGTATCTAATCGTTAAGCGGAAATCTTACCACTCGCCTACAGTAATCAGTTAATGATTTAGTTCTTAGATAGCTCACCGAAAACTCACCTCTCCCACATTAAGAGCATAAAACTTTTTATCAATAATATTGTTACAGTTTTGATTCAGATTCATTCCATTGACCTATACAAACAATATTAATGAAGCATATCTGCCTATATATCTTAATTACATAACATATTTCTTACTATCATCGTCAAATATTCAAAAACATCGGAAGTGAATGTGCTTATTTTTTAATTGAATTGTTTTAACACTCATCTAAGTTGCCTTATTATTTAAATCCGTAGAAAGATTTATTACGGTATTTTCAAATTAAGATAAACGTTAGTGACAAAACATACGAGAGCAAAGCACTTTTTTTAAAATTTAAATAAAATATACGAAAAAATATGAAAGTCAGCAAACTATAATGATCGTACCTAATTTCGAATCGATGAGATGTTATTGTAGCCAATGAAGATTTGCATAACACCGTCCTCCGATACTGTGACTTATTCTTTTTAAAACAAACTTTCCCCACTTTCTACAACGCAAAAGAGTCAAATCTGCATTCATTGTATTATTTTTCGACATATAACGATGGTATATAAGTATTATTACACCAATGGATAACACATTAAAAAAGCGAACTAATATTCTTCAGGTAAAATTTCACGTCAATAAAAACATAATTCGATAAATGGAAAAATCATTTAAATAATAAATAGCGGTACAAATACAAAATTGGAATAATTTAGAAGCGCTATACTATTTTTGCAAACAATATTATTCAAAATAAAAGGTAACAAGTTTTAAAATATCCCACCGAATTTTTAACACTTTTTTCTTGTAATGTTTTAGGTACGTTATACATTTTTTAAATAATAATATACGAGCGGCACTTACTTTCCTTTGAAAATATTTTACAATACTGATTTGTTTTTTTTTCGTTAAATAAATTTAAACTCGCTTATATTGTGTAAAATAGAGCGAAACGCAATTTCACGGTATTTTGTGAAAACCCCTTTCCTCTTTATGCGCCAATGGAGTAAAACAATGACGATATAATGAATAAAACAAACTTATCGGTAAATTCTGTATTCAATTGCCTTTTCTATAAAGCTGTTAATTTTTTAGAATTTCATTCGATTATTCCATTTGAATTAATTTCAACAGATATTTAAGCATTGCTGTATTTTTTTTCAATTTCGTAGTATTTTTTTAATTATATTCGTTGAATATTAATGATGTTTTTTTAATCGTTAATTTGTCAAAATGGATACATAAAAGTCTGAAATGATCGTTATTTAAAAATGCGCAAATAAATTAGTAATATTTTTTTTTTGGAAAAATAAACCTCGGGTCCTATGGCGCATCCGTTAGCGTTGTGGGCTTCCGTGCCGGATCTCACAAACACTTTTTTTCGATAGATTTATCGATTTCCGTTCGTAGGCATGGGTGTTTGTGATATCTAAAACCTCCCGTCTAACCCTTTTCGATCCTTCATTAACTAGGCGTAACGAGAGCGATTAGTCAACCACTAGTTTTGTCCTAGCCTTATTCTTATATCCCTACTACTCTCTTCGAAAAAGAAAGGTTGAGCGGCTGAGTTCTCGCAGAAAAACTTCTGTTGAGATACCTCCATTAAAAGGCTCCGCTAATAATAATAAAAATTGTATATTTTTTTCCTTTATGGATTTTATTTGGAAAAATGTTTACCGACTCACAGTTTATATTTTCATACTATTTTTGTGGAGTTTAGTTTTTGTCATCATATCACATAAAAGTAAATCAAACTATGACATCGAATTTTATTAGTAAAGTTTAACTTTTACCACCAATCTCTTGACTTAGAGTGTCATGCAGTAAAATTGTCCATTTCTTTGTTTGATTCAATTATGGTAAGGGTCATACTGACTCTGGACTTTATCCGCCCACCCAAATGATGTAACCCACGCAGTGGTTAGCAGCCGGATGAACCGGACCTTGTCTGGCCATATATTATATTCTGCAACGACTAGACAGCAGATGTAATTTTTTTACACGTACAATTGTTATTTTAAAATATTATGTATGTACGCTCAGAATCAAAATTTGCTATTCTCGTTGGAAAATGAAATAAAGTCATTATTTCAATTAACGCACCTTAACAAAACTGACTGTATTTTTTTTTAAATTGTCTATATTTGTTTATTGGTATTCCTAATTAAATTATATAACCACAGCTTGCAACGTTTTGCGTATAAAAATCATGTCATCTCACATATTATATTACACAATTTTAACGAGTGCCCGCTAATGATTTGATTTGCGCTGAGCCACATGTCACTCTCGCTCTTTTATTTCTTTTAATCAATCTTTTGTTTTGGCAATAATTAACAAGCGGAATGAATGAATTTGCTTTATTTTGAAACGTACTTTTGAACTTTACGGATACTACCTCTTCTGTATTAGTCTGTAAAATCGAAGTTTGAATATCGATTCTATTCGATTGTAACTCCCTTGCGCTTTTGTAACTAGTTTCATGAAGTATATTAAATTAAAATTATGGACAGAAGTAAGACAAGCCTTGTTATATACATTCACTGAGTATCAAATCAATGAAAAGTTGCAACACTAATAAAGGAATAGATTACATCAAATTATTGAATTTTATAGATTATATCAAATCAACCTCCTTATACGAATAAAAAATAATCAATACAATTGGAAAGTAATTTAACCAAAATGATTGCGGTTTATCCCCTAAAATTGCACATTTTATCAGAGTAGTGTTTTGAAAATAAGAATATTTAGATATAGTTAAATACATGCTAAAACAAGGATTTATAATATCTGAAAACAATATAGTGTAATCAAAAGCATTACCTCTTACATAACTTTTGAAAACTAAATATTTAATGTAAAAATTCTGTTAAGTTTATAATTAAAAATCTAACAAACCTTTAAAATAACATTCAAACAACATATTATGTGGAAACTATAGAATGTAGCAATTTATTATTGTCTATTTCATTGATATAAATAAATATTGAATGGCTTTTATCAAAGAAAAAACACGATTGTCAATTTAAAAGACCATTTATTTTTTGTGTCTCATAATAAATCGTTCAACTAGTTGTAGTTAGGTGACTTTAAGATAAAATATGTTTCAAATCGCGTTGAGAGCTTCTGTTAATATACGTGCGAGAGAGGCAAACGAGTGTTTTTTTGTGTCTGCGATCTCAGCAATAAATTTCTCCATTTCGGCGGGTGCCATGACCGCAATCTCGCCTACTCCAATATTATGTTAATTGGCAACTCAATACCTTTTTCATCATTATCCGCATGTACGCAATACAAGATTAAGTGTTCAAAAGTAAACAGAAGACGGTTCACCATAATTAGTAAGGGAATTCAATGTCATTCAGCTAGGGCCTTCCAGCATTCCTTCAGAGACGACCAGTAGTACAGGTTGACTACTCAACATGCATTTTAATATACGATATAATTGCACATGTTTTGAATGTAAAATAATTTTTAAGCAAATAATTAAATGATATACATATTCAGATAACTTGTTTACTTAGGAAATCCGTAGAAAAAAACGTAAATATTTTTATGTAATTTAAATATTGTAATGTAATCGCAGATAAACAAACAATTAAAAAATATCTTTGCAAGTTTTTTTACTCAGAAATAAATACACTAATATGTTTTGCATTTTTTAAAATCAATTTACATAGTGGAATTAATATATACAAACATTTGGCTCAGCGAAAAAGATTTTTCCTTGACAGAACTATATAATAATGAAACTAATCAATGATAGTTAATTAAATATATTATTTCTATAAGACAATAAGAAATATAAATTGTTTTAAGTTCATTTAAGATTACGTGATAGCAAGTGCTTTTTTAACTTCTAAATGTGTTGATGAGTATTTTTATGGCAGAATATACTTGATCATTAGTTATATATATTTTTATAGGACAGTTAAAAATTTAGCTGTACCAGTTATTCATGAATTAGAATAACCTAGACTTGTGTACAATATTTATCTTATCACGACAATTTTAATACGCATTAAAGATATATATGTATATTTAAAATCAAAAACAATTATAAGCCAAGATTATTATATATTCAAACGAGAAATTTTTTCCAACTGTTTAATTATGAATATCAAATCTCACCAGTATTTATTTATCTTTATCAAAATATAATATAAGTAATTACTATAATATTAATATTTAAATATTATTTATTTCATTCATTAAAAGCTTGTCCGTAGTCTTCGGCTTACAAATTATTAAATTATAATATTTACTCAGATAAATCATACGTACTTGTGTGTTATTCAATTAGATTGCATCTTATTGAAAAATTTATGTGAGCATTGTGTATTGATAATATTTAAAGACTTCAATGTTTTCTTTACACTGAAAATTATTATTCCCGAGCATCATTTACTTTAAAAAAAAATTGAAATTTATCGAGTTCATATAATATCAAGAAATCTTACTACAATTTATTCTGAGACTGAAAAAATATGGAAATAATTGAATGATTAATGACATTTAACCACTCAAAAATACACATTTACGACAAATATGAATTTATTTTTTCATTGAATTTATTTTTGAAATAAAAGTGGTGATTATTGAAAATTAAATCATTAAAATATTAAATGACTCTTGTTTATATGACATAAATTATACTAATGTAACCAGTTTTTTTTAGATTTCAAAAAAGAATTATTGGCTCTTTGAAAATATATATTTTTTTGTATTACACTAACGGCTTTGCAGTAAGTAATAAACAAAACTCTTTTCTTTGCAATTGCAATTTTCGAGACAAACTTGCGGAAAATAAAAACGATCAAACGTTATATAATAAAGCACATGAAATATCAACTAGACCATCATTTTCAAATTTTAAGCAGCTATAAATATATCTTCAAACATTTTTTAAAAGATGTTGAAAATGTCTGAAAAATACATTGTACCTAAATCATTTTATAGCAGCCTCAAGGCAGCAGGATGTATTGTGTTTACTCTTTACTCTATGACGTCAACGATATTATTTTAGATGTAACCTTTTCGAAGGACTGAGTAAAAATAATCATCGATTGAACTTTACGAAATATTTCTTTTAGAAGAAAAAAGGATAGAAAAAATCTGATCCGGCCCCATAACAATTGAATGTCACATTTTGAAAGTAGCAGAACCGAAAACCAATTTAAAACCTAAGTACCAAGAAATTATCGCTTCTAAAAAATGTAAAAACCCATCGACTTTGATCGTAAAAAACGGTTCCATAGTTTTAATTGAACTACTTAAAAGTATAAGTAAAAGAAATACAATTCAATTTGAAAATCTTTGATTATAAAAATACTTGTGATTGATAATTTTGCCATTGAACGTTATTATTGTGCTACGAAAGTCAATGTTTTCAGTACAATAATAAACAACTTGATGCTCAAAAGATACTGTAATGATTGTTACAGTTTAAATTAATAAACGTTGTTTTTTATTTCGCAGGTCCTGGCTGTTACACTGCCGGGAATCCATTGCACGGTTGGGCAGGTTAAGCGCCAAGCACCCGTAAATGGAAATGAAGTCATCGTATCAATAGAAGACCAAGACAAAACACAATATTTAGAAGCGAACTTTGAAACAAGTTAGTAATAAACAATTTCCAATTTAATTTTTAAGAAATCATTTAATATTTATTGGTATTTTGTCACTAGAAATATTATATATGATATTGTGAAACAATTTTAATGATTTTAAATATTCATTAATGGACTGGACTGTTTTGATGATAACATTTTTTTCAGTTTATGCTATATTTTTATATTTTATTAATTAAGTCTAAGCCTTGATTTATAAATCCAACCTAAAAAATATATTATTTTATTTTGATTAAACATACACCTAACTAAAAATCATATGACTTTGTTCTTTTAGTTTTTGTTAAATGAGCTGTTCATTTAAATAATTATACAACTTTTACAAATCCATTAATTTTGTTTAAGGATCATTTAGTATTCCAAAAAAAAAATGACAATGCTTTCTAAAAAACAACGCCTGTCTTTTTTTTTACTAAACAATTATTCAAACTTCAATTTTATTCATTATCAACCTCACTATGAATTCTATTGTTTTATATAATTATTATTTTCAGTGTTCACTAAGAGCGAAAAATATATTGAAATGATTAACTTTCCTACCAAAGCTTTGTTTTTGATAATTATATTCTACTTTTAGGTGCTTATGAATTTGGCTACGAACTTGGCCCCAATGGCCAGTTCCATCATGAGAACCGAGGCCCCGACGGTGTCACCTACGGTTGCTACGGCTACATCGACCCGACGGGACTGCTACGAGCTACGCACTACGTAGCGGATAGCTGGGGATATCGTGTCGTAGAACCTCAACAGCCCGTCGAGATACACGCGACCAATCAGGAATCCGTTAACACCGGGTATAAATCTATTGATGTGATATAGTTTTTTAAGTTCACCCCTTACCCATGAACTCATGTGGCATGACGAAACTAAACTTTCCTCTCCAGTATTTGTCCATAGCTATAATTCATTTAAAGCATGACTTAGTATTTAATAGATCTATTTATTTAAGATTTCGACTGAAGGTGCTTGGTGGAATTTCAATATTAAATTTGAATCATTACAATTATGTACACTCCCACAGATGTTGTCACTAACGACCCGGGTTTCGCCTTTCGGCATCTTCAGTCAGTTCAAGTTCATCCGTGCGCTTGAACGCCTGAAGATGCCGAATGGCGAAACCCGGGTCGTTAGTGACAAAATCTGTGGGAGTGTACATAATTTGAATGATTCAGATCTATTTATTGTTTTAATTCATATTGGTTTACATTTTTTTATAAAATATAAAGAAAAAATATTTAAATAATACAAACAAAATATCTAATGTTGTCTTTATAATTTGTATGATTAGACATCCATCACCTGAAGATGATGCTCCTAGGAAGCCAGGACATATAACACCATGGAAAGAACTCTACTTCCCCAAGAGCTGCGGAATGTTCCCGGGTGGCGCAAAACCAGGCATACAACCAAAACCTCCAAGCATACCAGTTGACGGATCTGGCCAAGCTAGCGTTCCTGTACAAGTAACCAAACCAGGAGGTCCTAGTAGACCAGGCAAGATACATTTGCAAAATAGACTTTTTCTAACCAAATCTTTATTGGAGATCGAGACACTAGTTCATTATTTATTGAAAGTTTTATATTGTCAATATTACACTCGGGTGTATATAACACGTTACTCCTACAACTGTGATTCAATATAGCACGGCCCATCAATTGTCCCATATTGTTGTATGACACGGATTTAGAAAAAAATACATCAATTAAAAATATGCACATCTCTCGGTATCAGGCCATTAATTTTTAGCAGAAAATTACCTTACAATGAAAATTTGTTTAAAATTCTGGAATTACAAAAGTACTAAATTCTTTACTATGAAATATATAAAGATTTACACGCTTAAATTAAAAAATTGAGCCATTCCTTACAGACGAATTTTAAAGGTTAAATTATAAAATATTAAATTCTTCCGGAGTTACTAGAAACAGAGCAACTATAAAGGTACAATCGAACTGAAAACGGAGTCGAACAAATGATAGTAACAATGAATGGTTGATGAACGTATTTATAGTATATATTAATACTTTCTGTACTGTTAACTTAAATATTTTGTTAGAACGCAGAACTCAATTTTTTTATGAATTTCAAACCTCGTATAGCACGGGACTTGAATCACATGACATTTGTGTACAACCATATACAGTGGAACCCCCAATTACAGTACCCCGAATTACGCGCTGGCTTGAAATATTCACCGCAAATCCCCCTATTGCACGGTCGAATTCCATTGCCGTTACTACGAAACGGTCGTCTGTGCCGCGCATACAGTCAAATGTTGCCTAGCGTCTGTGTATACAACACGATCCAGGCTATACACGTATAGCGGGTGACTGTCTATGTATGGGATTTTGGCGCCCTTTGCATTTTATCACTTATTAGATTCACACCCACAATTACACTAGCCCGAATTATAGTGTCCCGACTTTAGTGTAAATGGGGGTTTTACTGTATCCATGTTATACGAGATCCGAGTGTTATTAGTAGAATAAATATTTTAAATGTTGGTTGATAATTTCAGGAGGTGGTGGCACTGGACAACCAGGAAAACCAGGTGAGAAAAAATACAATAATAAAAATCTGTGATTTTTTAGGTCCTAGACCTATTTTTTAAATTTAACTAAGTGTCTGGTAAGTTGATATATGTATTTAAAAAGAAAGGTGATGAGTTCAAAACTAACAATCAATTTATCAAAAATGATCCACAAATCATACGGAATAATATACGTTAATGCTAATGGGAATTTAACCTGTTAAAATTAAGATACGTCATTCAACTATAGAAGGTATTTTTAATTAATAAAGGATTAATAAAAAGTACACAATGATTTAGTTAAAACTCTCAAGTCTCCATACTGAGTACTATAAATCAACTAGTAATACCCAATATTTATAAGGCCTGGATTTTATTTTGTTTGTATTGTTCATCTACGAGCTGATTTTCAGCATTGTTAGAATGATGTATTACCTCACAAATATTACATTTTATTTTATGACGGCGTATATTTTGCGCCCCTAGTTTCACGCTATATGTACAAGTAATATAATTGACATTTCGGGTTAATAATTAAGAAAGGTTAATAATATCATTATTTCCTTTGCCAACGATTTTCACATATCTCAAATGAACTACTGGCTACGAAAAGAGGTTTTAAGGAGATTCGTAGTTACCTGTACTACTTATTACCTGAAAAAGAAATTTCTAAATAAGAATGCACATTTTTGGTCAGATAGTAAAAAATAAATAATATGTTATGGTTGAGATGCGATTTTTTATCGAAAAAAGTAGAAGGTCACTGCTTAAGCGAGCCATTGGTTCCTTGTTAATTTTTACAGATAAATTTGATTGAAATATAATAATAAGGAATTTTTAAATCAACTGGGATGTTTTAAAAATCCTATTTAACTAGATTCTATAAATCACACGAATGTTTGTAAATAAGTCACTCAATAATTTGTCTTAGTTATTGATGTCGCTGTAGACTACTCTACACTCACCCTTAAATTAGGCTTATGAATTTTTAAATCCAAATATCTCAGAATGCCATGTTTTGACTAGTCATAATACAGTTGAAGACAATTTGTCTCGTGATGGTAAATAAACCGTTGTATAAAATTGAAGCGCTTCGGCTTGTTTTTTGATAACATGATATTTACAATATTATACGTTACACTGCCTTTCTTTCAGCATGAAATCACACATTGCTTTTCGGTACACTAGCGACGTGCTGACGGCAATAAGCTGTCATAAGTCTCCGAACTATCATGCTTCTAATTTTTTTATGGTTTTTATTTTCATTTCCCCTAAATTCATCCATCATTGTCAAATAATATTTTACTCCATTAATATTACGATCAATATTTTTGAACGTTCATCTTGAAGTCACAATATAAATAGATAGATTCGTTTTGCTTTATATTAATATTTTTATAAATCAATCTCAGTATTGTTTTATTACTTTTACTATTTACTTTTAAAAACATTTTAAATTTTAAATAGTCCTATATAAAATGAATTAATATCATTCATTCTCACTTAAGGAGTTTGTAATTTTACGTGAATTGCTTATGTATTTCAATTGATATTGAAATACAATATGTATTTCTTATATTAATTACAAAACAGTTTCGAATTAAAGGTCATGATACAATTATTTGTTACAGTGTTGCTATAATAACGTCCAATCGAAGATAGTTTATTCTTAATTACTTTATAAAATATCTGTATACTATTATAGCTAATATTTAATTACACAGGCACCCGTCAAGCATACCCGTCACCAATCGTTACAGATTTACGTTTTAAGTTGAGCTTACGATAAGTACTTTTAAACGCACTTACCCGATTCATCGTTTTTATTTTCCATCTCCGACTCATTTTCAAGATTGTGACTGACATAGTCTGCCTTTTTATCAGAATTGAATTCCAATCTGTAATAATAGTTAAATCTTCTAACACTGAATTTGACTATATAGGTTGTTCGATATACAACAATGTCTATAAAATATATTGTCGAAAATTTAAAATTTGAATATCAGCTTGAGTCATACCCGATCAGCTTGAATCGTTTTTTATTTTTAAAATTAATAAGCAAAAACTGATTTAATAGAAATCTTAAAGCTTAATAAATATTTTCAATGGATTCGGCGGTAACTATATGGAAGTTCATTTTAATATAAAATATACCTACGATCATTTTAATTTGTTTATTGTGCATGCAGGTTCGAGTGGATTTGGCGGAGGTGAATATTCTCCCGGACCACCAGGATCACAAGGACCTTCAGGAGCACCAGGTATATTTTAGGAGCATATCCAATTTAAATATTATATATATGCATATCTTCACCCCAATACTTCAACTGTGTAACTCAATTTTCAATATTTTTGAGATAGCTTTTGAATGTAATATTACACTACCTTCAATTGAACATTGTTTCCAATTAACCAAAACATCATTTTTTATTTATAAAAAAAACATATTTAAAATGCTTGAATTAAATTTTCCCAACAATAATCAAATAAGCGTTACGTGGTTGTAGTATTGAGGTGGGGATATATTTACATAATATAACTTCTTTGTTACAAACAATATTTGACTTTGGAAAAATTACCAATATATGTACTGGAAAAAAAATATTTTCACTCAATATTAAACATAATATGAATAGTCATCACCAAAGGAATTAAGGAAATCTACATTTGATAGCGATTTTGTCGCTTGGCCATCTTCTGCTTTATATTTCAGCACCAGTTAAATATTGTCAGATAATATTAATTGTAATGATACTTAATGTTTATAATTTGTTATAATTGTTCATTAAAGGTCGCCCAGGTGGACAATATAATCCAGGACCAGCAGAAAAACCTAGACCTCCAGGTAATTAATAATCCGATAACACGAGTCTGTTTTGGTTAAAAATATTATTTAATAAAATACACAGTTTTTTTATAATTGTTTATAGACAGAAATGTAAACATTTTTTTATTTAAAGGAAAACCTGGTGGATCAGGCGGACCAGGTGGACCAGGTGGTGGACAATACCAACCTGGGCAATATCCAGGTAATAATAACACCCAAGTATTTTCTTATTTTATTCTATTTGAAACATTAAAAATAATTCGTTTGTTAATAAATAATAATCATTGATAAAAATCAAAATTATTGTGAATTGCATTAAAAGATATATTTTTTTATAGGAGGACCTAACGGACCTAATGGGCCAAACGGGCCAAACGGACCAGGTGGACCAGGTGGACCAAATGGACCGAATGGACCAAATGGCCCCGGCGGACCAAACGGTCCATTTGGACCAGGTGGCAGTGATAATGGACAGTACAAACCAGATAAACCAGGCTCATATCCAGGAGGTGCGCAACGATTTTTAAATAATTTACTTTTAGCTTAAAAAACTGAGCCAAGTTTACAATTTAAAAAAATCTACAATACATTTGTTTGTATCTAAACAATTAAACGTTCATAGCACCATATTTATAAATATAACCGATTGTCATCAAAAAAATTTTTTTTTATAGGTGGAGGAGGAGGGGGATCAGATAACGGACAATACACACCCGATAAACCAGGACCAGGTAAAGAATTTAGAATACGCTCCAACATTTCTCCGAAATAATTAAATTATATTTAATAAATAAAAAAAAATGACTCACAATACATCTCTGTATCATTCAAGGAGGTCCAAATGGGCCTTTCGGACCTGGAGGACCAAATGGACCGTTTGGCCCAGGAGGTAATGGAGATGGACAGTACAAACCAGATAAGCCTGGATCTTATCCAGGAGGTACGTATTAAATAAAAATAATAATGTTTGCTTTACATAGTGGTTTATATATTATATCGACTGTGGAAAGGAAAAAGGACGTAATCCTCAATTTTCCAAAACAGCTTTTTTTCGATAATCACAATGCATACAACTTGACACACATTCTATCAAAAGGATGGAAGTTGCAAATACCGAATAAGTATCTAAATTTAGCTTTTAAGTTTGAAAAAGATGACCTTGTAAAAAATTAAAACCAAGAAAAAACACTGAAATAAAGGTTTTTCCGAGACAATTTCTTTAATTAATATAAGATTATGTCAATTAAACACCAGTTTAGAAGTATCCGTGCACTTCAAGGTTGTGTATAATTCATAATTTGCATATGTCACAAAATCATCAAAACACGTTTTTTGCGCCTCCTGTAAAATTTTATATTTGGGGGTAACGTCCTTTTTCCTTTCCACAGTCGATATATTAAAATGAATCGCACATCGAATTGGCAACATAGTCAAGAGATGTCTCAAATATGGATAACTGCTTATCAAAAAAATCATACGACAGAGGTTTTGTTTCAATTCTTTAACATATTTTTTCATCTCAACCTATTAGCTTATCCTGAAAATGAGTATATCAAGATTTTTAAACTGTTGACAATGTATCAATTTACATGCATTATAGGTGGAAGTGGATTTGGGGGAGGTGGAGGAGGATCAGATAACGGGCAATACAAACCAGATAAACCAGGACCAGGTAATAAAATATATTCTGATATTCTTCTAAGAATAACTCCATTTTTTGCAAAGAAATGTAATAATTAATGATATGTTTGTGTATTATCTCAGGTGGTCCAAACGGGCCTTTCGGACCGGGAGGACCGAATGGACCATTTGGTCCAGGCGGTCCCGGAGGTCCAGGTGGACCAAATGGACCGTTCGGACCTGGTGGACCTAATGGACCGGGTGGCTCGGGAGGAGGTGATAACGGTCAATATAAACCAGACAAACCAGGATCTTATCCTGGAGGTAAGCTTTTAAATATTCAATTGTACGTAAAAATATATCAATTGAATAGAACATTAATAACAAGCATTTCTTATTTACCGTTTTTCATAAGGTGGTCAAGGAGGACCTGGTGGTGGACAATACAAGCCTGACAAGCCTGGAAGACCAGGATCCCCAGGAGGTCCAGGTAATATTAAATAATCAGTTAGCTTTTATACGACCTTTTTAAAAAATACTTACTGTACAGTTTATCCGTGCGTTTGAACGCCTGAAGATTCCGAAACGTGAAACCCGGGACGTTAGTGACAAAACTTGTGTGAATGTACATAATTTTAACGATTCAAATTAAAATTGAAATTCCACTAAGCACCTTTAGTCCAAATTTAAATTATATAATTTAATATTTTATTTTATAAGGTGGACCAGGAGGACCCGGTGGACCTAATGGACCGAATGGACCAGGAGGACCAGGTGGACCAGGCGGTCCCTTTGGCCCAGGTGGAAATAATAATGGCCAATATAATCCCGATAAGCCAGGACGTCCTGGATATCCAGGAGGACCAGGTAAAATGATAATTTCTAATAGTTATGTATAATAGATAAATTAAGTCATAAATATGGTTTATTTATATTTTATGTCACTCGTACGGATTGTTAAAAAAATCTTTATTAATAAATAATACTATGATTTGAACATAACGGTTATACAACAGTTATAAATTGACTAATTTATAATATTATCAAAAAGGTAATATATTTGTACTTAAATATTTATTTTATTTTATAGGAGGACCAGGAGGGCCGGGAGGACCGGGAGGTCCAGGAGGCCCATCAGGACCAGGAGATAATAATAATGGACAATACAAACCCGATAAGCCAGGATATCCAGGAGGGCCAGGTTGAATAAATTTATAATTATATATCGACAAACGCTTAATACTTTTTGTTGATAAGCACTTTCGAAAATACTTAATCATAAACAATTGAAATAATAAAATTAAATATTTATTTTTATTTTAAGGAGGACCAGGTGGTCCTGGAGGACCTGGTGGACCAAATGGGCCCGGTGGACCAGATGGCAGTGATGATGGTTCATATAAACCAGGCAAACCAGGGCCATCAGGATCACCAGGAAGCCCAGGTATATAATAAAATTATGTAAACAAATATAAAACAATGACGGTCTCTTAAATTTTCAAGTTATCATAGGCATCTGTTTTTTGTGTGATCAAAAATGTAAACTCTTAAACAGGTGGACCCGGTGGACCTGGGGGACCAGGAGGACCTGGTGGACCGAATGGGCCCGGTGGACCAGATGGCAATGATGATGGTTCATATAAACCAGGCAAACCAGGACCGTCAGGATCACCAGGAAGCCCAGGTATATAATGAAATGATATAAACAAATATAAAACACAGATTATCTTTTGGATTTTCAAGTAATGTAAACTTTAATTTTATCGAGTGATCAATACCATAAACTCTAATTTAACAGGTGGACCAGGTGGACCTGGGGGGCCAGGAGGACCTGGTGGACCAGATGGATCAAACAACGGACAGTACAAGCCAGGTGCACCAGGAGCTCCAGGATCACCAGGAGGTCCAGGTATTGTTGAATAATAAAGTTACTTAATTTAATTCATTTTTAATAATTTCATTTTGTAAAATCTTTTTCAAACGCGTATTTCATATTATTTAAGACTTTAAAATTGTCATTAAATGTGTGCTGTAATCATCAAATAATGTAATGTTAAACATTTTGTAATTCTGCTTGGTGTGAAAATTCAAAATTACAAAAAGTTTAGATATTTCACAAGTACATATTTACATTGAATCCAAGTAAAGAATCACCCATCACAAAAAATATTTTATAAATTCACTTCAAAATTGATTATTTTTAAACATTGATAGAATTAATGATTACCAGGAAGAAACTATATCTTTATAATTTATTTATTTATTATAAAATAAAATATTTAATATTATTTTAATTTTTCAAATAGGTGGGCCGGGTGGACCGGGTGGTCCAGGCAGCCCAAGTGGAGGACAATATTATCCTGGAAAACCGGGATCTCCAGGAACACCAGGTGGTCCAGGTAAAATATCTTCAAAATAGCATTTAAGGGGTTGTTGGTGGAAAAGCATTATATTTAAAAACAAAAAAAACACTTACAGGTGAGCGAAAATCGGGCCCGATCTAAAAAAAAATTCTTCATATTATTTCTTCCAATTGGTTAATTGGGCTATAAATAATTACGACTTGAATGTATTTATCACAGCGTCTTATTTTATAGGAGGACCAGGTGGACCAGGAGGACCAGGAGGCCCGAGCGACGGACAATATAATCCAGGCAAACCAGGAGCACCCGGATCTCCCGGTACACCAGGTGGACCAGGTATTTTTTTAACAGTATTGTCTTAATACCTTAACATTTGAGAACGTTTTCTTTTAAGCCCTATATTATTATGTGATATTTAAAATATGATGATAACATTTTACTTTTATTATCAAGGTGGGCCAGGAGGACCAGGAGGTCCAAGTGGAGGACAATATTATCCGGGTGGTTCAGGATCTCCAGGATCTCCTGGTGGACCAGGTAAATAATCAACCAAATATTTATACTTCGACGAAAGACTACTCACAGTGTTAGCAAATAGAATTCTTATGGATTTTATCTTACCAGGAGTGTTCCTATGAGGTCATCGAAAAATTCTAAAAATATATTACGAACTTATTTGAACGGTTTGTTGCTTTTCTCTATATTGGTTTGTCATTTGAAAAATTAACTCTATAATTTAGACCCACAGTTTATAAATGAAAATATCAAAAAGATATTATTAATCATCAGACACTTCTCAAAATAATAATATTGTCGCTTTATAAGGTGGACCAGGTGGACCAGGAGGACCAGGAGGCCCTAATGGTGGACAATATAATCCAGGCAAACCAGGAGCACCAGGAGCACCAGGATCTCCCGGAGCCCCAGGTAGACCAGGTATTTTTTATATATAAAATATTACCATTATATCCAAATATATACACCAAAATCATTTAAGGACTGATAATTTTCGTTGTTATGTTTAAAGATTTAAAAAAAGCTTTCGTTGTATTAACATTATTATTAAATACTTCATAACTGTTATCAAGGTGGACCAGGAGGACCAGGAAGTCCAAGTGGAGGACAATACAACCCAAGTGGATCAGGAACCCCAGGTGAATTTTAGCTTGATTTTATATTGTTTTAGCTACTTTACATCATCATCAATTACAGGTTACAGATACATGATAAATTTTTCATAGTTAGATATATCATGGCGTAATGATTTTCCGAAATGATTAAGGGTTGATTTTTCGGCATAGTCAATAAGTAAATCAGTAACCTATAATGCGATTATAGTATCACAAATACTCCAACATGGAGTGAAAGCAAAATACATAAATGTACCATTTTTAACACAATTTAAGATTTAGTAAGTTCCAGTATTCTTATAAAAAATATGTCTTGTATATTGATGTGCGTCTATCTAAAAATGAATTTATAATAAACTATTTATAATTTTAATATTTTTTTTGTATACAATAAAATAAAAATTCCATAATTTTCATTGCAACTATAAATTATAGGTGGCTCGGGAGAAAATAATGGCCAATATAAACCAGGACGACCAGGATCTCCAGGATCTCCAGGTGGACCAGGTAAGATTTCGATTTAAAAAACTTTTAATCTTTTTTTTAAATAAATAAATTTTAGTGTTTACTTCTATATAATTATGATTTGTTATATTTAATGAATTAAATATCGTGAATATTTTTTGCATAAATATTTAATTAAAGAATATATTTAGGAGGACCAGGTGGACCGAGTGGTGGACAATATCAACCCGGAACGTACCCAGGAGGACCAAGTAATGTTATATTATGTATACTGATAAATGTAAAGAGATATCGTTACTTATTTCAAATATCAGTTGGATATTATTTGCAGTTTCGTGGTGTACAACTAATCACACAACTCTTATAGCTATGTTTTATTGTTGATAATTAAAATAATGATAACATTTACTATTAAATAGAATTTTGTCTTTTTTATTTAGGGCTTAGAAGAGGTATTAATTTTTTTTTTAAATCTTATCACAGGTGGGCCCGGAGGACCTAGCGGAGGACAACCTGGATCACCAGGATCACCTGGAGGCCCAGGTATAGTTTTTAAAATATATATTTATTATATTATTTATATTAAATCATATTTTATAAAGCATTCTACTTATTTTGTTTAATTATACTCTTATAAACGAAAATATGGTTTATTAAAAATCCAGATGTTCCTTTGAGGTTTTTTTTTATAAAATTTGGTAATAGCTTTTTTGTAAAAGACGGTTGCTTGTCAAAGAAAGCAATAAGAAAAATTGTATTATTGAAAGATTAAAGCCATGTTTCTTAATGTGGACCTGGTGGGATAGGAAGTTCAGAAAGACCCGATGTATCAGATAATGGACAATGTAAACCTTAAAATCCAGGACCATCCGATGGTCAATGTATTTGAATTAACAATCTTCTTTTATTTGATTCGTTTTCGAGTACGACTTAACTATTACATATATAAAAGGTGGATTTGAAAGATCAAAATTAAAAGTACTTTCTTTTCTATATGTTACATGCATTTCATATAAACAAACATTAAATATTTGAATCAATAAAATACAGTCATTCTATATTTATACGTGGATCTAGATAGCAAAAAGTCGGACCGTGTACTTTTAGTACACATCGGTGTTATAGTGATCTGTCACAAACATAACGCAGATATTGTATAGGAGTGACAATACAATTTCACATCGCCCTCAAATTGCTTAAAAACTATAAAAATAAACTACTTAAGTAATGCATGACATTGGTTTTATTACATTATTAGGAGGCCCAGGAGGGCCAGGAGGACCAAGTGGTGGACAATATCCTGGATCACCAGGGACACCGGGAGGACCTGGAGGACCTGGAGGACCAGGAGGGCCAGGTATTTATCATTTACCGTATAATGTCAACAAAGTCAAAGGTACAAATTTATAAACATTTATTAATTGATTTTTATTTTGATGCAAGGAGGACCAAGTGTAGTACCTCGACCTGATGAAACATACGAAGGACAAGGACAACCTGGAAGACCAGGTGCACCAGGTACACCTGGATCGCCAGGAAGACCAGGTTAATATTTAATTATATTTGATAAATACTATTAAACTTATTTTGAAAAAAAAAATAGCACATAGTACTTTCGATGGATTCGGCGGTAATTTTGTGGAAGTTCATTTTAATATAAAATAACCAAGATTATTCTACGTATTGGGATAAAATAACTATAAAATAACTTAGATTATTCCAATACGTGGAATAATCTCAGTTATTTTATATTTTTTATTAACACATTGTATTAAGGTGCACCCGGAGGACCCGGTGGACCCGGTGGTCCAGGAGGTCCAAACGGACCATCTGGAGGACAGCCTGGTTCTCCAGGAAAACCAGGATCACCAGGACCTCCAGGCACACCAGGTAACTATATTTTTAATTATAAACAAAAATATTTTCCTTGAAATATGTCGGACTTTCACAGTAAAAATAATAATTTTTAATTTACTGAAAACCTATTAACAGATTTAGTTTCATATTTCTTTGTTCACATACAAATATTAATTTAAAATAGGTGGACCAGGTGGACCTGGAAGCCCAAGTGGAGGACAGTATTATCCTGGACAACCAGGGTTGCCCGGAAAACCAGGATCGCCCGGAACACCAGGTACTTGTTGTGTTCCATACGTCTATTATGATTTATAAGCCATGCAAGCAATATTTATTTTTAAACAACTTTTTTATCAATATTTGTTATATTATCACACTTTTTCTTATTGAACTAGGCGGACAATACTATCCAGGACAACCAGGATCACCAGGAAAACCAGGAACACCAGGATCTCCAGGCACACCAGGTTAAAAACAAAACTACTAAAAGTATTTTATAATAAATATGGTACAACTGTTTGTTGATTAAAATAAAATTGAGTTTGCTTGGTTTATCTCAATATTTATCATCATTATAAACATTATGAGAACAATAATTAAAGTTTTTTTAATATAAAATAACATCACGGTTTACCAAGATTTTTTTAAAGCCAAGTATTTTTTTAATTTTTCTCGTGTGAACCAGGTGGACCTGGAACACCTAGCGGAGGACAATATTATCCCGGACAACCAGGATTACCTGGAAAACCAGGATCACCAGGATCACCAGGGACTCCAGGTACGTTTTCGAACATATTTTCTGATCGAGTGTTGATTGTAATTTTATTCAAAGTTCTTTTATTTAAAAAATGATTCATATAGTTCAATATTTTTTGCCACACTGACTATGTTCGAAAAAATATTTATTTTAGGAGGCCCCGGAGGACCGGGTGGCCCTGGAGGACCAAATGGACCAAATGGACCTAGTGGACCTAGTGGATCAGGTCAGTACACTCCGGGAAAACCCGGAACACCTGGAAAGCCTGGAACACCAGGAATACCAGGAGCGCCAGGAACGCCGGGAGCACCAGGAACACCAGGAGGTCCAGGTAAATAGCTTAATTTCCTTTTCACTGTTATCGTTAACAATCAAAGGACTCATCAATTTGGAGTTTTTATTCACCGCTAGTTATGTCAATGTTAAAGTTCAAATTAAGTTATTAGAAATGAATTTACACTTGAAATAATATCATGCAAGAGTTCACGTGGAATTTGGAGCCCTTGACTACGCAAAGGTAATTATACACAGTAGCTAGGGGATAAACTGGTGTTTTGATATGGATAAACAGCTAAAATACCACAATCTTGGTTTCGATAATACGGATATTGCACCCCCTAGGTGAAAATCAATTCAACTTTTTAATGCATTATTTAATGCACGGTTTTTCAATCAGGAGCTACAGCATGTTCTAACGGAACCACAGAAAAAAAATATTTTAATGTCACAGCACAGTTACAGGGGGCCACGGGAAAATTCATAAGCTCCCAGGTTTTTAAAATAGAGCAACGACAAAAAATTTTGAAATTCCGGGAACAGCTAAAAATGAAAGGTCTCGCGTATTTTCATTTTGGGAAATCCGAAAATTACTGGATTTTCGAAATTGTAAGTTATGAGAAGGGCTAACAGAAAAGGTATTTTATCTTGTATCTTTCAATTTTGGGAATTCCGTAAATTCCTGAGTCAAATTTTGATATCTGCCAGCGAGTAAAATATTCAAAAAATTGAAAAAAAAATTCTCAATCCCTGAGTCTCGAAAAACTTTTTTGTGCGGGCATGGGGGCTACAGACTCAATATGAGACTCAAAAAGGGCCACGACCCGAATTTTAAGAAACTGCGATTTAATGTATTGGTAACAATTTACTGTTTGTCTCGTTCTTACTATTTCAATACTCGAATACAGGTTACATTGTTTTCATATTTCATCTATAGTGTTATCATTCTAACTAAAAAGTTCATTAGCTGTGTTACTTAACGAGTATCTCTTACATAGGTGGCCCAGGTGGTCCAGGAGGTCCACCAGGATCAGGAACCGGTCAATATTACCCAGGACAGCCGGGCACGTTTGGCCAACCAGGAAGACCAGGCACACCAGGAACACCAGGTACAGTTTTTAATGAAATGTAATAGGTTTTTTTAATCAATTTTTACATTAACATATGTAACATTCTGCAAGTAAAAAAAATATAAAATATTTGAACAGTTCCCTAAATTTTGCGATGAAAATAATGATAACATCACATAACATGGTTCATATTTAACGTTAGGCACACCAGGATCAGGAACTGGCCAATATTACCCGGGACAACCAGGCATTCCAGGACAACCAGGAAGACCAGGAACCCCAGGGTCACCGGGACCATTTGGTACGAAATTGTTTATAGATTTTGAATTATACACTATTTTAAAAATACTGTTTTCATATCCTTTGGGTAAAAAAAAGATTTTTTCACATCAAAATCTAAATGTTAATTAATTTTAGGTGGGCCAGGTGGTCAGTACCCAGGGGGACCAGCTACACCTGGACAACCAGGACAGCCTGGAAGACCAGGAACGCCAGGTGCACCAGGTAAATAAATACATGTTTTTTTAAATATGATTGACGAATATATTATAATATATATATATACATATATATGCATACATAAATACTGATAAGAGATTAAATATATACTTATTCTGGTTCTACCATCGTCGTTCTTATCATCAGTGTAAATACGTTAATAATTGTATTTTTAAGGTGTATTTGGGGGACCAAGTAGCCCAGGAACACCAGGAAAGCCGGGAACATCTGGATCTCCGGGAACGCCAGGAACACCAGGTTAATATAAAAATACATGTTTTATTAAAATAAATAAACGTGGAAATGGAATATATTTTTTATTATCATTTAATTTATGGAAATGACCATAACGAATAGTATCATATAATAATTTCTTGTAATAGGCACACCAGGACAATATTATCCCGGACAGCCAGGACAGCCAGGCATACCGGGACCTCCAGGACTTCCAGGCGCCCCAGGCACACCCGGTATGTAAACAGAAATTGTACAATTAATCACATGTAAAATCAAGAGAAATATTTTTTTATTATTATTATGTTTTTTATCGACATTTAATGAAATGAAGCATACATGGTTTTTTTTTTTTGTTTTTTTTTTTTAAATTATCTATATTTATAATATCAGGTGGTCCAGGAGGACCAGGTGGTCCAGGTGGACCAACAGGTCCAAGCGGAACTCCAGGCAGACCAGGAGCCCCTGGAATTCCCGGTCAACCAGGTCAACCAGGTGCCCCAGGTATATCAAAATCATTTATTATCATATTTAAAAATCAAAAGCTACTTTTTTTTTATTTATCCATCAACACAGTTTTATATTTTTTAAGAATTTTCAGTAGGAAAACCATTAAAGTTAGTCTTTTTTCCTGATACTATAAGTTTAGCCTTTATTATTGCCTAAAGCTACAGTATGTTTTTTTATTATTTTTGTTATCAAAAAATATTAGCGTTATTCTGTTGATTATACTCAAGTTTCTCCAATTTTGTCTTTATCAACAGGAGGACCAGGAGGACCAGGAGGTCCAGGTGGACCGGTGGGACCAGGTGGACCTAGTGGACCTAGTGGATCAGGTCAGTACAATCCGGGAACACCCGGAACACCTGGAAAGCCTGGAGCACCAGGAATACCAGGAGCGCCAGGAACACCAGGAGCACCAGGAACACCAGGAGGTCCAGGTAAATAGCTTAATTTCCTTTTCACTGTTATCGTTAAAAATCAAAGGACACATCAATTTGAAATTTTTATTCACCGCTAGTTATGTCAATGTTATAGTTCGAATTAGGTTATTAGAAATGAGTTTACACTTCAAATGATATCATGCAAGAGTTCACATGGAATTCGGAGCCCTTAACTACGCAAAGGTAATTATATACCGTAGCTAGGGGATAGGGCGGTTGCCCTGGGCGCAAACATAAAATATCGAAATGTCCGCCCAAAATCAAATCCTTGCCCTAAGCGCCAAAGTTTCTCGGAACGGCCCTAGTACTTAACGATTGTTAAAGTATCGATTGCAATACCGACAAAATCTTCTGCGATAGATTTTTTTTCCTGATATTATAAGCTTAGCCTTTATTATTGTCTTAAGCTATAGAATTTGCTTTTTATTATTCTTGTTATCAAAAATATTATCGTCAATCTGTTGATTACAATAGAATTTCTTCAATTTTGTCTTTATCAACAGGAGGACCAGGAGGTCCAGGAGGACCGATGGGACCAGGTGGACCTAGTGGGCCCAGTGGATCCAGTGGACCCAGCGGACCCAGTGGACCAAGCGGGCCAGGAACACCAGGTGGGACTATTTTTTAAATTACTTATACATATTTTTGAAAGCAATGTTTTTTTTTTAATTTGACCAGTTTTTAAGGGCGCGTGATGATTATTTAGAGTCAAATAAAAACGGTTTTAAGAATTTTAATGGAAAAATTAAAATAAATATTCTATCTAATCAACATAAAAGCATGCAAAGTAAATTTACGGGTGTGGGGTCTTATTGAATTTATGCACGTATTTTTCACGAGACTCGGTTGATCAACCAACTCATACAGAGATAATTGTGATAAAGATGATTAATTATTGGCAAATTTTTAGCAGTTTGTATAGTTTATAGTAATATTTATATGATTTAAAAATAAATATACATATTTGAATAGTTAGCTGGGTGTTTGTAAATCATACCACAGCACTGAACATTCGTAAACAGTTTTTAAAGTACATACAAAGATAATTTTCAAAAATTCTAATTTAACATCTACTGAAATATTTTTAAGGTCAACCTGGAACACCAGGAAAACCAGGTACTCCAGGGACGCCAGGATCCCAAGGCTACCCCGGACCGACATCGCCATTTGAAGGACCATCTATTCCAGGACGACCAGGTACACCTGGTCAACCTGGTAGACCAGGACCTCCAGGAACACCTGCAAGTCCAAGTATGTTTGCGCTCAATATATATTAATTGATGGATGTAAAATAGTCATTGATAACACAAAAACATATATTTTTTTAATATTTTAAGGTGGACCTAGCAGCCCATCACAACAATATCCAGGTCAACTGGGAACACCAGGAACACCCGGTCGACCGGGTACTCCTGGAACTCCCGGTATTCCAGGGACACCAAGCAAACCAGGTAGCTTTACGTTTTTAGAATAAAATACAAAAAAATAATTGTTGACATGATTTTTTTTTTTTAATTTTTCCTTCCTATAAAAAGATGAAAAAATGTTATTTTTTTACTCTCCGGTGTACATTTAGTGAATTTTCATTAGAAAAATGTCATTGGGTTAAGCCTTGCGGCTATACTCAATATACGTTGGAAACACATTTTTAGCTTTTTTTTGAATCTTAATAAAATGTCTCTTCTAACGTATTACTCAATTAAGTGCTCGTGTAACTCAATTGTAAAAGTTATCAAAACATTATCATTAAGTTTGTTATTTAGATAAAATTAGAAAAATGAAAACATATGACAATAAACTTTTGTTCGAATTACACAATTGATGAATTTTTCAATAGATGACAGACTTTTTGTCGACTTCCGACTGCCTGTTTTTTTTAAATACATATTTGACTGCATTAGATTTTACATAATATTCATAAAAATAAAAACTGCTAACATCGATGAGAATTTAAAAAAAAATACTCGTAACTTCGTTAAGTCTATGACGAATGTTTGTAAATTTAATTTATTTCATTAATTGAAGTCATTTGACTTTCTATGTTTACGAGAACCTTTAAATTTTTACGAGAGCTTAATTATCTGACATTCAGGTTATGTTATGTGTTTAATGGATAAAGTATACGAAAAAAAAAACGAAAAAAAGATACGTATCAATGATTTTTAGTCCAAAATCAATAGGAATATTATTATATATTTAAGAAAAACACTTATTTCCACATGAAATAGAAAGTGTACTTGCTACTTGAAATACACTAGCTATTTAAGCATGAAGAATTATCACAACTAAACGTTTACTGCGATTTTGAGATGCCTGAAATATTTTCAGGATAATTATTTTAATCATATAAAATTGTTCAAAATTTTAATGCCGTTTGATGGTTAAGGAGGTTATTATCCTGGAACTCCAGGAAGCCCCGGAACACCTGGAACACCCGGAACCATAGGATCCCCTGGAACACCAGGAACCGCCGGATCGCCTGGCACACCAGGAACAGCTGGAACTCCAGGTAAATACTTAAGTACCCTTTAAGTATAAACAGGATTCAAAATATATTTTTTTAATTTTAGTAGTACAAATTATATTTCTGAAAATATAATAGAAACAAACAGTCTTCTTATATCATAAATTTATATTTATTCGATTTAATAGATCACTTATTTCATCATTTGATTCATTTCAAATATACATTATTTCTCAAGTTTTTGTCATTTATGGTCGTTTTCTTGTTAAGAATTACACTGGTAATAACGTTTTGCATATTTGCTTAACGTATCCAAAATTATAAATCTAAATATTTTTTAAGGTACCGGTTATTATCCTGGTCAACCAATACCAGGTTCTCCAGGTACACCAGGAAGACCTGGCCAATCAGGCTCTCCAGGATCAATAGGAGGACCAGGTACTGTACCATACTTAATTCTAATAACAAACTGTTGCGTTTTTTGATACAAACATCGATAATTTCGTATTTCACATTTTCTAGGTGGACCTGGCACAAATTATCCAGGAGGACCTGGAGGACCTGGCACACCAGGATCACCAGGAAAACCGGGAACACCAGGCAGACCAGGTACTCCAGGAACTGATGGATCTCCAGGAACTACAGGTATATAAATTATTACAATTTTAACATATCGAGAACTTTTTATATACCTAAAAAATAAAACGCACTTATTTCATAATATAGCATAAATACCAGTTTCACTCATTGCGAGCATTTACAGCTGCTCAAATGAAATAGACAAATGTAAAAAATGTGGAGTTATGATGATCCATCATACATTTTTTTATGTGGCTGAAATTATTTTTACATATTTTTTAATTATGTAATATTTTCATCAATATTTTTAATAATAATTGTTTCCTTATTTAAAAAGGCGGACAATACTATCCCGGACAACCAGGATCACCAGGAAAACCAGGAACGCCAGGATCTCCAGGCACACCAGGTGAAAAACTAAATTGCTAAAATAAAATTTTTGAAAATATGATACGACAGTATGTTCATTGAAATAGCATTAGCTTGGTGTAACTCCAAGCTATGGTAAAAATGCTTTTACAAGAATAATTTTACTAAGTTGATAGCTTTTTGGCATCACGGCATCGTCTTAAATATAACACTTAGTTTTACCAACAAAGTGTAGCGTTTCTTTTTACGTATAAAACAAAAACCGGTAATTTTGAATTCCATGTTTCCTAGGCGGACCTGGCACAAATTATCCAGTCAGACCTGGAGGACCTGGAACACCAGGATCACCAGGAACACCAGGTACCCCAGGAACCACGGGTATATAAATCAATACAATCAAAACCGGTTTCAACGTTAATTTTCAACTGATCAGTTTATCATCCATTCAGATGAAAATGATGATCATATACAATTGTGCAATTATGAGAAAATAAATATATTTATTCATAAAATGACTTAAGAATAATAAAGCTTACAGTAAGCACTTTAAAAGTGACCCTCAAAAACAGCTATACTCATTTTAATTTTAGGAGTGTCAAAGAAGATATGCAGGTACATAGCTTTATCCAAATTTATTGTTTAATATTACGTTTTTTCCGCGTGTTTTATGAATTTGAACGTTGCAACTTGCAAGGATAAAATTTCGGCCCAGCATATATATAAAACCAAAAAAATAAAATCTTTTGAAAAAATGTTTTTATTATATCATATTCTGCTTCCTAACGGATGCAGAAAAATACAAATAAGATTCCATTCTTCTTATCATCACTATCTAGAAATAACGAAGAAAATAAAAATAAAATCATTTGCTAGCTCACGCCAAGTATTCGTAAAAACATTACTCTAACAATTTTAGTAGAAAGTTCGATCTATACATCGCCCCTGAACATACTATTGATGTTATATTTCTTAGGTGGACCAAGCACTGGAACATATTACCCTGAAAGACCTGGAACAACTGGCTCAGTAGGCAGTCCAGGAACACCTGGAACCCCAGGACAACCAGGGACACCAGGACAACCAGGCTCAGGTATTTTAATGATAATTGTATTTATTATGTTCAAAGTTAATGGTCAATTATCATCAAAAATCTAATATAAGATTTCAACTGAAGGTTCTTGGTGGAATTTCCATATTAAACTTGAACCGTTCAAGTTACATAACTTGAACGGTTTAAGACAAAATAATGACAAAATGTGTGTGAATCTATGTAGATTATAGTAGAGAAATTTTTTCATTAACGACCCGGATTTCGCCTTTCGGCATCTTCAGGCGTATATAAATGGGTAATTTAAATAATAAACGAATGTTATTTTTAGGTCATCCACAAGGACCAGACACTGTGACACACTATCCAGGACAATTCGGAGAACCAGGCAGACCAGGACAGCCAGGCAGACCAGGAGCACCAGGAACACCTGGCACACCAGGAGGACCAGGTCTTTATTAATACTGCATAAAATAATACAATATTCCGTTCATTAATAACCAATTATGATTACCAATGAAAATTTTGCTGTAGTTAATAAATAATTGATAATGTTTGTGCAAAAACATAAAATGGTAATAAATCTTTATTTTGTTATAGAATATTAATAATTGATATTGAATTAATTATTATTTTTTTTAGAAAACGATTAAATAATATAACTTTTAATTTAGGTGGACCCGGTGGACCCGGAGGTCCACAAGGACCTGGAGGAGAACATCCTGAAACAGATAACTCGGGACACCCAGGAACACCTGGAGCACCAGGCACTCCAGGAATACCCGGAATACCAGGTAGACCAGGAGCACCTGCAATCGATGGAACACCAGGTAAATGTTGTCATTTTTATAAAATTATTTTTAATAAGTAATATTTCATCAAGGGATTACTCACCATTTATCTATCTATTTAGGATCACCAGGCACACCTGGAACCTTCGGAACTCCAGGAACCCCAGGCAGCCCAGGAAGACCAGGCACACCAGGAACACCAGGGTATCCAGGAACACCAGGTAAATATGTGTAAATTAACATATTTATGATTTTTTTTTTAAAATAAAAAACTACAAATAGAAGTCCAATAAATGAATACACATTTGTAAAAATATCCTTTTTATGGAATCATTACATGCATCGCAGGATCACCAGGTCAGCCAGGCACACCAGGAAATCCAGGAACACCAGGTATTCCTGGAAACCCAGGCTTCCCAGGTACGTCGGTACCCGTGACGCATGCCTGACAAAGCACATTCTGTTTTTTCTCATCTATCCTAACTCCCTTCTAGTTAATTCGAAGTCACCGTTGAACTTTTTCATATGAGTAGATTATATTATCTTGGCTTGTTAAACAACTTGTTAATAATACAACAATATTATTATTCACAATCTTCATATCTACATTAATATATAATTATATGGTTTTTATAAAACTGGCGATGGTAGAAGTAAATCTCATTAAACATTCTCATCCAGTAGATGTTTTAGTAATAATATGTGAATATAACAATCCTATTTACCCAACAACAAATATATTTCTTTTTGACAAGCTTTTCATTGTTTTTTATACAATACATATTAATAATAATAATCTTTCGTATAATTAACAAAAATATTTTTTGTACTACCTTTTATTATATTATCTACATATATGTTTCTTATTTATTTATCAGAGCTAACAAAACGATATCAGAAAATTTTTGATTTTTTGTATTTTTTTTTAATTTGAACTCATACCCCCAAAACAAAAAACTGCGTATTTTATGAATTTAATTGTAACCAATAAAAGTTGTTTTTTATTTAATTTTTTAAAATATGAAATGGAATAATAATATTATGTAGATTAAATATATTACTTCCTTGGATAATTGCGTCGTAAAGTTATAAAAAAAAATTAAACATTGTTAAAAAATAAAAGGAAAAAACATATTGTGTATAACTGGAAGAGCATACATAAAGTTAAGATATTGGCTTTCAAGCAGTTACCCTCAACAAATACCCTCTTACAAGACAACAAGTTTTTACGCGAATCTTTATTATTTATATCTAACTATTTCTTTATTGCAGGAGGATTATCGCCACCTGGAGGTAGTAATGGTCCTTACGGACCAGGAGGAATTGGTGGGCAACCAGGTATAATAGGCATAATAATTTATAATAATTTTAAAGTCGAAATTGTTTAATTTTAAAGTTTAAAATCATGCTACTTGAACTAAATGTTATACAGTTTCGTGTTTCTCACTAAAACCATTCATTTTAAAAACTATTATTTTCTGATAAAAATGACAATAGTTAACGTTAATTTATTTCCATTGCCAATGGTAACAAACCTAAACAGATATTTAGTAGTTTGTTGACAACCATAACTTTTCTAAGAGTAAATAAAAATTATGTACATAATAAAATCATATATTTTTTTTTAGGAAAACCATCTCCACCAGATTCAGCAAATCAAGTGACAACAGATCAACCAGAATTTGGATTACCGGGACAGCCAGGAACACCAGGTCAACCTGGCACTCCAGGAGGACCCGGCCAGCCTGGAACACCAGGACAAGGAGGTTTCCCAAGTAGGCCTACTGGACCTAGTCAACCTGGGCAACCAGGTATTCCTGGAAGACCCGGACAGCCTGGAACACCAGGACCAGGAGTTTTCCCAAGTAGACCTACAGGACCTGGGCAACCAGGTACGCCTGGAAAACCTGGACAGCCTGGAACACCAGGACAACCTGGACAAGGAGGATTCCCATCTCAACCATCAGGACCTAGTCAACCCGGTCAGCCAGGAATTCCAGGGCGTCCTGGACAGCCTGGAACACCAGGAACACCTGGACAAGGAGCATTCCCATCTCAACCAACTGTACCGAGTCAACCTGGAGCGCCGGGTATTCCTGGACGCCCAGGTCAACCTGGAATTCCGGCAACACCCGGCCAGCCTGGAACACCCGGACAAGGAGGTTTTCCAAATAGACCTACAGGACCTAGTCAACCCGGACAACCAGGTACACCAGGAACGCTTGGACAGCCCGGCACACCAGGACAACCTGGTCAAGGAGCATTCCCATCTCAACCAACCGGACCGAGTCAACCTGGGCAGCCAGGAACTCCTGGACGTCCAGGACAGCCTGGAATACCGGGTCAACCGGGACAAGGTGGTTTCCCATCCCAACCTACAGGACCAAGTCAACCAGGACAGCCAGGTATTCCTGGACGACCAGGCCAACCAGGAACTCCAGGACAAGGAGGTTTTCCAAATAGACCTACAGGCCCTAGTCAACCTGGGCAACCAGGTATTCCTGGACGACCAGGCCAACCAGGGCAACCTGGACAAGAAGGATTCCCATCTCAACCATCAGGCCCTAGTCAAACCGGTCAGCCAGGAATTCCTGGGCGACCTGGACAGCCTGGAACACCAGGGCAACCAGGACAAGGAGAATCCTCATATCAACCATCTGGACCGAGTCAACCTGGACAGCCGGGTATTCCTGGACGACCAGGTCAACCTGGAGTTCCAGGAGGACCCGGCCAGTCTGGAACACCTGGACAAGGAGGTTTCCCAAGTAGACCTACAGGACCAAGCCAACCTGGGCAACCAGGTACACCTGGAACGCTCGGACAGCCTGGCACACCAGGACAACCTGGTCAAGGAGCATTCCCATCTCAACCAACCGGACCAAGTCAACCCGGGCAGCCAGGAACTCCTGGACGTCCCGGACAGCCTGGAATACCAGGTCAACCGGGACAAGGTGGTTTCCCATCTCAACCTACTGGACCAAGTCAAACCGGGCAGCCAGGAATTCCTGGGCGTCCTGGACAGCCTGGAACACCAGGACAACCAGGACAAGGAGAATTCCCATATCAACCAACTGGACCGAGTCAACCTGGACAGCCAGGTATTCCAGGACGACCAGGACAACCTGGAATACCGGGTCAACCGGGACAAGGTGGTTTCCCATCTCAACCTACTGGACCGAGTCAACCTGGACAGCCAGGTATTCCTGGAAGACCAGGACAACCAGGAACTCCAGGACAAGGAGGTTTCCCAAATAGACCTACAAGCCCTAGTCAACCTGGGCAACCAGGTATTCCTGGACGACCAGGCCAACCAGGGCAACCTGGACAAGGAGGATTCCCATCTCAACCATCAGGACCTAGTCAAACCGGGCAGCCAGGAATTCCTGGGCGTCCTGGACAGCCTGGAACACCAGGACAACCAGGACAAGGAGAATTCCCATATCAACCAACTGGACCGAGTCAACCTGGACAGCCAGGTATTCCTGGACGACCAGGCCAACCAGGAACTCCAGGACAAGGAGGTTTCCCAAATAGACCTACAAGCCCTAGTCAACCTGGGCAACCAGGTATTCCTGGACGACCAGGCCAACCAGGGCAACCTGGACAAGAAGGATTCCCATCTCAACCATCAGGACCTAGTCAAACCGGGCAGCCAGAAATTCCTGGGCGTCCTGGACAGCCTGGAACACCAGGACAACCCGGACAAGGAGAATTCCCATATCAACCAACTGGACCGAGTCAACCTGGACAGCCAGGTATTCCAGGACAACCAGGACAACCTGGAACACCCGGACAACCGGGACAAGGTGGTTTCCCATCTCAACCAACTGGGCCGAGTCAACCTGGACAGCCGGGTATTCCTGGACGACCAGGTCAACCTGGAGTTCCTGGAGGACCCGGTCAGTCTGGAACACCTGGACAAGAAGGTTTTCCAAATAGACCTACAGGCCCAAGCCAACCTGGTCAGCCAGGTACACCTGGAACGCTCGGACAGCCCGGCACACCAGGACAACCTGGACAAGGAGCATTCCCATCTCAACCATCAGGTCCTAACCAACCTGGACAGCCAGGAACTCCTGGACGTCCTGGACAGCCTGGAATACCAGGTCAACCGGGACAAGGTGGTTTCCCATCCCAACCTACTGGACCAAGTCAACCTGGACAGCCAGGAATTCCTGGACGACCAGGGCAACCAGGGCAAGATGGATCACCATCACAATATACAGAACCTAACTTATCGGGACAACCAGGAAGTCCTGGACGACCCGGTCAGCCTGGCACACCTGGAAAACCAGGGCAAGTCGGATTCCCATCTCAACCTACTGGCCCAAGTCAATCTGGACAACCGGGTATACCTGGACGACCAGGCCAACCTGGAACTCCAGGAGGACCTGACCAGCCAGGAGCACCTGGACAAGGAGGTTTCCCAAGTAAACCTACAGGACCTAGCCAACCTGGGCAACCAGGTACACCTGGAAGACCCGGTCAGCCTGGCACACCAGGACAACCTGGACAAGGAGGATTTCCATCTCAACCAACTGGACCGAATCAACCTGGACAACCCGGTGTTCCTGGACGACCAGGACAACCTGGAATACCCGGACAACCGGGACAAGGTGGTTTACCATCTCAACCAACTGGACCAAGTCAACCTGGACAGCCGGGTATTCCTGGACAACTAGGCCAACCTGGAACTCCAGGACGTCCCAGTCAGCCTGGTCAATCTGGACAACCAGGAACTCCTGGAATACCTGGACAACCTGGAACACCAGGACAGAATGGCTATCCTAACCAACCTGGAAAGCCAGATGAACTTGAATATCCAAGTAATGTAGGAGAGCTTGGACAACCTGGGTATCCTGGAGGATACCCAGGTAGTGAGGCAATAGGAGTTCATCCTCCATCTCAACGGCCACCAATATCGGGTCATCCAGGACAAAATTATCCTACCGCGCCTATTTATGTTATACCATATCCATTACCAATCGTCCCAAGTCCTGGTTCTTGTCCGTGCTACCTAGTCCAAAATAATGAAACATCAACCACAAGTCAAATTCCAACAACAACAGTTACACCTGTTCAACAATATCCGCCAAACTATCTTCCACCCTATGGAGTTATTGGCTACATTCCGGTAATATTCTTCCCATATTGTCCCGGCAATAGTACGACGGGAGAAATGATTCAACCAATGTTCCCATCTGCTATGGCAGTACCTTATCCTTGCAGTCAATGTAACCAAGGATCACAGAACCCGGCTGATTTTCTGAAAGCATTCGCTGGACTTCCAAACTTTTATGGCCCAAACAGCTTCCAACAGGTTTTATCACAGGCGAATATTGATCCTCTTAATACTGAAATTCGCTCACCGCACAGAAAAAGTATGAGGATACGAAAAGTCAAAATGATTAAATCTAATTAGATTATTGAAGTTTGGGTTTTTCATACGATTCTGAATTTCATTGTACATTTGAATATCATTTGAATGTTATCTGAAATTCATGACTATTTGGATTTGTTCGATTTGAAAAAGTTGACTCGAGCTTGTCCGATTAAAACGTTTAATACTCATTCAAGTCTCAAATATATAAAATTGAATACTAAAAAATAATTCAACGTGATAACCGGATAAAATACTAATCAGATTTATGTTAAAATTACAATTCACAGAAAAAAAGTATTTATTAAAAGTTGTAATAAGCACAAGAAAATTTGAATGAAATCGCAATATGTAAATGTATTTTTTAGATAGTTTAATAGTAATATTTTGTATACGATATTGAATTTATTGTATAATTGTGTTTTTCACTGCCATTTTAATATCGAATACTCGCTTGCGTTCAATATATTGTATTATTTGTGTTGATCAGTTTGATGCCATATAGATAATTAACATTGTGTGATTTATTTATCTTATTGAAATATATTTTGTAAAAAAGGATAAAATAAATAATATGCGAAAGAGCCAAGTCGAACTCGAACTGCTAAATTATTTTATAAATGATTTTGATTTATGAAAATAAATTATTAATTAAAATTATTCTTCGTGTTTTTTATTATTGACATTTAAATATATTATCATTCTTTAGTGTTCTTTCTTCCAGCTTTGCTTTTACATAAGGACGAATAAACATTATCATTTTATTTTATTAACAAATCTCCATTTGACGGTTACTATTTCAACACTTAATTAGCTATACACGTAGAATAAATGCTAAAAAGAGTTTATGTTAATATTAATGTATTTGACACTTTTGTTTATTTGAAGCTTGATTGATTTTCATCTTGTCATAATATTTCATTGTAATAAAGTTACACATAAAAAATCAACCTTAATACGTAATTATCATGTAGATTGCAAAACTTTAATCTCTTCAAATAAAGAATAAAAGATTAATTTGCCGTTTGATATTTATTTTAAATTAAATATTAAATTAAAATATTACAGCTAAAATTATTTCATTCTTAAATACGCAAGTCTATTGTAAGATATTGATTTCCATCACGTCAAACGACATTATCCAATTAATATTGTTGTTTTCAATAAAAGAATCATATAATTGCTTTATCCTACACACACATACGAAAATATCTTTTGAAATGAATAGGAATTACAAATGAATAAGACGGCAAGTTTTCCCTGAAACCGGTACTATTTGCTGACGATATAATTTATTGTATTGACAAGTATCTTGATCAAAACATTTATAAGCGATTGATTATCCTATTATGATGCCTGGTATGATAAGAATAAATTGTATAGAAATCAATAACTTGTTACCTTATTTTCAGTAATGTACCCAACTAAGCTTTTTTTATTCGATAAACTTTTATTTTTTTCTTTCTGCATCACACCGAAGATGATATCTCCTCAATGATACAGTTAAGATACATTTTGTTATAACAATTTAATAGGTAACATTAAATAATAATTAAACATATATAGATATTATTAAACGTATATAGATATTAAAGGTTAATTAAATAGAATTGGTAACCCACCTAAGCTATCTGTTCTGCGATCAAAGGCTTATGTCGCCTACTGGATATTTCAATTGTGGGGCTATAATGCAAAACGTACTATTTCCAAAATGAGCGATATTGTATTAGGTATGCAAATAGGGTAATTGAAGTCTAAGGAATTGACTGGTCCTACTAGTTTTAATAATAAATATCTAAAACACTGTCGTTTTCAAAATGGAAATCATATTTTTATGCAAATGTTATTTTGTTTGTGTTATTCGTTAGTACTTGACTCCACTGAAAAGTTCGAGTTTTGGAAATAACGAGGTTTTGCATTATAACTCCACAATTACAGCTTTCGATCACATCCAACCGAAATGTCCATGAAACAATAAATAGATTTTTTTATTTTTTTTTCATCTTTGAATTACTATCAAGCAATATCTAGCGACAAAACATAAAAGATTTTACCATGTATTTTGTAAATGATTTACTATAACAGATGTCTCTTTCTGTAAAACATAAGATATATAGGAAGATAGATATAATGATAACATAGTATCGTAATAATTTTGTTAATAATTATTTAAAAAATATTATAATAATTTAAGCTGACTTCCTTCAGAATTTTCTCATTATTTCTTTTGGTATACTAGGTACAAAAACCCAATTTTTAATTAAACCACTATATTATTATACGTATTTATGAATAATTATACATATAATACAAAAATACATAATCACACTTCATTCTCATTTGCATTCAGAATATAATATTCAATGTATTTTGTTTTTTTCCGGCGATTTTGTGTGGTGACCTGAATACCCAGAACCATTTTAAACAGGGAACCGAATTATAATGATCTGACGTCTCAGCATAAGCAATTTCATCCTTCTCATTGATTATATTGAATTTTATGTATTTTATTTTTATTTTACTATCAAAGATTTTTTTTTCGCTTATTGTTATTTTTTTATGTACGAAAAAGGAAAAAGTAAATATATTTGGATTGTTATTAAAGTATATATGATTTTTTTGACGAGAGATACTCGGTGTTACGAAAAATATAAAGAGGTACACAGATGTCTTAGGAAAATTTGGGAAACACTGGCCTAAGGCGTCAGTGATAAACATTTAAGAGAGTTATCGCATTTTAGTGTTTTTACTTGTTATCGTTTGTTCCACGTGAACCATGATTGAAAAACGCTGATCTAGAGAACTGAAAGTAGTCAGACAATTATATTACAATATTAGGATAGGCGTTGGCCATATATATTACTATTTACTAACCGCACTTAAGGAATTCCTTTTTAGAAATATTTTTTAAAAAACCTCAGTTGCAATTTTCTGCCTATTACTGGTTGATATTTTATTAGCTTTCGATAGTTGGTATAACACAAATGTCTTGATAGTGGCTATGTTTATCGTTATTTTCGTAGAGTAATATACATACTTTGGTTGTGTTGGTCGATTTTTCAAACGCATACGATGTCGTAGTGTACGGCATAAGGTAAAAAAAAACATAATTTTACTTTATTATTCCAAATGTCTCATGCAGCGATTGACCACATTAACCGACATTGTCTACGTTTAACAGATCGAATATAGAATTTAAAAAAACAGCTACAAAACAATAAATTGATGGCACTATATCGGGTTCATTAAAATTATTTTATGAATACCAAAATGATTTAAGTATTAGCGAATATTATTTATAAAACCTTAGACACGTATTATATAAAAATAATCACTCCACTTTTCGTTTTTATTTTATTTAAAAATGTTAAATTTCCAAGTCGGCCTCGTATATTTTTTAGGTCGAAAATTAGTAGAGACACGTGTTTTTAGCACTTTGCAATAGATGCGAAATAGATGCTAAAATTCGGAATAGATGCTAATAATTGCGAATTTCATAAAATATGCAAATAGATGCTAAAATCACAAATAATTGCAAAATTTACATGTTTTTTAAGAGAAATTTGACTATTCTGCATATAAAATGATAGATTTTGCATACAACTCATATTAAAAATGATTGTAGGGATAAAATAATTGCACTCTATGAGGCTGATCCAATATTAATAAGAACACAGTCAAAATATGTGGGAGATATTTGTATCAAATTTATAGATTTGATAGATAAATTGGAAGGCTCTACATATCCTTTCGCACATTTACTATGGGAGGAAATAGACGACATAAAACGAAATCTACAAAATCATGTTGATGGAGTTTTTTCTGCTGAAGTAAAACAAATACTTTCCCTCACCAGCGAGCCAATAAAAAAGGAACTGAAATTTTATTTAACTAACACTGCAAAAAAAAGTCTTATCAAACTCGAGTCTCATTTGGTGATAAATGAAATCAATTTGTATTATGAAACTTTGAGTCAACTTTTTAATCCATCCGTAGTTGGATCAAAATCTAGCATTAATGTTAAACAAACCATTATACTTTTTAAAAACTTGCCCTTATTCAATTTATTAACAGAATCCCAATGTATTGAAGGATATCAATATTTTTTCAAACAACTTTTGGAAATTATAAAAAATGATTTAAAACCAAATATTTTACAATTGTTAATGGCCACAAAATTAAATTATAAAGAATTTGGTTGTGCTGCCATCCAATCAATTTGGTGTCCAGTAAATAGTGTTGATGTTGAAAGATTCTTTAGTAAATACAATCTAATAGTAACTGATCGTCGCACTAATCTAAAAAATTCATCCGTTGAAATATGTTCAATGATTAATTTTAATAAATAAGTAAGATAAGATATAGATTAAACAAACAATGTAATATACCCTTTTATATATACTTGTTAATATTTTCTATTAATAAATTGTTAAAATGTATTAAAGATGATAATTATTTGATATTTGTGTTTTATAAAAATAGATGCTAAATAGAAGCTAAAATCTGAAAATCTAGAATTATAAATGCTACAAAATGCGAAAATTTAAAAAAATAGATGCTAAAAACACGGGTCTCAAATGAGGTAATGGGTCAAACAAGTTTAGGAACATATGGTCTTTATATTTAGCTAATATCTTAGCCGGATACAACATGCTGGGTGTCCACAAAGTAACTAAACTACTTTAAAAAATACGGACGTCGTATCGCTTTGCTTAATCCGGTTTCCAGTTCATTTCATCAAACTTTAACTTGTATTTCATGAAAATGGAAATCAAAAAATTCTAGTACGTTCGTTGTTGTATAAAAAATATTTAATTTGCATTTGTACAACTGTAAAAAAATAATTAAAATATTTTTTGAAGCACTTCTTATAGTCTCTTGATTAAGTTTTACTTGGGATCATTTTTTTGTAAGTTTTAATTAAATAATGTGCGTGATATCTTTTTGTTAACTGTTGGTAAGAACCAACACGCTATCATAACAAATGTACGTATAGTTTTTGACTGCTTGATTAGCAAGGATATTGATAATTATTAATACCAAGTATCATTAGTACAAGGCTGTCCAGGCAAAATCTTTCATGATTTTTGAACTGCTAATATAGAAAACAGCATTGAATTGACGAATTACTTAAATTCTAAAAGCAATCAATATTGAGTGATTAACATTCTGAACCGTATCCACCCATACCTCGATTTGCGATGGATAAGTTCCGCGAAAATTCGCGCAACTTAAATTCACGTAAATCGAAACAAAGAATACATACGAAAATAAAAGATATGTACCAAAAAAATTAAATTCGCGTTATTTGAAGCATAAAGCACATACAAAGACAGGAGATATACTACAAAAAAACGTGCATAGTGAACCCAAATAATTACATATACATTTTAAATAGTAAATAATAAACATAAAATAACCAATAATGAACCCCTGAGAGGTGAAGTGAGCCAAGTGGTATTTTAGGAAAAAAATAGTTGGATAGGTTACAATATTCTACATGTCTCATACTTGCAGTTTCGAAATAGTTAAGTTAACTCAGTAAATATACACTGCAATATCTCTCTAAAATAAAAATATTCAATTCACCAAACCGATAATAAAATATATGATTGCACTTAAAAGCCCGATGGATTTTTTTATCATTTTACTACTTGGCTCACTCGCATATAATTATATTAAAAAAAACATGGTAGTGAGGGGTCAAAATATTATTTATTGTTACTTTCCAATAAAAATCAAATTTTTTTTATGGTCATAACTCATAAGTATAATTGAAACCGGGATATTCGTTTTCATATTTCTCTTAGTCTCTGTTGTATTCTAATCTAACCAGTTGTTTCCTTAGAATTGGTTTAAAATCATTATATCATGAAAAACACAATATTCCTTTGTACTTATTTCCACTTTTTTTACCAAGATCAGGACCGGTTTGATCGAAATATTTCAATTTATTTTGTATAAATAGTAGTCTCTCCACCAAGTATTGCCAGTGAACACCCGAAAAGTGATCAAAATCATTTTTTATCAGTATAATATTAACAGCAGATTTTACTGGAGTTACCTTTGTTAAATTTATATAAGTATTTGCGTTTTATTTCATTATATATTTTTTTCATTTTTCATGACTGGTAAAACAAAACAGCTGGAAACGAGTCTTGGGTAAATCAAGGTATGGATGTACTGTCAAAATAATAAAATGAACTCACATGATGACTCACAAAATATCTCACAAAATAACTCACAAAATGAATTCACATATAAAAGCTATTACTAGCTTGGATATTAGTTTGCATACCAAACTTAAATAAATTGTAAAGTAGATGTGCACATGAAAACTAAATTATTCAGACTGGCAAGTCAGTAAAAGTTTTTTTATTTATGAAAGAAAATTGAATTTAAAAAATATTGACAGGTCGATAAATTTAAGTGGGATGAAGATAATTTATAATTTACATTTTGTAAATATTTTTCGTGTGATGTTGACATTTATTTCGAATGCTTTTCATATATCTTAAAATTAATATAATTTCCATAGAGTTTACTCTCACGTACAAATAAATCGAGTGCATTTATAGTGCAACGTACACGGCAAAATAAAATGAATATTAAATACATACATCGATCGTTTTACACTTTGAAAGCGACATTCTGATTTATTGTTAACCGGTTAGAAGTTTTGAGTACGAATCAATTAAAACGTGTAGCAAACCATTTGACTTCTAATTGTCACAAAGAATAGTTATTCAATCGAACTTTAACAAATCAAGCAAAGAGAACAATGCAAAATAGTTCACAAACCATTAGTAGTGCACAATCTATATATTAATAGTCGATAATGTCCGTCCGTCTGATGGTCTGATGGTCTGATTGTCCTCGATTTCCCCTCCCTCTACCCCTCACCATCCCCAGCCTCACCTTCCCAACCTCACCCTCACCCTCCAAAAATTAAGTAACTTACGAGGTCTATTTCTGCTAATAGGAAAAATAATTGTTAGCAAACTTAAACATTATTCCAAAAATTCAATAATTTATGAGGTATATTTCTGCTACTACGAAAAATGATTGTTAGCAAACTCAAACATTATTCCAAAAATTAAGTAATTTACTAGATCTATTTCTGCTACTACGAAAAATGGTTGTCAGCAAACTTAAACATTATTCCAAAAATAAAATAATTTACGAAATTTCTGCTACTACGAAAAATGGTTGTTAGCAAACTTAAACATTATTCCAAAAATTCAATAATTTACAATTGAAATACTACAGGGCAGGGCTGTCGATATATGCCCCGAGATATATTTATTTTATTTTTAGAATTTCAGGCTTATTCAATAAATAGGTTTGTAATTTTCTGACTACTTAAAAATGCAACAAAAATCCCCCCGTTGACCTCAACGGGCTTACAACTAGTTTAATATAATTACTCGTTTTGTACAACTATAATTTTACTTCAAAGATAGCTTTATGTTATAGACGTGGCATTAACGGAACGCAATTATTTTCCCCTTGATATATATGTGTTCCTTCATTGCGCAATAAATACATAGAAACGAGTTACACTGATAAATTCAATAGATTTTCGTTTTTACCGTTCAGTTGAGTTTTCAAAAAGGGTATTGTATTAAATATATTGGATACTACACAATATAAATACGCAGCTTCCTTTTAAGCCAGATGCCACAAATAAAATTGTTTGCACATTGAACCATTAATTAATCTATTCAGACTTTTAAGCCATGTTTCTTCTAATGACGAACAAATTGATTCTTAATGGAAAATCATAAAAAAAAAATTCAGCAAAAACTGGTTGTATGCCATTCATTTAATTTCAGTCTTCATATAGTGTGAGGAGGAATGATAGATTTAAAAAATATTTTTGTTTTATATTCTAATCATTATCTTTAAGTGTAATTTCAAGAATCGGATAAGGGCTGGGTGTAAATAAATTGAAAAGTTGCAGGCTACTATGCTATGGATCAGTGGCGGCCGGTCAATGTGGCATTGGATCAATGCACCCCTTGTATATGCAGGTGCGGTTATATTTCATGAAATAATATTCAAACATAACATTTATACTATTCACTCATTTAAATTCTTCATGTATTTATTGTCTCCGTCAATCCTTGACAAGACAAGACAAAAATGAATACAAAACAAAATTTACTAATTCTTAAAATATATGAAGATAAGCTACTATTGGATTTAGTCGGAAAATTAGAAAAAATCGGGGACGATAGACTTAAATAAGTTTTTTATTTTCCTCAAAATTATTATATATTGGCGGGGCTTATCAAAAAACATATTCCTGAAAAATCATACGGCATTGCAAATTAATGATGATTCTAGCAGAAGTTGGTAACTGACAAAAATGAGTTAAGTGTAAAAAGAGATTCTTTGTCTGGAATAATTCAGTTGGTGCATTGATTACACCAGTTTTCCAAAAAAGTACAGGCAATTATCATTGGCTCGTATTTTTATGGTCAGAATTTAAATAACACTGTTCAGAATTTTTATTAAATGGTCAGAATATATCGGTCAGAATAAATAGTCATAATTTAAATGAAATTTAAAAAAAAACCTAACCTAATCTACTAACTAAAATTTTTATTAAATATTCTGACCGTTTAATATTTTTATTCTGACCGTTCATATTTTTATTCTGACCAAAAATTGATTTAAATTCTGATCATTTAATTTGTTTCCATTATTCATTAATGCTGAATGCTGATAAAGGTCAGGCATTAATTATCCCTGATTATTTATTTTAAACTTTTATTTGTGTCAGGTCAGCGTTAATTCATTTATATTTTGATATTAGAATAATCCATGTTACATACAATATTGATGCTAGACGCTGTATCAAAAAAGTTTTAAAAAATCATGTTTTGTTATTTACTTAGAACCATCAATCTGTTACTTACCGACTACTTCCAGGACAGTGATGAAATACGTGTTCAATGACAGAACGGATTAAAATTACAAAAAAAAACAAAAAAATAAATTATCAAGAGGTTAATAAATGAAAAGTAAAATGTTATTTTTGCTGTTAAACCACAATTTCAGGTAGAACATGCATGCGCAAGGTAGATAGATACACGTTCATTTGCACACAGCTGTGTTACTTCGCATGCCGGCCAGTAATTGTTTTCCCATTATTCACGTGAAAAGCATTGTTGTGGCTTGCATAATAATTCACTAACGAAGATGTTCAGCGAAATTGCAATGGGAATTTCATGGCCTTGGCCGGTTTTCTTTTACGATTTAACCAGGTTTTTGTTCTCACACACGCACAATTCGAAGTCTTAAATGTGTTTCTACTAGTATGTCATCATCACCTATCAATTTCATTTTATAAAAAAAATGTATAGCCACAGATTAACCACCTAATAATACATTCTTAAAATAAAAGTCTTTCATGGCATTAAGAAAGAAAATTTAAAATTTACTCGAGATTGAAGATCTCTAATAAAAAAATTGTACCTTACTCTCTCGATTAACATTTCTTGCATAATTCTATGAACTCCTTTTTCTTTGACCGACTTTCGAAATTGAAAAATTAGTTTTTTTTTCATTTTTTAAATATAAAAACTATCTTAAGTCTTAAAATTATGGTGATTTGACAACCTTCTCAATTAATTATTGAAATAATTAAGGATAACGAACTTGTTTAAATTTAACATTTCATTATTTTGAATAAATCACACTTTTTAGCAATTAGTTTATCATTATATAGTACCCGCCCCGCGTTTAAAACACTCAATGTAGATTCTTAGTAGAAATGTGTTATATTGTTTTGTATATTAATAAAAGTAATTTATAAACCGATGTAAGTCGATTTTCCCCAGTGATTTAACATTTTTAATTAAATGCTGACTTGTTGAACAAAGCCAATCTTGAGAATGTTGAAAAAAACAGAATTAACTAGCTGTTTAAATATATACACAAATATATAAATAAACATGAATGTTTATTACTTACGTCAAAAAATATTACAACTTTGTCTAAGCAGTTTGTTAACAAATGATTGATTCTGATACTGCAGTAGATTAAACAAAGGTTATTTCTCCCGAACATTGACAGTAAAAGAATGCCTTTTTGCTTTAACATCGTTACTCGGCGAGAGTACATGTCCCATAGAAAAGTCAATTTCAGGCACTCTTAAAAGACAAACAGAAAGTGAAAGCATGTGTGGGACAATGCTGTAATTACTAAATAGAACAGGGTCGCCTTGACTGTCACAACACCGGAAGGGAGTGCCGCCTACTTTGAATGAACCAATTCATTTGAAGGTACTTTCATTCAAGTCATTCAAGTCATTCAAATACGATTGTTTGCTCTAAAATTACATAAAATAAAGACAAAGAATAGCTGAAGCTAAATAAGTATTGTAAAAGTAAAATCGTTAAATATGAAACTAAGAATTAAATTAAATTATTATTTTTTTAATGAAGAGTAACTTTTATACAAATATATAACAATATACGTTGTATATTGCTATTTTCTACAGTTCATGTATGTCTGCAGCACTTATCAACGCACAGAAAACGCCACTCGATCCAAATTGTTTCATGAGTTTGGTTGTGCTGCTCTAAAAATAAATTTGGTGTCCAGTTACTAGTGCTAATGCTGAAAAACTGTATGCAGAAGCATGTTATGTACTTATTTTTAGTCAATAATTTTAAATGATATACATTATGTATTCAAATAATTTTCATTTTTTCGTCTCAGCATTTTCCATATTATTTTGAAATTTTTGAATTTGTATGTAAATAATGTTTTTTTTATTATTATACAGTGATAAAATGTATTGAAATTAATATTAAATAAAAACAGATAACAAAATTAAGCTTTAATGTTATAAATCACAGAAATTGAAAAGCAAATTGCTATAATTGTATAAGTTCTCTTAGCGGACAGGGCGCTGCGCTGACTGCCATAACCAAGGCCTATTAGGCATTGAACTACAAACACTGACGCCCTTCCAGTTATAACAAGTATCTCATAGCTAGATCTGCATATATGTAAAAGTCCGTGGTGCGATGACCTTGCTCTTTGGGGTTAATATTGCGGAGATGGGTGATATTTCGGTGTTCCCCCTCACTCCTTACCGGGGGGTTAGATAGACTATATAGTACGATATTATTGCTGTCCGCAACTGTGCGTTGGGCGCGAAATCTCATGTGTGAAAGCGGTGGGACGCATCGCTGATTGAGCGTAAGACTTGAGAAAAATTCCTTGTCAAATGGCGAATAAAAATCATAACGAGACAATTACCAAAAAATCTGGTCTTGCCAGTTCATATCTGAGCATGGTGATCTTACTACTAAGTTCTTCATTCTAATTCTCGGCTGGATAGTTTAAAGACTAAAATTTACTTATCAAGAAATACAGGATGCTGCACATTTCCTCTTTGATTGTCTTTTAATGTTCTCTGAACGAGAAGAGTTACTCAAGTCGGTCCGACTGGTAGTCAGTCACAGAAGTCACACCTTAGTGGCTAACAATGCAAGCTATAGTGATTTTTTTAATTTGCGGCGTCATACAAAAAGGGTATTGACATATACAGATAAGAGCAGATTAAACTGGGGACTTTTAACACACCGAAGTGCGAACCTGTGCTACTACTCCCATGATAATATCAGTACTAAAAACTGAACATACGCATAACGTTGTTACGCCACGATAAACGTTTGCTAATACCAAACGTAAAGCCGTAACAGGTGTAGTGGGAATTTATATGTTCCAATATTTAATTGTTAACGGAAATACCGATTTTTCCGTTTTTTATACAATCAATATTTCGATATTAAAAAAAACATTAAATACCGATATCCTGGATTTGATAATATTTTTATTGCAATCCCTAAGCGCACGCATCTACTATAGAGACGTGGTCATACATCGCTACTAACTGATTAAACTATTTGTATGTCTGTATATGCATGAAATAAAAAATCGCATTTTAATTTATGGCTCAATTGAAATTTAGCTAGTTATTTGAATGCAAATATGTTCATTAACATCTGAATAGGAATTTTAATTAATACAGGTGTATTTATTTAGCAAAATATTAAATAGTATAAAAATATTTTTAAAAACTGAACAATACAAATTCACGCGAAAACCAACTCTTGAATAAATACTCCATGCGTCACAAAAATAGTGTTCCCGTTTTCGAGTTGACACTTAAGATAAATATGATAAATGTCTTTGTACCCCTTAGTTGTTTTTACTATTTGGGTATTTCTCACGTAAGCTTATTATCCTTGCAAAAACTCATATGAAAGGTCCGGTACGTTTTAATTTTAGACGAAAGGTAGGTTTTCAGTTTTTTGTAAAGAAAAATGAATAATATATGCATACATATCGTCGTAGCCTAAAAAACTATATCGCAGAAAGTTATGAATTATTTGGATGGCAGTTTTTCAAAACAGTTCTTCGATATCATTTTTTTTATAATTCAATTCCTATTCCTGCCAATGAATTTGACAATTTAATAATTTGAGAAAATTTCTCGATGATATGATAATATTTTTTGCAACCACTTCTGACCATATATTTATAACCATTCAAAGTAATTGATCAAACTTCTTTGTACTTTCTGCGAAAATTCTGATAAAAAAAAGTTTCCGGAACGCCATTCCACCGCATTACATGGAAAGAAAAGCACCGATTTTAAGTATTTTAACATGTTTGATTTATGGAGTATGATAGATAGCGCACTAGCAGTTGATATTCTCATATCCATTTATATTTTTCAATAAATAAAATATTAATTCAGAGCGTTACAATCTTGACAGATTTCCAGTTTACGTTTGAACGGACTTGTGTTATTTTGCACACATAGTATTTTCTCTGTTTGATTGTAATGGAATTGATCATCTTCGAATTGTAATTGTTTTGGTGAAGACTTTACACATTAAAACACCGAAAACATCCCTTGCTTATTATTTATGGAGATAGCAACGTTTCACTTACACTTTCTCATGTGTTTTTACTATAATGATATATTATAATATTATTTTACTGTCAGTAAACAATGTATCAAGCCGGCTTGTTTAGAGCGTAGCCAAAATATCAGAGCTATTTATTTACAATACAATAGCCCATAAGGAAAAGAATAAATGACCTCAGGTAACTATTTGCGGAATGAAATTTACATAATTACCATCAAACACCTAAGACTTACTTATTTTAAGGTTAACTTTCTGTTTGTTTTTAATTCCGGAAATTGGCTTTACACCGGTCCAAACTACAAAATGTATTTTGCAAACATATTAACACTCAATTAAAATGTATTTAAAAGGCTTTGTGTCTGCTTTTAATATCATTACATTTTCATTAACAATTATTATTGATAGTTTTGAATTAACAATAAAAATATTCTAAATGTGTACGCTTAATATAATAAGAAAAGTTTTATGGTATGTTTATAGCATCAATGACTCAAATATAATACTTAACTGTTATCCAAATAAGTCAATCAAAAAAAATATCAATTACATTTTTATATCCAAGGCAGGATTTAATACGATAACAAAACGTATTTTTCGTCGCTTGAATTTAAATAGCATTATTAAATAATTACTATCCATGTATATGAATTAGATACATAAAAATTGTATGCAATACAATTTCATTCGATAAAATTATGTTATATAAATAAACATTAATTATCTAATTTATTTTAATTATGTTCCATGGAAAGTTAATTTAGCATATTAACCTATCAATCCTATTGTACAGTTAGGTAAATACTCGTTTATATATAGTTAAACAGAGGAAATATTCAAATAGTCAAACGGTGATATATTTATCGATAAATCACTGTTAAGCTTTTTAATAAATTACATAAAATAAATTTCATGTCGCCTATTTTATTCGATTCGACTTAAGTAGCGCATTAACTAAAATACTTTTTAGTAAAATAGTAAATAAATTTGATTGATTTTTAATTCATTTACAAAGCATAGCTTTATAGTTATTATATGGATAACCTACAATTACAAAATGTACTATAAAATGAAACCGATTGTCCGTTATGAGTTATGACATCATTTTTAATATAACAACTTGACACTATACTTAACTCTAGTATTAAAATATGAGAAAACGATCGTTTTGTAATTTACAACATGTCTAAGAGCTATGTTTTCCTACTTTTAAAGAGTCGTTAATTGTTGAAAAATGACTCAGTAAAATACCTGCTAAGCACTCATATGAAAGAACAATGGCATACTCTGTAAATGTGAACCTCTATTTCCAAATGCGTTATACATAATTTCCATGGCCAGGTGTTTTGTAAGAGACTTCTTGACACGCCAAATAACTCTTCTGTCCACCATTGAATTTGAATACGTCTAAAATGAGTTCAAAATATTATTTTAGGCATTATATTTGAGTTTGTAATTACATTTAGTTGTTTGCTAACAGTCTCAATTTGTGTATAATTTTTAAGCGATTGTTCAGTAAGCAGTGCTTTGTCATCGAAATCAAATAAACGCAAACAATTGTTGTCTTTGGGGCACTCCTTTAAGTTTCACTATTGGTCAGACTGGACGCACACACAAAACATCTATAGTTCAGAGATTCACAACATTTCACAAAGCTCCGTCTTATTCTTTATCAAAGAGATAAATTGATTAATCGAATTATAATCTTTGTAATATTGTTATTGGGCAGTACTCAATTTGTAGCAATTTAAAGTATAAGCTTAAGCAGAATGGTATTTTAAAATAACTCTTAAGTAAAATTCAATGAAATATGTTCAGTCGTCGTAAGCAAACGTTCTCAAGCCGAGTTCGCGGTCAACAGCTCGAATCTAGACACATTTATGTATAAGTAGATATATCATTCAGTTTGAGGATTTAAATCGAAGGACACGGATGTCTGTGATATTTGCATTTCTTTCCAACCGCCATATTATTTGATCCTTTAAATGAGGCACAGGGAGAGTTTTTATATATTACCTATACGCAGCATTATGTTAACTATTATATTTTTTTGAAAAAAAAATCAAATTTATGTTCACAACCCCAAAAAAATAGTGAAACATTTAGGGCAATTTTGTTTATTAGCAAAAAAGAAACAAGATAAATAAGTATTAAATCTTTAAAAAATCCCCCCCCCCCTACAAATCTGACCACTTGTACTGTTTTAACTCTACCCGTATACTCTTTATCATTCTGAAAATAGAGATTGAGCGAATGAATAACAGCCAGTTGTCGTAGAAAAACTTTTTTTTAAATAAACTTCACTGTAAATTAAATTATATATATCGACAGCGGCTAGGTAAAAATTGCATAATTATTTAATCTTTCGTTGTTTAAAAAATACCAATGACTGTAAATACTTAAACGCAGAATTGTATTATAACATATAATATTAGCAAAGCTGTGAAAAGGTTCTAAAATATTGTAAAAAAATGCATGGAGGTATCTTGAAGAAGTAAATAAGTAAGAATAAAAAAATGTATAATCTTTATAAATACAGAAAGACAATTTTATTTTTTTAATCTATAGTTTTAATGTTGATGAAATAAAAAAAATGTTTACCTTTTTTAATAGCTCATATTATCCTTACTCCTGATAGGTGAGAACAATACTGTCAGTGTCTTCACTGTCTTCCTAGCATGGAAACTAATGTTATTGTTTTAGCGTCATTATATTTGACAAAAAACATCCGTATAAATAGTTATCACCCAACGATACTCGGCACACTTCACTCGAGTATCTTAAAATAACAGGTGAGATGCCTTTGAGCTATCAGCTGAACCTGTGAGAAAATCGTATGAAAAAACAAATGTCAAACTTTTTTTAATTTCCTAATAGTTCAAAATTTCTTATTTTTTTAATTTCAGACGGTTGTTAAATACTTTATACTGTGCAAACTTGTGAAAACTTTTCGACGGAACTTTAGTAAGGTGAGCTCAATATGACTTTATTAAACGGATAAACTTTCTTAAATGTCAGGAAACACTATACATTAAAACTTTATAAGTAATGTGAAATAGATCGACGTCGTTAGAGTTTTGTTTTTTACGTACACTTGAATGAAAAATCACAAAGGTAATAAAATTACATATTTATTGAATTATAGGTATTTTTTGTCATTTTAACAGTGTTAACAAAATAAATTAAGGCTTTATTATATTATGTACACAATTTTTTTAACAATATCTTCACTGATTATAATTTCTAGTCTAATAAATAGTTGTTATTTCAAAGCGAAAAGCTATATTTATTGTTATACAATGAAAAGAATTGTAGTGAAATAAAGATAAATAACAAGAAACAACGAAACTTTTTATTTTGACACGGTCGAAATATGCATTAATAACTTGTTTTGTTTGATGAGAAAAATTAAAAGGCAGTTAGTAAAATTATTGTTCTGGAACAAAAGAGTGAATATGATTCCAGTAGAATAAATAGCAAAACAAGAGTGTCACAGTGCTAAAAAGTTTCCTAAGTGCTTCGTTGCTATCTGATAAAGTTTGTTTTGTTCAAAACTGTAGACAGTTTAATAAGTTATGACAACAAGATCGTCGTAATAAATATTACAACAGTTGTTACGAACTCGGATTAGAATTTGTTTTGTATAAAAACAACTCGTTTTGTTGAAATAAAAAATAACAGTGGCGAACACAATCAAAAAGTTTTGGAACTTTAATTATGTGTCGTGTGTTACAGAATATGTATAACAATCATCCCACTTGAAACACATTTTAAACGTAACGTTATTTCTATTCGTGTAAAAAAAATACATTATCATAAAGTGAGTACTGAAAATATTAATTAAAATGTGATTGTGAGTGATTAATAAAATCTAATTTACGTGAAAGGATAGCATTAAAGAAGCTTCACGCATTTCTTCATTTTGATATTTCTTAGCTTTAGATAAATAAAAACGTTGTAAACCTTGAGTTGCCTGCAATTGATAGCTTAATAAAAGCTGATTCATGAACATTATTTATTCAGTGCTTCTCTTCTTTTTTATTATTAGTAAAATATCCACCCCTGAAGTGCATTACATTAATTACACGTGGAATATTTAAACGGAACCTCTTTTTGGTCGAGTTTTAAATCAGTAATTTACCTTTTTGAATTGAATTGCTGTATTTTATTCAACAAAGGAAAGACTGTATTTAATTTAACGAAAGAATATATATAACACATGACACACTATCAATGAAAAAAAATGTTTTGTCTTAATATTCTTTTGAGCTTTTTTATTTCTCCGTAATCAGTTATAGCAACATATTTGTTTTTAGTGAATAATATATGATGTATCACCAATTTAACTCAACTTACGATATAAGAAGGAAGGAAAAAATGTGTTGTTTCATGCCACTAATTTTTCTATAACAAGAATTAATTTGCCGACATCATTTTTAATTATAGCAGTCATCCCTTGCACGAGCTATACCGAGCTGTCTAAAGGCTTTGAGCTTTTATTCAAAATGTCAAGATCGAATGTTGATCATTGGAATCTATATTTGAGATATTGGCCATAAGTAGGGTATCCAATCCCGGACCTTTTTTGTGATTCCGGGATTGAACACTCAACATAAAATCGTGTATAAATCGGGATTCGGGATTGAGGAAATTTTTGGTCGGCGATTTGGAAATCATGAGATATTTCAAAAACCCAGAAAAATGCGGATTTACCAAAATTGCCAGCTTGGGACCTTTTTTTTAGCTCTTCCGAGAATTTTTAAATCCAAATACCAAGAATTTACGGATTTACCAAAAACAGCGCGACATCCGTGCGTCATTTGCGATGGATTGCGAGAGTACTAATCCCGGGATTTCAAGAACACAAAATTGGGCGGAATTCTGAGATTTCGGGATCCGGGATCCCGGGATTGGATACCCCAGCCATGAGTGTGTGTGTGATGTATTTTCATAATAATTTTAAGTCACTTTTAAGGTGTTCACTGTCAATACTTGGTGGAATGGCATTATAATAAAAATAATAAAAGATTTTTAGTACTTTTTCCACTTTCAAATTTATTTGATCAGGACCGGTTTCGCTCCTCACGAGCATTATCAGTGGCATTATAATAAAAATCTTTTATTATTTTTATTATAATTTTAAGTGATAGTTGAAAATACTCTTTGAAGATATCTATTAAAATTTTGTAAATATCAGGCATATTAGAAATTTGCTGTATATCAAATATCTGTTTTTCATTAAAAAGCGCATCATTTTTAAAATAATCGTCTTTTATAAAATTTTAAACCAATGTTTACTAATCTAGTGATTGCATGTCGGTTTTTATTAAAGATAATCTTAACGCATTTGCGCTTAACAATTGAAATTAACATAGTGCAATTAAAAAAAAAACCTCAAGGTGTATTGTATTATCGCATTACATCATTTTCGAAAAAATTCTATGATAAATGTTTTTTTTATATACTTACCTAATTCATTTGGTGTCCTTGGATTGAAGATGTTGAATGGAAATTGTTTATCTTAACATTGTCACATTGCAAATACTGTTCATTTTTTTATTGTTGCCTCATCGCAGTAATTAATATCATAAAATTCAAACAACGAAATGCTTGAAAAATAATTAGATCTGAGATAAATAGTATTTTTGTGGCAATTGAAGTGAACGCGTAAAGGAAATAATGCTAATAATTATCTATGTTGTATTTAAAATAAATTTCCCTGTGAACTACAACAAACTTTTTTGACTAGTTACCAAAACAATAACGTTAATTAAATATATATTTGCAACCTTCGCCATTGTACATTTTCGGCTTATAAAATTTTGTTTAACACGGCAAGATAAATCATATTGTTGTGACAGCACGCTACAGAAATAATATTGTTTGATTAAACAGTTTTGTGATTCCAAAATCTCGGTATTGTGACAGTACTAATCCCGGGAAGTCGGGATTGAGAAAATTACACAAAGTTGAGCGGAGTGTAACAAAAAAAAGAAATTTCCAAATTTTGGTATTTTTTGGTAATTCCGTAAATTCTAGGGTTTTTCAATTAGCAAATACTGGAAGAGCTAAAAAATAGAAAACCAAAAAAGTCTCTCACGCTGTTAATTTTGGGAAATTCCTGGGTTTTTAAATCGACATTAAATTGTTTGAAACATCTAAGGATTTCAAAATCGCCGAGAAAAAAATTTCTCAATCCCGAATCCCAATTTACACACGATTTTATGTTGAATATTCAATCTCGGGATCCCGGAATCGGACAAATTGTCAATCCCAGAATCCAAAAATCACAAAAAGTATCCGAGATTGCATACTCTAGTACCATTGAAGCCAACGAAAACAAAATGTTTATCCTTCACTTAAATATTAATACAAATAAGATTACAATCGTCCATTTTAAAATATTCGCAAAACGTAATTCGTATGTTTGCAAGAAATTTTCATTATTTGTATTATTGTTTTTTTCTGTAGGAAAATGTGTAGGTTATATTTTTATTTCAAGAGAAAATTCAAATATTAGTCAAATAACATAATCATATCGTCGAAAAATCTACTTTATTTTTTTCCCGATTTTCTTGAATAATAATAAATATGATCAATTTCAAATTTGTTGTTTTTACAATTGCGTACAGATGGCGACATCAAAATTGGCGAAATTCGTGGTGTTTGCCGTTATACTTTTTTGTGGAGAAATCAAAGCCGAATCAAGCCCTCAAGCTGTTGTTACAAAAGGCGTCAATCAGAAAACGGATTCCGATTTGAAAAGTGCTGCTAGCGAAAGATGTAAGTTATATCCAGTGATTTCTCAAAAAAATATAAATCCGATAAAAATAAATTGGTGTTACTGTAGATTTCCTCTCATATATTCACACATATTAGAACACCGAGTTTGTATACCAAAATCAAGGACTTACGTATATCAGGAAGTATAAGATTAACTTATCTTTTTTTCTTTTGTTTTAAAAAGATAATAGAATGAAACAATCATTTTTTTGTTGATATACTAGCCGTTTATTTCAATACATTTTGACGCACTGTATTTTATTGACGAATTCAGACCCAAATTCAACAAGACCATAATATATGAGCAATATTTTTGTATGTATACGTAAGTAAGAAGTTTTAATTTAGTGGTATAAATGTCACTGATATGACTGATAAAAATTGAAGATTACTGCGTCGTTTATACATATTATTTAAGTTCGTCAAAGTAAAATTTTAATTTATCTATATAATATGGGCTCTTCAGATGTAAAGTGACTCAACTAGTAAAATGGTAAAAAAAATCTTGGACTTTAAGTACATTCACGTCTTTATGTTTCGTGGATTGCATATTTTTATTTTACGGAAGTACACTGTTGGAATGTGTGCTAACTATGGTTACTTAAGTTTTTCAATACTTTAAGACTTGTAGACAAACGTATCTAACATATTCTTTTCTAAAATACCACTTGGCTCATTTCACCTCTAATAATATTGTTAAGAAAATTAATTATAATTCTTTAAAAAAAACTATCAACATGAAAGTTTTGCAATATTTTCATATTAAAGAAAAGATTCTTTGCGTAAAGTTTTAAATTAAAAACCATGATACGAGTGCATAAAAGTTCATAAAAGTATTAATAAAGATGCGTAGGTATAATGCCATATATCTGAGATCTAATTTGCATTTTATTAGAAAAAATACATGTTTTTATATTGTGAAAAATATATATGTATATATATGAGTCTCCCATTTTCATAATTTTGTAAACATTTACAAAAACACGTGTTGAGAACCCTCTCCATTTAAAAAATAGCCATATTTTAGTGAATCAAACTGAAATGGATAATATATTCTTCAATTCGATTCAATAAAATATGACTTTTGTATATATATTATATAACGGTTCCCTACATGTTATTTTTTTAGGTATGTCTAAAGAAACGAAAATGGACAAGGTTAGCTTGGAAATGGGCGACTCATATATTCATGAAAAATTTCCATGTCGACTCTACATAAAATATGTCTGTTCATAGTATTTTAAAATATTTCAGTTTTCAATATCGCTCCAAAGTACGTCCCAGCAGCAGTATACGGTGCACCTGGAGGTGGCTCCAGCGGCTTCTACCCGAGCACAGGGTACAGCGGCTACAGCGGTAACAATGGATACAACGGCTACAGTGGATATACCGGCAATGGATACAGTGGCTATAATGGATACTCCGGCTCCGGTTACAATGGATACACTAGTCCAGGATACAGTGGTTACAGTGGTAGCGGTTACACCGGAAACGGGTACAACAATCTAGGTGTAGGGTACAGTGGACTCTCGGGTGGTGGATATTCAACGGGTAACTTTGGAAATGGAGGATACGGAGGATATTCTGGAAACGGTGGTCTGACGTCATACAGCGGTTACAACACGCCTTATTATTCTGGTCAAAACAACCTCGGATATGGATACTACAAAGGTGGGAGTGGCTCCGGGTATTACAGCAGAGGCTCTGGATTGACCGGATTTGGGGGAATTACCCCGAGCTATATTTCAGGATATAGAGGATACTCGTAAATTACTAATTGATTCGACACACCGTACTGAGAAACGCTTTTAGGATCAAAATTCTATTAATAATGCTAGCGGTCACTACGACAATGTGCCTAACGTGTACGCTATATGACTTGATTTTAGATACTAAAACACTTTTGTGTTTTATTGTAGAATACGTAAGACCCTATTTGTAAAAATAAAGCTTTAATTTTCTTTTGTTAATAGTTTAATATGTATAAGTTGATCAAATAAAATATGTTTATTATATTTTTTTTACTTCTAAATCACTACGTATTGTGATTTCTTAAAGTGCCCAGTAATATATTAGCAGCAAATAAGTTTTTTTTATATATTGATATTACTGTTTAAATCACTTGCTTATTGTAAATACTTACTAAAATATAAATAAATTACATGAAACTATTTATTTGTCCCTTCTTTTTATAGTATGTGTAGGTAAACACCATTTCTTATTATATTTTTTAGATCAGTGCTTCGCAACGTTTTCTTTAAGATAGCACACTAAATTTCCTAATATGTTTGCGACACTACCAGTAAAAAAGTTAAACACAAAAATTACGTATGTATTACGTTTTGTTTGATGCATATAAATATATGGGTGTACTTAATATTGTTTATTAACGACAACTAAATTGCTTATTCTATTTTCTAACATGCAATTAACTTCGGTAGACTTAACATCACACTAGTATGCCGCAGTACATTACTTGTAGAACACAATTACATAACAAATTATTAAAATAAATTACATTCTGTTGTTTGATTTTTAGCCTAATACTCTTTCAGATATTTTTTTTAGCCACCTGGTTTAGTTATACTTCGGGCAGAGCTTAGAACAGACGTGGGGAACCTGCGGCCTTTTGGCTACTCTAGTGTGGCCTTCTGGCCATTTCTGTAAATTTATGTAAATTCGTAAATTTCGGACATATTCTGACCGTAAATTCTTGTTTCCCGCCAAAGATTCCTTAGTCAATGTTTACTGCGGCCTTTAGAGAAGAAAAGGTTCCCCACCCCTGGTTTAGAATAAATGTATTACTAAAGCAGTCATTAATAAAGAAACCAAATTCCGTCGTCGTAAATATAATTGTATAATAGATGAAATTAAATAATTATATTTTTCCGGATAGTTAACCTTGTCAAAAATATTTCCCAACGCCCCCACTAACTGATAAAAGCCTCATTTAAAACGTTTCAAATTTGACATTGCGAACAAAAACCCCTGTTGTAAACTTGTCTGCTCAGGTTGTGACAGACTCTTCCTCAATTACATAATTTAATCCGCACGAACACAGAATGTTCGTACAAGAAATCAATTAACCTGTTCGCCAAGGTTGGTAAATTACGCCGTGTGACATCTTACATAATATACGGTACAACAATGGTCTGTCTTACACAACGTTACCTGCTATCATAGATCACTAGGCGTTATACTGTTTTATAATATGAATGAGCGATTCTACGTAGTTGATAGGTAAAAAAAACATATTTTTATAAATGTATAATTTAAGACTTCGACTAAAGGTGCTTGGTGGAATTTCAATATTAAATTTGAATCGTTCAAATTATGTACATTCACACAATTTTTGTCATTAACGACACCATTCAAATATGTATGCATTCTCATGGGTTAATTCATTTCGCCAGAAATGGCTTTCATTAAACTTAGTGATACAGTTATTTCTTATATAAACACGATACATGTATTTACTGAGCGTCAATTCAAGTCATCCGTGCACTTTAACGCCCGAAGATGCCGAAAGGCGAAACCCGTTTCGTTAGTGACTTGTGTGAATGTCCATAATTTTCTCGATTCATTTTTTTAAATATAAGTGTCATTTGTATGATGTATGTAAATGAGACTTTGATTTATATTATTTATTGTGTGAAAAAATAACACCCGATACCCTTTAAAAAAAATCTAAAACACTAAATAAAAAAATTATAAAATAATTTATTTAAATTTTGGCTGCCGACAGTAACAGCTTAATACTGCTCATGAATTTGCACTCTTAGGATTACAGCCTTTACACTTTATATCGACTGTGGAAACGAAAACGACGTAACCCACAGTTTTCCTAAAACAGATTGTTCTCAAAAATCACAATATAAACTACTTGATACGAATTTTATCAAAAGGATGTAGCCTGAAAATGCTGAATTAATATCTAAATTTAGCTTTTATGTTTGAAAAAAAGGGCGCAATCCGTTGTTCCGAAATCATTGAAACACGTTTTTTGTGTCTCCTGTAAAATCGGTTATGTGTGAGTTACGTCCTTTTTCCTTTCCACAGTCGATATTTTATTATACATAGATAATTTTAGTATCATAGTATGAATGTATTCATCCCGATTTGACACAAGTTGAGTAAATAATTGATTAATCGATATAAAAAATAATCATTATTTTTAAAAACCAATAAAAAAAACTTAAAGTTACTTAATAATTTCTGCAAATACGGTGACGATATATTATCGATTGATACATTTCGTTAATGTCAAAACTTTAACTTATGAGAAAAGCGTATGTTTTTTGCACATTTTTAATGTATTCGCTGTCAATACTTCATAAAGCATCATATTCATAAAATAAAATACAAAATTGATATTAATTATTATAAAACCAATCAGCTCTCCAAGGCTTTTAAAAAAGAAAAAAATGTACTTTATTACTTACTATTTAAAGCAACAAAATATTTTTTAATTTAAGAAAAAACGAATTTTCACGAATAAAAAACGGCGATAAATTTCAAATAAAAAATAAGTGATACACTTAAAATACTGTTATCATTCAATGTATTATAAACTATTGACGTATTATTACTTCCAAAACATACATTTTCACTTACCCGCTACCATAAGTTAAATAATAATTGACCATAAATGTAATATTTATGAAGAATAAATTCATTTTTTGGAGTACAAAGTGATGTTTCATTATACCTAATAGTGTAATACTGTATTAACCTCCAAAAAATACATAAATTCCATAAACTATATCGTAATAAAAAAAAATACATTTTCATATTTACACTCTTAACGAGAAGCATCTCAACAAAAAGTGTTTAATGAAAGCTCTTTATTATTGAGTCGTTCAGTTTTTACTTCACAGAGTGTGGCGGTATTAGGAAGGGAATTTTATTTATCTAATAGCTTTCGCTTATCTACAATTTCATGTTTGGATGAGTGGGACAGAACGTCAACATCACAAACATCCATGTTATTGAAAACAAATCCATAATTCGATTAAAATTCATTTTTTACATTTATCCATATGAGAATTTGAGCTTGTAGATACCGCAATCAATAAGGCGAACGCTTAACGCATTGACCAAACGGTTATGGAACCGGCGTTATAGTCAATGGTCTACTTTTCATCGTTGTGTTAAAGTTATCAACTTAATGTTTTGTGAGAATAATAGCAAATTTAAATACGCAGTTAATTATAATTGTTAAATAATTGATGACTAGATTTAAAAAATATGTGTCATTATTATATTTTTCAATGGTCGTTGTATGCATGACACAATTAAGCTACGTATTCACTAGGGAATAAATAGATAAACATATCGCGAGACTAACTCTCAAAATCTACGTCGATGTCTCGGGAACAAAGTGGCAAACAATTGGCTCGTATACCCTAAGACTTGCATCAATTGGCACAGAGATATTGCTCGTTGAAGTTATGCTGGCCAAAGCTATTAAAAAATGTGTAAAACTGTATTAGAGAGAATTAAAATTGCCTAAATAATATGTGGCGTTACTTTATTCTATATCAATTCAAAATATGCGTTGTATTAAAATTTAAATAAACATTATTCAAGCAAAATAATATAACTTGAATTAGATCAAATTAATGATTTAATAATACATTATTATATTACATGTTATGCGGCAATACATAATATTGATGAGAACAGAATAAGAGATAAACAATATTAATCCAGAACACGGTTTATTTCTCAATTATATGTTCGTTCGAAGAACGATTTCGTTTCTCCACACTCTTTTTATATTAAAAAGTTGCGACTACAAATATATATTGTATTATAGTTTTGCGAATAATTAAAAAATATTTTTTCATGGTCTCTTGTTCTATTTGTTTTTCTTTGACTATATTCTCTCCCTATGTAGAGCATATGGCTGCCATGCGGCACCTCCATGTTTCCCAGTCTGCCTCCAATTGCTTTGCTTTCTCCCATGACATACCAGCATTCTTCAGTTACGCCACGTACATACTATAGCCGGAATACCACCAGTCAGAAAAAGAGGCAGGCAAGATTAAGGGTTTAAACGACACGTTGTGCACCCGTCGTATACAAGCCAACACGTGATACGCTGCCAATAAGCTTGCCCCTGAAGCGTTAACATGCAACTTATGCCGCGTCACATAAAAAAATCCGCATTTGTTGGGTGCAACGTTGGGGACAGTGCTCAATGCTGCAGCGTCACGTTTGGTACCCTAATGAATACGGGGCTTAAATGTCAAAATAAATTTTATTATATTTGAATATCTATATATTGATACTCGATAATGTCCGTCCGTCCGTCCATTATTTAAACATTTTTCATTATTCCAAATATTAAATAATTGACGAAATTTCCGCTAATACGAAAATTGGTTGTTAGCAAACTTAAACATTATTCCAAAAATTCAATAATTTACAAAATTTCTGCTTCTACGAAAAATGGTTGTTAGCAAACTTAAACATTATTACAAAAATTAAATAATTTACGAAATTTCCGCTAATACGAAAAATAGTTGTTAGCAAACTGAAACATTATTCCAAAAATTCAATAATTTACAAAATTTCTGCTTCTACGAAAAATGGTTGTTAGCAAACTTAAACATTATTTCAAAAATTAAGTAATTTACAAGGACTTTTTTTGCTACTACGAAAAATAGTTGTTAACAAACTTAAACATTATTCCAAAAATTCAATAACTTACGAAATTTCTGCTATTACGAAAAATAGTTGTTAGCAAACTAGAACATTATTCCAAAAATAAATAATTTACAATTTAAATACTGCAGGGCAGGGCTGTCGATATACGCCCCGAGATATATTTCTTTTACTATCAGAATTTCTGGATTATTCAATAAATAGGTTAGTAATTTATTTTTCACGCCAGTAACTTTTCTGACTACTTAAAAATGCAACAAAAATCCCTCCGTTGAGCTCAACGGGCTTACAGCTAGTAGCTATTAATTGCTGTAGTTACCAAGTGAGAAAGGGGTTTGTAATACGAATAAGGCAAAAGTTTTTTTTTTTTTTTTTAATAGTATCTTTTTACAATTTCTTAAATCTCAGTCGCTTGAATAGCTAACGCTTTTTTTCAAAAGCGGTTTTCGTATAATTTCAAAAGATACCACTTTTTTCATCGATTGGCTTCTTAATTTAAAAAAACACTTTAAAAGATTAGTTTTCTGAGTTTGTAAAGTAACTCAAGTACAGCATAGACTAACTTAAACTTAATCGCTTTTAACAGATAGCACTTATGCTTAAGCTCATCGCACTTTAAAGAACCAATAGAATTGTTTCCATTTATTTCCTTAATATTTTACAAAGTGGTTTACGAGACATGCTGGCTACAAAAAATAAAGATTTTTATTTTTAAATTGTGTGAAGCCCAATTCACTCTTGCTTATTTATTGTTTGTCTTAATAATCAATAGCGAGTCAGTGACATTTTCATCAAAGGAGCTCTGGATATTCGGCTATTGTCAAAGGAATATTAATTATTAAATTCCTTTGGGGTTTTCAAAGAATTCCCCATAAAAGGAAGCTCAGTTATTCCTTACGATGCTATTGTGTTATGCCGATTCAAATATAAAATGCAATAATATTCAATGTAAAAAATAATAAAACCAATATAAAAACATACGTTTTTATAAAAACAAAAATCCTACTTTAGGCATGTTGGTTTGCACATTGTTTATTTTATAATGCTTGGCTTCTGTTTTTTTAACGATATCATATAATAACGATGATGTAGATTTTTTTTAAATATTATATTTCTTCGTATTATTTATCATACATATTATTGTATCATAGATTATCATACAATTAGAAAAATTCATGATTTAATTGATTACATAAATGTACAAAATAACACAATGTATTAAAAAAAAAATATATATAATATATATATATAATATCTTTAAATTAAATATGTGATTTAGTATTTTAAAAGATTAATTTACATTTGAAACACGTTAAACACTTTCTGATATGAATTAATTTATTTTTAAGTATAGTTATGTGGGGAGATGGTTCGTTTGCAAATCCCTCTTAAATAAAATTATGTGTGTGTTATTTTTTGATGTTATGTTTGAATATAATTTGATTTTGATAGCTTTAATGCAAAAATAACTTACGTATAGACTTATATAGAGCGTCAGATTTTAATACAGTATTGATAAAAACACAATTTGAGTGGTTCTCTTATTGTATGATATTTTCTATTCCTAACCTAACTCATTCGATTGAAATTCAAGTGGATTGTTTTTATTGATATTTTTATTTGGTTCTTTTTGTTATTGTTTGTCCTAATAGCAAACACTTCATGAATTTAATATATACATATGTTTAAATAATTTTATTTACATGGCTTAAAAATTAAGAGAGATAATATTATATATGAGCGAGGACAGATTTTGGAAAATGTTCTCCTTCTGCTCTGAATCCTTTCTCGTCAGCGACCCACTTGGCGCGGTAAATTTTGCCATCGGGATCGGTGAATGTATATTCGCCTTCCTTGACGAGAGCGTGGTCTTTTCCATCGAGGGTAGGCTTCAGAGCTCCTGATTCAGATAATATGGTGCCGTCTCCGCTAACGTAACGCAGGGCAAACTGACCGACATCGTCGTGCTTTTCTGTGCGCTCCAAAACGGGGATGAATTTAGGGGATGCACCAGGAGCAGCCAAAGCTCCGGCAAGCATCAAGCAAACGACAATAAGCTGTGGACCAGTAACATATTTTTAAGTCTCAAAATGTTATTACTTACTCAGTTAGCGATGTGATCTCTTATACACATATTTTTTTTATTATTTATTATTTTTCAACTATCAATATGAAAAACTATAGATGATTAACTTATGATGCATAAAATACATTTATATTATAATATTTTTATTTTCGATTAATAAAATCATGTTGATTTAATACAACTATTATTTTTTTGCATATTAAAAATGTACATTATTCTATTTAATTGATTTTTTTTAAATATTACGTATTATTGTATTTTGAAAACTATGAAACAGTTATTATTTTACTCACGAATTGCATCTTAAATGACCTGCTGTGATCTACAATCGAATGACGATTTAAATTGTATGTTGCTATTTATATTGCAACTATTTGATGTCGTTAGCAAGTGCAGAGCATTTTCATTAGTTTAATCATAGTAAAATAAATTGTTACATCATTAAATTTCTTCCGATAAAAATTTGGGCTAAATTGCTGTGGGCGATTAAACACGCAATGTCTAACTTAGGATGCATTTCTGCTTTGAACCAGATTTTTCTGATAATATTAATCAATGCTGAATAATTGATTTTGTCATTATTCGTTGTCTTTATGCCAAAATAATCAAATCCCATTGCAATCATAATTCACCGTTTGAAAATATTTTGAATATAATAGTGAAATGATATCTAAGGAAATAAAATTTGATATTTTATTAAAAACAGCATTACATATTATTTTTTGATTCCAGCAAATTTCGTCAATATTTATTTCATTTTTTAACGTGCATAGTAAGTAATAAGAATAATCGATTGAAGAATATTTCCAGAACTTTTCATAGCAGTATATTTTTAGACATTTTTTTTAGCGTACCTACTTAGTGTACGATTACAGTTAGCACTATATTTTATATTCGAAAAATTCTCAACAAAAAATAATAATTACAAATCATTTATAAATGGTCATATTTTGATTACTTTTTATTACTTTAATCTAACATTATATCAATTTCAAAATTAACAATGTTTACTACAAATATATATCTTACAAATCGATACATATTCCATAGCTCGCAGTGTTTCAAAAAAATACTTCTTTTGAATACCATTCTTTTATCATATAAATTGGACTATTTCCTGATAAAATTAATACTCACCTAGAACAACCTCATTTTAATGTTATCAAAGTAGTTGTTTTTTTATATTGTACAGAAAATAATATAAAAAAATCAATGGTAAAATACAAACTTAATTAGTTTATATACGTGAAAATATGTCCAAGTACCTATATATTATCGAAAAGAGATGACTGTTTGAATCTGAATTTTACTCAAAAGAGTACGGAAATGGTTGAATAATGTCGCAAAATAATAATAATTTACACTATCACTGTTCACTTTTATGGTATTTAATATTAATATATTAACAAAACATCAAAGACTTTCTTTACTACACTATTTATAAATTTTGTTTTCATCTTTTTACTTCCTTACGACACGAGACATCTTAATATTAACTTATATGAAATAGTATGTAAACGTAGTTCGCTTTAAATGAAAATATTTTCCTAATATAAAATTTATTATACCCTTTGCATTTAATACAAAACACTATAAACGGTATTTTTACATATTTATGAGTTGTTTTGATGTGAAAGTATAATACGAGTACACTGACAATTTCAGTGGAATCCAGCCGCTTTAAAAGCAATGAAACGTAGACAATTTGCTGCCGCTCGATTTTCCTTTACGGTGGAATACCTCACAAAATTAAAACGACTCGATATCGTCGGTAGTCTTCAAATGATTTATTAGGGAAATGTTTTCTCCAACGAACGAAATTTTCGTGTTTATTTATGAATAACGAACGCACGAAGAACGCCGTTCAATCGCTTACTTTTCATCTTCTTTAATATGCTAGACTTATTTCAAGAAGTCAGATTGAAATTAAATTTAAGTGACTACAATTTATACAGCTGTAATCACTTCTTGATTTTACCATCGTTTTAGTCATTTAAAAATTTCCACATAATCACGTCTTTATAATCTTTTTTTTTCAGATCTTGAGAAGTGAAAGGTAAAAATGAATAACCTGAAATGGATTATTTCAATAAAATACAATTAAATTCCGTTAAAAAAACTTACAAAAGTTTTTTCTAGGTTTTACAAACTTTAGTTTAGTTAAACTGTAAATATACGATTTACCATATTTTTATTGAAACAAAACATTTTACATAATTATTTTTCTGTTAATATTTACTTATGCTGAGTGTCTTTTTTTTTAAATAATTAACCTGAAATGGCATTAAAAACCCAATAAATCGGTATTTGAAAGAATGTCATTTAATGCGTTCATTCTTTAAAAATAAATGAAAATAGTGAAAGCATGTTACTTTTTTGTTTATTTGGTCAAGCTCTTCTCGGAGAAAAAGTTCTAATTTGGCACCAGAACTAAGAAAAGTTTCACATGCCTGTTTTAGAACGATAGCGCGGGATGCCTGTACATTTAAGCCCCGGCATCAGACTTTCCGCTTAATCCTGCCGATTCCATAAAACTCACCTGCTGCCAGAGAGATTCAATATTACTAATATGTCACTTAAAACTTTAATAATAACAACAGATATTTGTATGTGTTGAACTTACTGTTCAGTGTAGTGATTGCTATCTACGCAATAACAAATACACGATCGTAAACTTTTCGACCTGTTCGATAAATTTCAATAATTATTTAAGGGGTGCGCGTGTTTTGACTTTCCATAACTGATTTATAAACTCATATATATAAATAACGTAATTTCTGTAGTCCTTCTAATGAGGAGTCATGCGTCTTGAATAGTTTATCTCGACAAAAGTCGTTTTATGTAAACTGCTAGTTACTCAGTTACGGTCACTCAACCTCATTTTTCAAGTCAGGAAAGCAAGGCAGAAATATTTGTTAGCTAATCACTCACATTACACTTCTATTTTATTATCGGAAGGGCAGAAAATTCGATTTGTGAATTTCAGACACTACCAATTTTTGGTTTTATCAGTATAAATAGAACACTTAAGTTTCAAAGTGTAACATCTCAAAACTCATATTTCTGAGATAATCAGAAAATGCAGGAGGTTTAATCTTCTACTGTTTTTACTATTCAATGAAATTTGGGAATAAATATATAAAAAAAAAATTATAATACTAAAAATATTTTTTTATTCATTAATAATATAAGTTGTCATATGTTTTCACAGGGTTTTTGGTAGTTGTTACAATTTGAATACAAAGAATAATCACTATCATTCTAGAATAACCATGTGCTACATTTTGAAACTGGTATAAGTATTTCCTCAAACCTAACTCAAAGCAGTACATTTACGACATGTTACACGTTGGAACTGAGGTATTGATATGTATATTTTGTATGTAAAATTTTTGTTTAATTTTAGTATAAATTATGAATTTTTTTATTTTTTTTTATAAATAATATAGCGTATTTTTCACAAGGGAAAGATACGAAAATAATAATTTAATGAAAACACAAGGTTCGGTTATTAAATAAAATAGGTCAGAGATTCTCAACTTCACACTGGCCGAGAAATAAAAATAAAAAATACTACAGGAAAATAGAACATGAATTACTCGGAACATCTTCACGAACATTTACCACATAAATAATAGTGTCTTGGTATTTTTTTGATAATGAATACAAACTTTTTTAAGTGATTTCAATGCAGTGTCAATAAATCATATACATATTTCTTATTTGAACCACAAATGAAAAAGCTAACGTAATAAAAACTTTTTAAGTGGCCAATATTGAAATTGTAGTGTTTGAAACCTTGAGAATGAAAAAAATATCATTCCTTAAAATATTGAGAAAATATAGACATGCTATAGTTATACTTCATTATGGGATTTAAAAAAAAATCTAATTCAACATAAATCGTTAATAACTGATAAGAATATTTTCGATGGATTCGGCGGTAACTTTGTGGAAGTTCATTTTAGTATAAAATAAAAATAACTTTGATTATTCCACGTATTGTGTTACAAAATGTGACACGTGTACGTGGAATAATCTAAGTTATTTTTATTTTATATTATTTGATAAGAATATTAATAACCGCTTTCAAAAAAACAACTTTACAATACTATGTATAAAACACCATTCGTGATGAAACGAGCTTTAAAACATAAAAAGCAGCAGTGAAAAACATGTTCTTCTACTTAACATTACCGAATATTCACTGTTCCTGACTACAAATCAATTGGGAAGCCCTGTTAGTTATACATATATACTATTATAATGTGTGTGAAAATTTCAAAATAATATTTTGGTAAAACACTTTGTAACCTTTGTTTACACCTCTTTGCTGTCGTATAATATAAAACATTCAATTTTAATAATATCTTGCTTATTATTTTAGAGTGGGTTAACCTTTATAAGAGTACATTTCTCATTTAAAATTAATTATTTTCTCTAAAATTCTGCATATAACATATATATATATATAAGTCGATTTGATATTGAAGGATCATATGAGTACCTCGACGAATTCAATCAAGTTAAACGGGTCTCAAAGCAAAGGTACACAGACAGTTTGTTACAACTAGATGTTTCTTGTCTACAAAATAGATCGAATTCATTTAAAAAAGGTTAAAGGTCGTCGGAATCTTCTTAAAATGATGAGCTATGTATTTTTTACAGGAAACAAAATGAACGTGTTTATTCATGAATTATTCAGACAGCATACATTTTATCTTTTGCAAATACTGTCTACTTTTCATAATATCTGAAATACTTTTTCATTTTATTTATTGACTATTTGATTGTTCTTTTTATCATTGATATAAAAACTCTATTTATATTTACAAAATAAACTAATACTATCAATTACGTAAAATAATTATAGTTGGCAACAAAAAAAAGTATCGTTGGCGATCGCGGCATGATTAGGATCAACTATAATTTAAAATGATTGTGAAATAAAACACTTAACTGTATTTGCTATATTTCAATAGAGCTCCAATCAATTTAATACCGTACAACAAATATTTAAAAAATTAAAGCTGACAATGAATAAAAAAATCAATGTTATTCGTATATCTAATAAATAAATAATACGATTTGGAAAGTAAATAAAAACTGTTGAGAGTTCTTTAAAAATTGATTTATTTTGTGTTTTATTTTATATTATTAATTACGGTTATCTGGGATGTTTAAATTTAAGCGACGACAGACTTCGGTAAATGTTCTCCTTCTGCTCTGAATCCTTTATCATCAGCGACGTATTTGGTGCGATAGACCTGTCCATTCGGGGCGGTGAAGGAGTACTCTCCCTCTTTGACGAGAACGTGTCCCTTGCCATCATGACTTGGCTTGAGGGCACCGCTTTCTGTGAAGACGGTTCCGTCTCCGCTGACGTAACGAAGAGAGAACTGTCCGACGTCGTCATGCACTTCTGTTCGCTCGAGCACTGGAATAACTGGGCGGGAACCGTCAGGTGCCGCAAACACTCCAGCGACCATTAAGCAGACAACGATAGCCTGAAAAAAAATATAGACTTAGCACATACATAATGATAAGTTTGTTTTGTATTAGTGTCATTATGTTGGGTTTTATGGCGCAACTGTTAGAGTTGTTGGCGTCCGTGCCGGATCTCACGGGTTCGAGTCCCAGTGTGAAAAACATTTTTTCGGTCGATTTATCAATTTCTTTTAGAAGACATGGGTGTTTTTGATTTCTAAAATGTCCTAACCTCACACCCTTCTGATCCTTCAAATAACTGGGCATAGCGAGAGCGATTATTTAACCACTAGTCCTCCCTTAGCCTTATCGTTCTTTCCCTACTACTCTATTCAGAAAAGTGAGATTGAGCGACTAGATAACAAACAGTTCTCGTAGAAAAACTTATGTTGAAATACCTCAATTAAGAGACCATATGCTCCACATTGGGAGCGGACATAGATAAAAAACACAAAGTATTCAACGCTGTACAGAATTATTTAACGTAATTGGAAATAGTTTTGTGAATAAATTAATAATAAACGATTATTTTAACCCAACTTACGAATTGCATGTTGGTAGTTCAGTTGTATTAGTGTTGCACTAAAAGAATTCTAAGGAAGACTGTATTAATAGAAAACGTAAATAGTGTATTTATACGTATTTTTTTTATTGGTGATGTGTAACAAAATTCGACTTACATCATTACTGATTACCGAAAATTGTTTAAAATAAACGTTAGTATTGCCGTCTATGTTCATGACAATTTAAATATTATAACCTGTTATATTGGATTCTTTGCAACACTTCAACTTTGTACATATGTCAAACTTTCTGTGATTTCATCAGTAAACCAATCATACAATTAATTGGTATATCATATTAATCAAATAATATAAAGTGTTTTTTTTTTGTGTATAACATCATAAGCGTCCATTTATTGTTTTTCTTCGTAAATATTATTTTTCCTTTAAATGGAACGTTTATAATCGTGTGAAATATAATACAATATTATATTTTCGTGACATATCTCATAATGTGAGTGTATTATATTTTTGCTCATTCTTGTCGTCGAACACATAAGGCACCTGTCGTGATAGCTTTGCGACGTTTATTTTTTTATTCTAAGATTTTGCCTTTTTATTTACCTGAGTGTGTTTTCTTTTTGAAAAATATGTGTAGTTTCGAAACAGTGACATTTATATTATAATTATCTTATATATAATATATCACATATCAGTGTCATCTTGCATTTTTTTCTAATATATATTTTTTATTTTAATATTCTATTTATCTGTATATTTAACTATTTTTAGGTGTTCAATATCAGCTCTTAGTAGAAGGCATTATATTAAAAAATAGAACACTTTTTGTACTTTGTGGATGTTCATTTTTAACATCGACTGTGGAATGGAAAAAGATCATAACACATAGTTTTTTTCAAAACAGCTTTTTTCAATAATCCCAAAGTTTACAACTTGGTACACGTTCTATCAAAAAGTTGTAAGCTACAAATGCCACAAGAGTATCTAAATGCTGCTTTTAAACTTGAAAAATGAAGGGCTAAATTATAAAAAATGCAACCTCCTAAAAGAATTTAAAATAATTATTTTTATAATGTACGTTTCCATGAAGCACCTTCAGTCAAAAATTCTAAATTAGAACTTAAAAGGTTTTTCTTAAGCAATGTATAAAATTAAAATTAGTTTAAGTCAATTTAACACTATTTTATAAGTCTCCGTATACTTTAATGATATACGTATTTCATAATTTTCCCTTACCCCAAAATCATCAATAAATGTTTTTTGTGTCTCCTGTAAAAAAAAATATATGTTACTTAGGTGCTTTTTCCTTTCCATAGCCGATATATAATCCAATTTGATAACTTTGTTACTCTGTTTGTTGTATTACAAATTGAGACACGTGGTTCGCACCTCTGTCTGGTAATGCTTCTGAAATAAGCGAAGGACGTGTTATAATTTGTAACACAATAAGTTGAACAACAAAGTTATCGAATTAAACTTTTTTTAATGTCAATCAGGAATGGTTTTGCTTATCTTTTACTGTACCAAACGTTCAATTGATAGTGTCAAAGATGAGATAAACCAGTCTAGACATGTAAAAAATAGTATGGAATTAGAACAAAGGTAAACTTTTATTTTTATTACTATGTGTTAAAAAAAATGTTTTCGGCACAAAAAACATTGGAACCAGTGTAATTTTCATAAGAAAAATATTTTTTTAAAGATAAACATTTATTTAAATGTACTAAAAAGATCAAAATAATTCCGATATCTATTCCCTTAAAATAATTGTCTCGTCTAAGCAACATCCTGACCACATGACACTCTTCAGCACAGTAAGTCGGATCGTCGACTCTCCAGAGAATTGGAAAACAAACCATCTCTCACATTCTACAAACTGTAACAAGTGTTTCGCCTCTTTCAGAGGCATCCTCAGTCAATTTTACTTATACAAAGCTTGTTTTAGTACGTTACAGTAAGTTTAAGTATTTTACAATATAATAACAAATAAATATTTTCGCCCCGCGCTTTTGCTTTTAGTCATATGAGACAATTATTCCGAAATTAATAAATCTAATCTATCGTTGACTACTAGCGATAGTAGAACGTGAGAGATGATTTGTTTCCCAATTCTCTGGAGAGTCAACGATCCGACTTACTGTGCTGAAGAGTGTCATGTAGTCAGGATGTTGCTTAGACGAGAGAATTATTTTAAGGGAATAGATATCGGAATTATTTTTATATTTTTGGTACATTTAAATAAAAGCTTATTTTTAAAAATATTTTTGCTATAATTTATTTAATTTATCTTTATAAATAAAAGATACTTTTTTATCCGTCATTTGTAAACATTCAAGTCTATAAATATTTTATATTATTAATATTATAGAATCCCTTTACGACTAAGCAGCAAAATCATTTGATCTAGGAAAACTCTTTATTAACTCAAGTATCATTTTGAGTGTAAATTTTGATTTTTACTGGATAAAGGTGTATAAAAAAATATATATTTGACTGTGACATGAAATACATTCAAACTAAAACAAAGGAAATAAATATACGGTTGTATCAAAACGGCAATGTTTCACTCTTATTCAAAATAACAAAGTTCTCTTTCGGCTTCTTTTTACATTAATTACAAAAGTTTAACCAAAATTTTAATTAAATTGTTTATGATTACGGCAGCAAATTTTCCGGAGTAAGTTTATACCTAATGTCTTTAGAATTTTTTACTTAAATTTGTATCACAGGCGTAAAATTTAAAAAATAAATTGAAACGATACATTTGTTTTGAATAAAATAAAAATTTTGTTATACCTATAAATAATTTGATAATATTATACGATTTATTTCAATGTATCAAGTGCCTACATTTGAAAAAAAACTTTCAAATGAAAGAAGTTTCATTTTGTTTTGACGTGCCTCATTTATTATACCAGCCAATTTATGGTATAAAACAGCTTTAGATATATAAAATTATTTCTTTCCGCTTAAATACTTTATGATATTTATACAATGTATTTCAGATATCGTATGATATTATGATTTATAGCTGCGTATAATTGAGCTATTTCGTATAACCATCAGAATCGTCATTGTTTGATTTTTCTTGTTCATAATATACTACAATTCCATCGTATTCAATGATTATTTTTTCATTATTTGTGCAAGGTTGTGATCGTTTTCTTCTTTATCTTCAAATTTAAGAATAAAAACATTTTCTTTAATCAAACACGAAGCCTTATTTAAAGCATTATTAATTTAGAAAACACTAACTTTACTTCACCAAATAATAAGTTGCAGATACACGTCCTAGTTTATAAGATGTCACGCCGCGACAACACGTGAGTAGGTGCATACATATATATTATATTAAATTAATGAATCTGCAAAAAATAGTGTAAAACGTAATAAGGACTGCGATAAAAACACTTTTTGTTATAAATACAAAATAAGTCTAAACCGTAAAATTAAAGTTGAAGATTATTTTAATTTCTTAGCTTAAAAATATTTAAACATCTATATTCAGAGCATGTTTTTATCTTTAATTTTTTTAATGTCAAAATCTGCAATTGATATGTCTATTATTTGTCGAAAAATATTAACAGTAATCATTTAATCAATGAAAACCGATTCAAAATATTGTAGGTTGATTTAAAACTTGTAGGTATAATTTTCAATAATTAATTTAATGACTTTGAATACTTGTTTGTATGTCAATATATATATAGTATATCAGAGTATATCAATACAGATTTGAAGATATGCTTTAATATGATTTTTCTACAACGGTTTATACTCTTTATTGTGTTTCACACTTAATTTACTAGGTACTTTTGAAACGGGTACATAATTATCTTATATTTGTATTGTGGTATGAGTTAAATATTTAAGTGTTATTGTGAAATTAGACAGACATTGTATTTTCTCAATTTTATTCATTTACTATGTTTTGTTTTTACAAAAATTTTGTCATATTTTTGACTTGTCTTTAATGAATTAAGTTGAACAGTCAGTTAACAAAACTATTAAAATACTGGTACAAATAATAATTAAAATGAATCAAACCGAATAAAAAATTCGAAGGCTTAATACAACTACAAATCCAGTTAAGTGAAACTTGCAACAGTTTGAGGTTAATATCAGATGACGAAAGATCTTTATTGGACCACGATAAAACCCCTATAGCTACAAGCTTCGAAAAGGCAGCATGCATGGCGAGATTATGTTGGGGGTTAATATTCCATTGCTATTTGATGAACTGTATATTACTAATGACTTTAATATTTAAATATGATTCAAATACTCCTCATTGTTGCTGTTCGGATATATAAATGAAGCTGAAGTGTTTTATTGAGAGGAAATTTCGATATAAAATAAAACAGTTTATCGAATTAAAAAAATCTCTGCTTAATTGATTTATTTACATTTTTTTAATCTAAAACATATTCGAATAGAAAAATGAATTACACATTTAAACATGTTTTTGTATTTTATAGGAACATTATATGGATATGATATAGGCCAATGAATTAGATTAGTTGTAAGAGCTTTGTACACATGCAGGAAGTAATTGTTCTAAATTATTTAAGCTACGACAGACTTGGGTAAATGATCGCCTTGGGCTCTGAATCCTTTATCGTCTGATACATAAGTTGTTCTGTAGACTTTGCCATCGGGAGCGGTGAAGGTGTATTCACCTTCTTTGACAAGGACTTGTCCCTTTCCATCGTGAGAAGGCTTCAGGGCTCCGGTTTCAGAGACGATGGTGCCATCTCCGCTGACGTAACGTAGAGAAAACTGGCCGACGTCATCGTGCTTTTCTGTGCGTTCCAAGACTGGAATGAAACGGGGTGTATCAGGGGCAGCCAAAGCTCCAGCGATCATCAGGCAGACTACGATCAGCTAAAAAATGCATGAAAATAAAATTATTTTGTTTGTAAATTCTCATAAAATACTTTTTTTAATTACAAGTTTATTCACATATGTTGATTATAAACTAAATTAGTTTAAATTATTAATTATGAAAATAGTTAAAAAAAATTGTTGATCATAAACTAATCGACCACATTCCAAGAATAAGAAAGAATTTAAATATATTAAAAGTAATTGAAGGTATATGATTATCTACTAAATATATTTTACACATGGTCAACTAAATTTTTAAAATATGCTGGTCGCAAATATTATACTTACGAATTGCATTTTGCTGGGAGACTTGAGAAGTACTGTACGAAAATAAATGTCATCGTTAGTATTTATAGCAAGCTAATTAAGTTTTCTCTCGCACCGTATTTTCATTATAAAACATGTAGTTAACGTTTACCCTTAAGCAATCTCGATTTTATTTACAGATAGTAAACAGCTAATAGAAATTTAATTACGCATTTTGAATACAATGTTGATTTAGACGCTTTACGATGGTTAATAAACCTTTATAAATTTCAAATTAATACTTCCTATAAAGAAATCAAGCAATCCTATGAAGATTAAATCTCATATTGTCACACCTACCTTATAGGAAATGCGTGTCTTTTGAATAAATTAATATTTCGATGATTTAATATATATTTATGTGTAGTATATTTTTCCATACAGATGCACATACCCAAATGGAGCCTTAGTTTTACCTGTCTCTTCTACCAACCGGATTGATCCCGCCGCCGTAGAAGGCAACTGATGTTCATCCATAGAATGTACTCAGTGGAGCAACGTGACGCTGGATGACCTGGAAGGAATCAAAAAGACTCACAAGGGACAGATAATCTTGGAAAAACCATGTGGTGGTCATATTCTCCGAAAAGGAAGTAGATATGGATAATATATATACATATCTATGACTTAGTTACATAGTGATACAACCACAAATTGGTAGTTTTGAGATATGGCTGAACAAAGTTTTGATGCATGTAAACAAAATTGTAAAAAAAATATATCATCATTGTTTGTGTCATCTTTTTAGTGAATCGTTAATTTATTTATCTCAATTCAATTCAAAGTTGTTGCTACGTTGACAAACTTGTAAAAGAGATATTTATATTTTTATTTATATCAAGCTAAAATAAGATAAGATTGTTTATATTTCATTATTTCGAAAACATTCGCCTACCAATATAAAGCTAGTGTGTTTTTTTATTTGTACTTTTGTGGAGCTATACATATAAGAGGTGTAGTCGAATAAAATGAGTAATATGAAATAACCCAAAACATAAAAACATAACTTATCGTTATATGAAACGAGACAGTCGATAAATTCAAACAACTTAATAATAATTATCGTAGATAAATGTTTTCACCAATATGTAATCCAAACATTATTCGTTATAATAATTTTCTCCGCGATCTATAGAATTGCTTTAAAAATGTCAACTTACAAAAATACAGTTCTTTTTATTTTACCACATTGTTTAATTCTGCTGCTTTTTATTCGCTTCTTAAATAATTAGTCAAAATTTAACTTTGTTAAATTATTAACGTGGTACTAAATATTTTCAAACGACAATTTTTTTTACATTATTAGTACCATTTTCTATCAGTAATCAGTTTAAGCACAGCCATAAAATGACTTGCGTAGATAAAGTAACAATTCAAATTGAAATAGGTTAACATAGAGGATAAGCGTGTGGTTAGGAAAGTAGAAGTAGTTAACTAGTTAATAATTAATTAATAACTCACCGCTTTGAGGATTTGATAGAAGTTGGATTGGAAGGAATGCAAACATGAAAGCTGAACATAATCCATCTGAGTTGTAAGCGTTAGCTTTCGTCCTATTCAGTTGCGTGCCAGCGGTTGCAATCCACAAACGGACATCATTAAATATTGAAAAACAGTAAGACCATGATTATCCAGATTTTCGATTATTTAGACCAGAGATCGTCAACCTGATCCGTACTGCCCACTAGTAGGCGTATAACGCCACTTTGGGGAGCGGAATCATTTATTTTTGTTTTGATTATACCTATATATTATGACCAAGCAAAGAAATCGTTTGAAAACTAGCTAAACGGGAGACTTTCGAGATGGATTAGGAATTTTCCGGATTTTTCAGACACAATTTTGAAGTTTTTTTCCAACAATTTCCCAAATTTTCTGACTATGTCTTTGAAATAAGGTTATGATTGATAATTTCCAATTAAGGCAAAAAAAAAATAGGCAAAATTTAGATCGCTCTTGAGCCGGGTTGGGGACTGTAACGTTGGTGGACGGATATGAAATTTGACCATAAAAAATATACAAGAATGAGCGGTAGCTACAAAAAGGTTGGCGACCCTGAATTAGTGAATTTGCTGTTATGTATGTGGTTACGGTAATACATTTTTCCACCAAATGTCATGTCTGTAATACAGTTAATAGGTCAGGGAGTAATTTAAACATCCTAACGTTTATATCGAAAACAGATATTCGGCGATTTTTTCTAGCAGACGAAAATAGTTAAGATGCCGTTATCGTCTTCCACAAGAAAAATAATATAAGTGACTATTACTACATGGCAGAAAAGAGTTGAAATTCTTTAGATGTGTCAATGAAAATACCGCTAGTAAGATAACATCAATGTGTGGGTAAATTGCGGTGCGAACAATTTTGTATACCAAATATTGAATGATTTTGAGACAATTAAAGAAATATCTGCCTCAGTGGAACAAAACTTAGGAGACTAACAAGATATTTTTTAAACATTCTGAAGATTTTCACCATCTAGATCTCACCTGAAGCGGCTTAAAAGCCAAGAATAATGTGGTTCAAGACAACTTTTATGCCTTTAAAGTATTCATAATTTTGCAGCTTCAAAAACAACAGTTTTTTAACAAACAGATCTTTGTCCACGCGCCTGGATCTGAGACGTCAACATTCTTTCTGGCGGGAAATTTCAATACCAGTGTTACCAAAACCGGGATCCTGTTATGAATAGTGTTTTTTAAATACCGAAACACCGGTTTTGAAAATGCCAATTTAACGGCATTTCGAGAATGAAAACTAACCAAAATCGATTTTCGATCACATATTTTAATAAAATAATCCGTGATAAATAAAATATTTCAAATCTGCTAGGAATTTTATGATTACAAATTTACTTTTTTCAGTAGTTTCAATAGTTGATACGTCTCATCAGAAATTTGAAGAAACATCGAATATAAATTATACGTTATTTTACTCAAAAAGTTTGAGTACTATCAAGTATGCTTATTCGATATTTGAATTTACGTTTTCACCAAAATTTTAATATCTTTAATTTTTACACTCACCATTAGAAATGGTTTAATTACTGAATTACACCAATACCAAGACATCTTTGTTTAGATGTTTCATTAAGAGGCTACATGCTGTATATCAGGAGTGGATATGGTACCAAAAACATACGTGATATATTAAGTGATTTGGAATAATTATTATCAATTATGTTTTGCCTTTTTTTATAAATAAATCTTGATTAAGATGTAGATCGCTGATAATAAACATAATGTCTAAGATAACATTGAATTCCGAATCGTTAGATAAAATCTATTCAAACAAATACATTTAAATTAAGCACATAATAAATTTTACTCCACCAATTAAAATATCTATGAAATTGTATCACATTTAAAAATGCAACTTCATGAATTTTAATTTTCATTTGAGATCCATTATTTTCTAAAATTGTAAGATAAAAAAAATACATATTTATATATATAAACACTATTGATAAAGATAATTGCAATATAGCAGCCAGTATTTCTTTATTGCATATGTTACAGTTAAAGTATGCATATAGTCAATGTATGCATTGTTAGTAAAAACACAATATTCCTTTGTACTTCATTCCACTTTATTTAATATGTCAGGACCGGTTTCGCTCATTACGAGCATCGTCAACTGATAAGAAATATAATTTAACAGTGCTATTTATACAAAAATGAACAGTTATAATTCATTTTTGATATTAACATTCATTTTTGTATAAATAGCACTGTTAAATTATATTTCTTATCAGTTGACGATGCTCGTAATGAGTGAAACCGGTCCTGACATATTAAATAAAGTGGAATGAAGTACAAAGGAATATTGTGTTTTTACTAATTTAATGCCTTTCCACCAAGTATTGACAGTGAACACCCTAAAAGTATGCATTGTTTATTTTAGTCGGTTACAGTAATGCTTATAGGATAAAAAAAAATCACGTTAACTAAGCAACTTCCTTCACCACCCGCCACGGCCATACAAATGTATCCAACAGACGTTTCCCGTAGCGTTACGAGCGTTATGCGTTGTTCAGTTTTGTGCTAGGATTGTCTCGGGAACAATTTACTAAGACTTGGCGGCTTGCACTTTAGTGTGCGAAAAATTGCCCTGTAATTTTCGGAGGTCTTAAAATAGTCAATGTCTACATTAACTACATGCACGTAGTGATCTTTTTTACTAACTTATAGTGTTACCAGCCACTCTTCACTTTTGCGCACGCGCATTCACGCAGTGTTTGTGTTTAACAATCATCTGAAAATTTAGATAATTTCAAAAATTTCAACGTCTTGTTGCTATTTTCACTTTTTTTTCTATTCAACATATCTAACCTAAGCTAACACTTAACTAAACAGTAACGACATGACCAGCAGTTGATACTTACATAACCTTTGCCAAAATGTCATTTCTACTCTATGTAGCAGTCGTCAATTAGTTTATTTACTTATTATTCAATTGATACATTGACGTGTCAAAGTTAATGTGTAATAATGAAATTTTCAACTAAAACTGCTAGTATTCATTGACAATATTTCAAAGTTTTACTGAAACATAATCAAAATATTAATATCGAAATTCCGTCGTCCGTCCGTCCTCTGTATATTGTCCCCGATGTTCCCCTCCCCCTCCGCCGCCCCATCCCCGCTGCTGTCCACCATTTTTATTTTTCATACTAAAGACATACTCTTTTTTCGTTTGTATATGGTCGCGATTCGCCTTTTCGATGACGTCAAGAAAACGCCTCTCTCCCCCCCCCCCAAATACTGCCACGCTGTCGCCATTAAATTATTTTTTTTATTCATACTAAAGACATATTACCAATACAACTGTTATTATTTGACGAAACAAATCAAATCGCGAAAAAATTTCATACAAAAAATCGCAGCGACCGTAGATCGAACACAGAACTCTGGATACCAGTCAGCTCTCTAACACTGAGCTACAAAACGTCATAAATATCAAGGCGATAAAATATTGTAATTTAAAATAAAAATTTGAAAAATGGAAACATTTGTCCAAACAATATTAATAGCTAACGTCACAATATCGCAGCGCTAAAAAAAAAACTATATATAAATTTCGTTTTTGAAATGAACCTTGCATATTATATATTTTATTTTCAGGAACATTCTTTATTCCTCCTGGACCCAAGCGGTAAGCCTCTCGCTGGTAATCGGTAGGAACTGGGTTCAATCTAGCCTAGAGCGCCTTCTTTTTGGGTTTATAACATTTTTTTTTTTTGAAAATTTCTTTTTAAATCACAGTACATCTTGATCGTATGAAAATAAATCGTACCAAAATAACAAAATCCGATTGACTATCGAAATATGTTTTTCCAAAAAATAATATAATACGCAATATTGCAAGATTAGTTTTTATCTATACATAACTGTAAAGTTAGGTGTTGGCGAAAGCAAGTTTTCAGTTATGAGTTATAAAATAACTCATTAAAAATCATTAAATATATATATCTAAAAAACAAGTTCTATTTGGAGAATAAGTCAAAATTTTTGATAATTTTGTTTTGATAACAAGTCCAATTTAATTTATAATATTGCATGTGAAAATTGCATTTTTTATATAAATATAATTTATCTTGCCCATATTATTTTCCGACTTTTTCTCACATTCCATTGAAGTGAAAAAAAGTAATATTTAAATTATTCAAAAATAAGAATATTAATTACTTCAAAAATTCCAAAATCCTATATATTAATAGTCGACTAAAATATCACTTTCCCAAATCACATTTAACAATTCACAAATGGTGCTTACTGATGTCCTCGGGTCCTTTTTCTTTTTCTCTACGAAATATTTTGTTAGCGTACTTGAAAATTAGTTAAATAAAAAATATACTACGAAAAATGAATTTAGCACCCTTGAACATTATTCCAAAATTTATAATTTACAATTTAAAAACTGCAGGCAGTGATATATGCCGCCAGATCGATTTATGCTACAATGAAAATGATTGTTATTTTGTATTAGATAAAATGTTCCAATTAATTTATAATATTTTGCATGTGAAAATAGCATTTTTTAATAAAAATAATTTAATTTCTATTTCTTGCCCATTTATTTTCCGACTTTTTTTCTCACATTCCATTGAAGTAAAAAAAAGTAGATATTAAAATTATTCTAAAAATTAGAATATATTAGATTATTCTAAAAATTCCAAAATCTATATATTAATAAGCATAAAAAATCATTTTTCCAAATCACATTTAACAATTCACAGAATGTGTCGTACTGCTGACCTCGGTCTTTTCTTTTTTCTACGAAATATTTTGTTAGCGTACTTGAAAATGAATAAATAAAATGATATAACTACGAATAAGAATTGTTTAGCAACTTTGAACAATAATCCAAAAATTTTATAAATTAGCAATTTAAAAACTTCAGGGCTGTCGATATTATGCGCCGAGATCGATTTATGCTACTTGAAAAATGATTGTTACAAACTTGAACATTAATCAAAGATTGAATACTTTACAATTTAAATACTACAGGGCAGGGGCTTGTCGATATATCCCCGATATATTTTATTTTATTTTTAGAATCTCTGGCTTATTCAATAAAAAGTTGTAATTTTCTGACTACTTAAAAAGCAACAAATATCCTCCCGTTGAGGTCAACGGCTTACAGCTAGTATATATAATTTCATTAGCTCAAGAAACCGTTGTCTCAAACCATTTATACCTTTCTTATTATGTCAATTGCTCAGTGACTTATTTTTTTGTTCAAGGAAAAAAAATCTCTATATTATTCTTACATTTTTCTTCAACTGCTTTTATACATCACGCCAGAAAGCTCCGGTCCATATAACTGATAGGGAAAGTTTTATGGAGGTGTTTTATATTTTACATTTCCCTCGCATCTATTAGGAAAAAGAAGAAAAACATTTTCGAATCGATCTTCCAGCTATAATTCGATTTTAAGAAAAAACTTTTATTAGCACATATCGCAATATGCGTTTATTCGCAGCAAACAAAGAAAATAGAAACACATAACCAGATTTTTTTATAAAATGATTATAAAGTTTTACTATAAGTTGGTTTCACTCAATATTATACAATATTTTGATATTAGTCAAGAATATTTGTAAATATTAACATATACAGGCAGTCCTTGACTTACTACGACTGAAAAAATAACATTTTCTCCTTCACTCTACCCGATCCTACGCTCTCCTACGGAGTTACTGAACTCCAGCATTCGCAGATCCTGTGACATCCATCCATCGAGTAAAGTCGCGGTCTTCCAACGCTTCGTCTTCCTTCAGGGATAGTACATGTGAGAAATTGTGTTAGTTGACATTCATCCAAACGTGATATACATATGTCCGGCCTAGCGTAGGTCTTTAGTTTAACAAATCTAACAATGTCTTATTCACCGTAGAGGTTTAAGCTCATGGTTTTACCGACGTCGCCAAATGCCACTCTTATGTGTTTCTTGAAAACTTGTACTTTTTGAGATACCAGGTTGTGGAAAATTGCTGACGACATGTTGTATGAGATTCGACTTACGGTCAAAGTTCAGAAACGTATCTCGGTCGTAAGTCGAGGATTACCTGTAAAATATAATATTATACATCTTTGTTGCTTGCGGTAAAACATTAAAATTTTATATTACACAATACACATCAAGCAATATTTGTAAAAATGGGGAAGTCATTTTAATTACAGAAACTCCAACATTAGTATTATATAAATAAAATACTTTAGATGGCATCGACACATTTACACATTGTTCAAGAAGTTTTCAAATTGACAACTACTCCCGAGGTGGTCATGCAAGTTTTACTCAATAATTAATTTACTGCCTAGAGCCTCTTGCCTTTGTTAAGAATTATCATATTTCGGTGTCGAGTAAAATTATTCATTTACATACCTTGTGTTCAAATTGATTAAATTTGAACATCGAAATTTATTTAAACCTATCAAATTATTATTCGTTTATCAATTAATTTATATTCTACTTATACTTTTAAAGTTAAATAAAAATTTATCAAATACCATTGAACAAATAATAAGGTCATTTTCGTTACAGTTTCAAAGACAAAAATAAATTACGCAGAAATTATGTGTTTGTTGATCGTCTAGTTTACTATCGGTAAATTGATATTGACATCAAATAAAAATAAAGTTATTTATTTTAAACAAGTTCTGTTCTATTCGTAGAAAATAAAAAAATAATTGCCAAAAATAATAGTTTGCTTGTTCAATATTTACTGATATAAACATTAATTTTAACTAAGAAAGATTACTTTTAATTATTTTAAAACATTTTTTAATATTTTTTCTTGCAAATTATACATAATACATTATTCAATTCTTTCAACTGAAGATTCTTGACAAAAATTTACTCCGGTACATCTTTCAAGTTTTCAATAGTCGATGTTTAACAGCGCATACAAAATTGATATAATGATGAATTGGTGGTATTGGTAACGTAATATTGAGAATATGAATAAAAATATTTACTTGAAAACCACCTTTTATAAAAAAAGTAATTAATTAGTCGTAGCATGCGATATTTTTATATCGTTATTAAAAATTTGATGATTAAATCATTTTTAAAACGTCACTTGCCATTGTTTTAAGATCTATATGCGCTGCAGTTACACATAGATGTACTTTTCAAAAAATAAATATATATTTTTGATTAGTAAACAAATTACCTTGGTTCTATTTATTTCTTACATTTTTTGATGTAATAAAATTTTAAACCATACACTGTTTCTTCTTTTACGTAATAAAAGAGATTTTAAATAATTTCTCTATGATCAACAGACAGTATATTTTAATTGTTGTGCGTTATATACTGTTAGTAAAAAATATAACTTTTTATTATGAAGGCTAAAAAGTCCACCTACAACAATATACTTTCAAATTAATATGTATATCTCTCGGCTAAAATTTGAGAACCTATTTCGTTTATTAAGATCATATTATAATTATCAAATATATTAATTAACATAATTGAACTAAAATTCAACTAAGCGTTTGACATTAACATACTTTTGAAATACTATCAACTACATGGGTTTGTAACAGAGTTGAGGGTTATAATATTTTTTCATTCCACAAATATTTTAACCTTGCTTCAAACCGTCACATTACTTCCCTCTATTTTTTTCTGATAACCATTGCGCTTGATGACGCGACGATTCGTGTAGACGAAAGTGTTATTGTTTTTATAAAACAACCCCAGAATATTTTTCAAGAAGTAAGTTAAAAGTGCCCAGAAACAGCGTTTAATTTATCTACTTATTTTTATCACTAAAATTTAAAATATTTAATGACATACTGTCATTAATATGAATATCGAATGATAAATGGTTTTTTAATCCATGTCTGCTCTCAATGTGGTGTGAATGACTTCTAAATGGAGGTATTTTAACAGAAGTTTTTCTACGATGACTGTTTATTACTCAGTCGTTCAACCTCTCTTTTTAAAAGAGAGTAGTATGAATAGAAGAATAAAGCCCAGTTATGGAGGGATCGGAAGGATGAGGAGAGAATTTTCAAACATCACAAACACCCATCATTCGAAAAAATGCAGTTCGTACTGGGACTCGAACTCATGAGGTCCGACACGGAAGCCAACAACGCTAACCGCTCCGTCATAGGACCCGACAAAATTAAGTAATGAAATTAAAATTAAATAAATTAAGGTTAACAATAAAAAATATGTGGTTTTATATAAATATACTATAATTTATTTGGCTAAAGTAATGGTTGCTTGGTTCCTTCTATTGGTATATATAACATTTATGCGACGACGGACTTGGGTAAATGTTCTCCTTCGGCCCTGAATCCTTTCTCGTCGGCGACCCACTTGGTGCGGTATACTTGTCCGTTGGTAGCGGTGAAAGTGTATTCGCCTTCTTTGACAAGAGCATGATCCTTTCCGTCTAGGGTTGGTTTCAGGACTCCAGATTCACTGAGGATGGTGCCATCGGCGCTGACATAACGGAGGGCAAATTGACCAACATCATCGTGCTTTTCTGTGCGTTCCAAGACAGGGATGAAACGGGGCGTGTCTGGAGCGGCGAGAGCTCCGGCGACCATCAAACAAGCGACGATGATCTGTAGAAAATATTAAAAGATTGTGAAAGTATTATTTTAAAATATAATATTTAAAAAAATACTGGTTTTTCGTTATTTCTCTTTATTATCGAAATTAGCAAAATTAGCCTAAGAAATTAATAAGGACAACAAAACTCGTCGCCCGTGTCACATAAAAATATTCAACAAAGACATTGAAAAAATTAAGAAAACTAGACAGTGTTTATCACCTATTTTTCAAAGATACTTACGAATTGCATTTTGGTTTGAATAGCTGTGGTTCGTCAAAAGCAAACGCAGTTACTGTGAAGATATACTATTGACTTTGCCTATTTATACTATTATCGTTAATCGAATATTCATTTATACTGAGTTTACTCTTAAGTAATTATCAATATCGGTACACCACTAAATAAACATTCTATGTTTCTGTGAACCAACACCCCTTAACTTTCTTATTTTTGTTGGTATATATTATATTAAAAAAATATTTTGTTATAAGTAAGAAGTATAATGATTATTTATAATATTTTTATACCAATCAACCTATAAGTTTTGTTATTTCTTTTTAATAAAAACTGCATTAAGGAAAACTTTTCTAAGAAATAATTACTCAATAATGATTCATATATTCCACGACTGATACCAAATTGGCATAAATACATTCAGGGTGCTTTAAATTTAAACCAACATTTTTGAAGTATTAAAAATGCAGTATTTAAATGTGTTACAAGTGATGAAGCAATTACAAAAAAAATGATACAAATTAATTTTTAATATACGATATAGTAACAATGTGCCCGCCTGTGTGGTTGAGTGGTCAACGTCGTTGGCTTCAGTTACGGAGGTCACGGGCTCGAATCCCAGTACGGACAGTTTTAAAAATTGATTTTTCAGTCGATTTATGAATATCTGTTCGAAGGCATGGATGTATGGGATGTTTTGAATTCCCCCTTCCCACCCATCCTAATAACGGGGCGTATCAAAAGCGATAGCTAACCATTTGTCCTGGCCTAGCCTTATCTTTCTATTCCTACTCTCTTTGAAAAAAGAGAGGTTGAGCAACTGAGTAACAAGCAGTTCTCGTAGAAACACTTATGTTGAGATAAACTCCATTAGGAGCCCATATGCTTCACATTGAGAGCGGACATGTTAAAAAAAATAGTCACAAAACTTCTGTATATTAAGCAAATACATGCCTTCAATTATGGACTGCTTTTTTTATCTTTATAAATTTCTTTAAAAACATTTTTTTTACCGTATCTATGTACTTTGTCATACAATTTTTCTAAAGTGAATATTTCTACTAAAACATACTTTTCAGTAAATATTGAGTCGGATTGAATATTTTCTTAGAAAAACGGTAGCACTTGTGCTAGAAATAGTGAAAACGGGGCAATGATTGATTACAAAGAAAAAAATATAAAGCTACAATGTTTATATTTAGACTATACCAACTTCAGACTTCAAACTTCAAAACTGTAAAATAAATCATTTAAAAATATTCAATACTAGTAAATGCTAATATTTTTTTTAAAATCTACATTACAAAATTGTTTAATTTGTAGAACGACAATTCATTTTACAAAATATATAATGGAGGTTCTTTGAATTTTGCCTAAGGGTAGCACTTTGCAATGGCATGTCACGGTAAATTTTATTATCAGAGAGGTAATGTTTCTGACCGAAAGCGTATAAATATTAAATATTCTAATAAATTTATTTCAAGCTTAAAAAACATTAAAGATATTTGAATAAAGAGAGTATATTTTTTCTTTTCTTTTTTAATTTTACTTTTTCATATTCTGGAAAAGTAGGGTGTTCACTGGTGGAAAGACATATTCAAAAACATATATAGAATATTTATCTGTACTACTTCCACTTTTATTTAAAAATATCAGGACTGGTTTCGCTCATAACGAGCTTAGTTGATAATAGAGGTATTATTAGTAGAGAATAGATTTTTCATAGTAAAACAATATTTTCCCATTTTAGGTGTGTAAAAATACGAGGAAAATAAGAGGGTTCGAAATCTTCAGAGATCCGCAAATTGCTGGGTTTTTGAAATCTACACGAAATTGTTTGAAAAATCTAAGGATTTCAAAATTTTCTAAATCCCGAATCATAATTAATACACGAGTTTATGTTGAATGTTCAATCCCGGAATCCCTGGATCCCGAATTGTAAAAACTGTTTCGGCATCACAAAAAGGGTCTGAGATCGGATGCCCTACTTCTATCGTCTGAGAGATCAGATTTTTCAGAAATATACCTACATATCTTTTAAAACAAAATGTCTGTCATTTTTGATAAAGTTTTAGATAAAAAAAAATATTTGTTTGATGATCTTCTTTAGTTAATTTTCAATAATTTTCAATTTGCATGAAATAAAAAAATCGAAATTTAAAACACATATTATATTTTACTAGAGAAATACTGCTTAGCTTAATTAAACTTATATGTATTTTTTTATTATTCTATTTTACTCTACATCCACTATACCGCAGAATTCAAAATATATATTTTCCATGCCTAGTGCTGCAACATCCATATGTTGATCATTTTTTTTTTTTCGTCATAAACGGAAAGTATCATTAATAAAAACGATAAGATTCCGATGATAAATAAATCCTACATCTTTATCATCATCGTTTTTATTGTAATTAAATATAAATTAATATATTCATTTTATAACATTCCACAATTTCCTCAGGGGTCGCAAGCTACCGGTTACAGAAGGAAACACGGGTTATACACGTTGTGATTCAAAATTGTAAGGTCATTCACTGTCTTGTTCTTGTCTTTCGCATTGAATTTTTGACACTAATTCTTACTTAATTGACAAGCAGACATAAATGAACTGTTACCTAAACATTTACCCAACGATCAGTAGGTAATTAAATATAGATTTCAATGTTTTTAGCTCCACAAAAATAATTACAAGATATTCTTGAATTTCGGTTTCACGCCATCGTGCTGTTTAAAAAAATGGTTTATTTTAATTTAAATGAGCACTTTTATATCTCACTTATTCTTACACCTAAAATTTAATTAAATAAATACTTTTGCTCAATTTATTATATGAAAAAACATGTTCGAAATTATTTACTAATTATAATTGCAAATACATACGTTTAAATTATAATGATAAGGTGCTATTGAGTGAACTTCTTATTGTGGTTAAAGGGATAGGTATCGGGGAGGCGTTAACATTAGAAAGTTATATTCTTGGTTTTGTTAAAAGTATTTATCTTTTATTGTTTGGATTATGTAATCTTTATATTTGTATACAAAAATTTACGCACTCGAGATCTGAATAAAGTTTACACATCTGGGTTTTTATACAAATGGATCATGTTCGCTCTTTAATAAAATCGAGTTGAAATACTCTTTTCATTAACTAAACATTGTTTTCATATTACTGACGATGTCGTGAAACTGAAATAGCTCTCAACTAATTATCATACCTAACAATTCTTTGAAACTAACAACATTAATATTTCTTCACGTTTTGGAGATCTAATGAGGATATATTTATCAACCACAAAACCTAAAGATGCTTCATAACTCATTTCTATTATCAGTTAAAACACTACCAGTTTCAAGCAATTGTATTTTTATTTATTTATAAAAGATGGATGTTCTTCGATTTGGAGTTCAGGTAAAACAATTAGAAGATAAACCATCAGTATATTTTGTAATTGTAAAAAAGATTGAGTAATTAAACAACTGCAGTATAACTAAAATTTATCACTAATAACTGCAGACGACAATTTCGTGTGGATTTAGATTATCAATATTAAACAAACTCGGAAAAATCTTCTTCTGGCGGATACATCAATCTCATGAATATTCTTGTAAAAAAAACCTTAAGATATTGTTTAAAAATAATTTTGTCGATAGATTATTTTTCCTACAAGACAAGTCTTAATTACAAAAGAAAATCGCACCTGCATCATGTCTTTCGCCAAAAGACGTGCACAAGGAATGTAGTACTTTTAAATGTTTTGTACTTGTATTTTTTTTTTTTGGAATCTTGGATGATAGTAAGTAAGAAGACAGTTTGTTTGATATAAATACGATATATTTTAATTAGCTAATCGAGCATTGTCTATTAATGGAATTTCAGTTAGTGGAGGTTTATTCAGGCGACGACAGACTTGGGTAAATGTTCTCCTTCGGCCCTGAATCCTTTCAGGTCAGAGACCCACTTGGTGCGGTACAGTTTTCCATCGGGAGCGGTGAATGAGTATTCGCCTTCCTTGATGAGTGCGTGGTCTTTTCCGTCGATGGTTGGTACTAGGGATCCGGATTCGCTGAGGATGGTGCCATCTGCGCTGACATATCGGAGAGCGAATTGGCCGACCTCGTCGTGTGTCTCTGTGCGTTCCAAGACTGGGATGACACGGGGTGTATCGGGAGCAGCCAAGGCTCCAGCGACCATCAAACAAGCGACGATGACCTATGGCAAGTAGAACGATATAATTTAGATAAAACAAAGTAATAAATTTAAATCAATTATAGTATCAGTCATCAGTAATATTTTTTTTTTTAATTGCAAATAGTCGATCAACCAAACAATTATTAAAACCAACAATTTTCATTTAAAGATCAACTAATACTTAAGGTTTCAAAAGGTTTTCAAGAAATACTCACAAACTGCATTTTGTTTTTAGTAGATTTGATTCGTAAGAAGCAAAAATTGTTACTGTGACAAAACAGTATTGACTCCAACTATTTATACGATTGTTTATCGACAAATCAGTCATTTTGTTTTGCTCCAAGATTATTATCAATACAGGTACAACATTAAATACACGTTTAATGGATATTTTATTGTTTTGTTATGATTTTTGTTTGACTTAATTTTCTTATTTTGCATATTATAAACATTTAATTAATATATAAACAAAAGCTGCAAAATGTTAAAAATAAATCATTAAACATTTCTTTTTTCTTCAAAAACTATTTATTATATTCCGTTAAAATAAATTGTTGAAACCACAAAAACCATTCGAATAAAGTTTTTGTTTCCATATACCTCTGTTACTCCATCTATAACCTAAACAGCGAATTTAATAATGCATACATTTTCAAACTATCCCAGACAATTACGTTTAGGAATAACTTTATTAAAAGTTTATCAATAAAGTAAAAACATATTATTGCGTTTAGTAAATCGTAAATAATATGCGAATATTTAAAATTTGTATACCAATTCTCTTTTTTTCTGTCTCTTTTCCTTCGGTAATTTTTTTATCAATTCATAAAAATTCTTCTATAAATTATCACAGTATGTCTAATAATATTAGTCTATGATAAGTAAAATGAGTCAAGTGGTTTTTTTAGGAAAAAATAGTTATGCGTTATTTTAACATTTTACATGTCTTAAAGTATTGTAAACGTGAAGTTGATTAGTATATATACACAGTTATAGTGTTTTTCCCTTAAATAAAAATATTCAATCAGCAAACACAATAAGTAAATAAGTGACTGTACTTAAAATTCCAATAGACAAATTGTGCCATTTAGCTTCACTTCTCTTCTCAATGACTCATGTCTGTCCTCAGATATGGATAAAAACAAAAAAAATATCAGCCAACACAAAATTTTGTCGGAAAATGTGTGGGGATTCCGGGAAAAGTAATTTTCGTATCTCATAAGTCGGAAATTTATGCAAAATGGGGTTCGATATGTGTCGGAAAATGTTCGGAAAATTCTAGAAAAAATCCCAAAATATGTTTGATGAGTCAGAAAAACATCCGATAATCCATAATGAAGAAGTTACGTACGTCCTATCAAATATTTAGTATGTAAGTGTTACTTTATACAGAGGTGAAACTTTAAATCTTATCAGATACATCGTATTTACAATTGAGGATTTTTTTGAATAATATCAAAAAATATCCATTAACTTTCTGACAGCATATTTATTTGAATTGGTGTTTGGCTTCAAGGTGACATATTCCAACATTATAAGGTGATGGATTTGAGATTGGTTCAGTATTTTTTGATATTTTTTTATGTAACTAACTGTTATGTTAAAATCAACACCACAAGTTTCTTTTGAATTCTTTATTCTAGTTAAAGTAATTATGACATCAGTCCTCCTCTCTCACATCTGATAATCAACACACGGAACAATGTTATTTGGATTTAAATATACCAAAACGGATTTAGTCATACAAATATAATAGTACCACAACTTTAAATACACACAATATAAGACAATATACAGAAATAATTTCGTGTTGTTTAAGAATCTTTATTCAAATCGTTTAGACACAAAAGCATTCCTTAGTCCCTTTTTGGTTGAATTTCTGACGGATAAACTAATTTCACAAATAGCCATGTGCAAAACGTTTCGCTCAAAACTTTATTTGAGGGCCTGTTTATCCTTAACAGTTTTATTTTTTTGGATTTAAAACTCCGTAGCATAATCAAATAATAAATATAAACATATCATATCATAAAAAACTACGAGACAGTTTGTACGATTGGCTTAGCCGTCAAGTCAAAATTTTATTTAATACTGAGAGTTTCAAGCGACCATTTATTTTAATTTTGTAAGGGGCTGGGAGGTTTTTGAATTAGAGGAGTTTACTTAAAACAACAATGAAAGAAAAACCAACGGTGCAAATAGTAAATTGTTAAAATCTATTGAGTGAAAAACAACTGCGGTTATATTATAATTTATAACTACCTACTATATACTTAATTTCCTATACACCCATCCCTCGCTTAACACGGTACTTCTTTAACACGATTTTCGTTTAACACGGTTTAAATTTTGGAGATTTTTTTTATTAAATCTTGCATTGTACATATTACGGCAAAAACAATAAAAGATGTCAGTTCAAGTTCATCCGAGCGCTTGAACGCCTAAAGATGCCGAAAGGCGAAACCCGGGTCGTTAGTGACAAAATCTGTGGGAGTGTACATAATTTGAACGATTCAAATTTAATAAAAGATGAATTACAAATGGCGAGAAATATAGAAATTCATTTTATAAATAATGATCCGGATATAGATCGAGCTTTAAAATTTCAATGAGAAATAAAACAATACGTTGCTACATATGAATAAATTTACACGAATCTCAAAACTGACAGACAGACAACCAAAGATTTTTTGATACGGCCGACGGAAAATGACGGAAATATAATTGATGAAGGCACTGATGATGACATTCAGCCAAAAAGAAGAAAAAAACCCCCGCGATAATTTCGAGCGATATGTTTCAATAAATTTTCAAAAATAATATTTATTTATTTTATTAATATTTTTAAAAAGGACTTATAACCTTCTTTTCCATACATTTCTTAGTCTCGCTTTACACTGTTTCGTTCAACACTGTGATCTATCTGAACCTATCTTTGAACCGTTTTAAGCGAGGGATGGTTGTAAATAAATGTGTAAATTCAAGTTATCAATTTAAACCGGATTCATACAAAATCACACCCTCCATTTCACAATATTTTATTGACAAGACGATTTGTATTTTCAAACGATTATTGTATTTGTCTAAGGATTTCTTTCGCCATAAGGCAAGTACCAAGAACGTATTACTCTAAATAAGTGCTTTCCAAACTTTTTCATGTCACAGAAACCGAAATCTGAAAAAAATATCTAATCTTAAAAAAATTGTCGTCAAAATCTTTAGTTGGCATATATGTTTATATTTGATCACAATAAATATAAACATAATAAAAAAACAACACATTTAATATGAACCTGAAAAAAACAATTGAATGAGATGGGATGCGGTCGCGGTTGCATGTTTTTACATAACAAATCAGTATCTTTTTCAATGTCATAAATGCTTCCTCGCAAGAAATCTTCTTAAGTCCATGTTGAACGGTATAATAAAACCTGTGATTATTATTTAGCAAAAGTAATGTCAAAAATGCTGTTTTACATAGATATGTTGTCGCAAGAGGATTACTAAAACTTTTTTTGCAATAGTGAATAGACGGACATTCGACTTCGTATTAAATTCTGTTTTAAGCAAATTGACTGAAAACTTGTCCAGTTTGAGAAGCACTGTCCTTAATCAACAGTGAGTAGCATGCAAACCAAAGGTTTCTTAAATGTGACACTCTAACTTAAATCACTTATTGTTTTAAAACGACCATTTTAAAATCACAATTTTATTCAGGTACGAAAGTATTATTTATAAGTGTATTATTTTGGTTAAATATGTCTAACTAAATTAAGCGAATTTCACCTTGGTGTGTTTAAGCAGTCTTAGTATAAGATTAATTTGTCAGGATGAAGTATGGGAAGAGGGGGAGAATTAAAATTATATCTTATCAAAATATGTTCAGCTTCTGTAGAAAGGAGGCATTGCACTTTTCTAAAGATGTACATAATAAATTTAAAATATTAATTATTTACAACTTTGTTCTGTTTTATAAATGTATACTTAGTTAACCTCTTTTTCGCGCTTATTTTTGGCAGCGTGGCACGTATTGATTTTTCATTTTGGTCCGCTGCGAAAAAATGGTTACTCATTACTAACCAGGATAATAATAAGTAAGAAGACAGTTTGTTTGATATAAATACGATATATTTTAATTAGCTAATCGAGCATTGTCTATTAATGGAATGTCAGTTAGTGGAGGTTTATTCAGGCGACGACAGACTTGGGTAAATGTTCTCCTTCGGCCCTGAATCCTTTCAGGTCTGAGACCCACTTGGTGCGGTACAGTTTGCCATCGGGAGCGGTGAACGAGTATTCGCCTTCCTTGATGAGTGCGTGGTCTTTTCCGTCGATGGTTGGTACCAGGGATCCGGATTCGCTGAGGATGGTGCCATCTGCGCTGACATATCGGAGAGCAAATTGGCCGACCTCGTCGTGCGTCTCTGTGCGTTCCAAGACTGGGATGACACCGGGAGCAGCCAAGGCTCCGGCAACCATCAAACAAGCTACGATAACCTGCGAATAGCAAAACGATTTTATATCAATATTTATTTCTAAATTATACCTGTATGTTCTTGAAAAAATGTTTATTGCGAAAAAATACATTATAGTTAACGTAAATAGTAAAATATGTTTACTTGTCTATATTATTGATTTATGGTAATGAAGTTAAAAATTAATTAATTTAAATAAATACTTACGAATTGCATTTTGGAGAGGTTAGTAGTGGTACGTTGAAATCAAACGTGATGACTGTGAATAAATTATTTTATTTTACTTATTTATACAATTTACCAATAACCTATTGTGATTATGAAGATGTTAATTAGCATTATCAATAAATACACTGCTGATAAGTATCTGCACAAAAAGAAAAACAACATTATTATAATAACATTATATTAAACGTGTTTATGCAATAATCTATGTTTTGTTTCTACATTTTTTTCATTACTTATACACCCAAAATTTGTTTTAATAATATTTACTATCAAAACGAAACACAGCGATTATATTAAGTATAAATACTTTAATAAATAAAATCTAACAAAGTCTTCGATATTATTTGACTAAAGGAGTCAAACGTATACTCCCGGAAAATAAATGTTTTTAGTGTTTTTACAAGATACATGTATGTCATACTTTTACTTTTTGTTTTAAATTATTCTAGAATTAATATGAAATAATCTTTACTGATGTCTTACTCCAAATTGTATTATATATATTTTAATTTTAATTTACCACTGTTATTTTACCCAATAAATCAACGTTCGCAAACCACAATATTATAAGATTTATTCTATTGGCTTTATACATATGATATTGTAGAACATAATGTTGATTATGATTTTTTACCGCTAGTGCTTGTGCGCTAACACATGAATATGCCTTGTACTACCTGTAGTATTTTTATATTTTACAAAACTAGTATCTGAGAAAGGATTTCCATTAGAGAACAGGCATGTATTATTTATATACAGTGCTTTTCTGAGGTGCCGGAACTCACTTCTTGTCAAGCTTCATAGGAAAGGTATTTTTCTAATCGATGTCGATGTAATCGATGATAAAAGTTCTTTTACGATAACTGTTTGATACTCGGTTGCTCAACCTCCCTTTTTTTCTAAGAGAGTGAGAAAAGAAGGATAAGACTAGAACAGATCTCGTGGTTAACCAATCACTCTAGCTTTTCCGTGTTAATTTTATTATTTGAAGGGTAAGAGTTCCATCTGACTGATGACTGTTTTAAAATGGAAAACATAATTTCGTTTAAATAAGAATACTATTCTTTGATTTTTTTGTATAGTGTATTCCAAGAAAACGCAGATCCCCACAGCAACTGCAGCACATTTGTAAAAGGGTCTTTTTTTAAATTATTTTTCATCTTTTCAAAAACTTAAACTAGTGCATTCAATTTTCGATTTGAAAAATATAAAGATTGAAGTTTCAGTGAAAGATCCAACAAGTAGGCTATAGATCACTATTTGCCAACGTGAGACAAACAGCCAATGGCTCCCTTATAAAACGTTTTCAATTGAAAGTATATTTTTTTCCAATATTGATTTAAAACATTAAAAATGCTGTAAAAAATGCACAGGAACGCCGTTTCACCGCGTTACATGAAAAAAACCCTGATTTTATATAAATTCTTTTCTAAGCCAAAACATTAAAATCGTTGATGGGTTAAGAAACGGTCTATTTTTTATGAATGTGTATAGTGAAAGAGTTGGAAAGACGTGATTTAACAATGCGTCGAATAACTCCGGTTCGGGAAAAGGATTATGAACTGGTGCATAAGGTGTGTAAAATAAAATACGTTTCTTTTGAGTGCTGATGAATATTGTCGTGCACGCTTTTCGTAATGTTTTTAGTATTTTTTTTACTCTGAGCGTACATAACTTATCAGTTTAATAATTGCATAGTACTGATTACTTTAAGTCGAATAGTTAAAAGCAAAAAAATCTGTGGCGGTGATATCTTCTTACTAGAAAAATAAGAAAAAAATCAATCTATTTTTTTATTCACACGAATGGTTTTCATTAACATTTCTTTTCTAATTAATAGATCTCTTCACATCCCCTTCAAGTAGTTTGATAACTCGATGCACTGAAATGTATAAAATGGTGTTTCGATAACTCTTTACTTACCGTTTATTTGATGTTCAAAACAACATTGGCAGAAAAACTAAGCTATCACAACTCTTCACTTACATAACTTCAGCATTTTTTCTTTCCCTCTCAAATGAGATAAGTTAAGCGAATAGCATACAACCGGTTCTTATAAAAGCAAGTTTTGCTCAAATGTTTTGTTAGTAGTTTATATTTTACTACATATGGAACGAAATTGATTTTAAAAATACATTGCATAAATAACTCATTATTGAAAATATGTAATGAATTATTATATTATATAAATGTTTCGCTAATAGCTATGTTTCAAATTCGCCAGCATTAGACGTAATGTAATATAGATAAATATCAATTATGTTTCAATGTATAAATAGTTGAAGAAAATTCTTTTTCTTCACAGTCATCTATCTTTTGTTCGACGAATCACAACTATCCTTTCAAAATGCAATTCGTAAGTAAACTATCGAGTAAAATCGGCTATTGGTGATTGTGGATTCAACATGCTTTCCTTTTAAATTATTGTAATGCTTGTGTATTTTTATTGATCACAAATTAAGCAAGCTCGTAAAACGCTTAAATTCCTCGGCAGCTTTAAATTTTGATACCGATTTTTTCATTATTTATTTTTAAATTAAATAAACAACTAAACTTTAATATAATTCACCGATAAACAAACACGTTTTATCAAAATGTTATTTTTTCCTAATTTTTTTATATAACTATTATTTAAAATAAACTGCTTTTTTAACCTTTGTATATAAATACATTTGAAAATCAAATTTGATGAAATTAGCCATAAAAGCTAATAGTAGCCAAGGCGCTAGATATTTTAGAATTTTTAAGGGATTTTTGTAACTCGAAATACACCCCAGCAGGAAAAACACGCAATGTCCAAAAAAAATTCTAGTTGAAAATATCTAAATTTGACACTATCTTTGCTGGAACTTGAACTGTTGACGAGAAAAAAGGGTATTGCTAAAACATTTTTATTGTTTCCAGATCATTGTCGCTTGTTTGTTGGTCGCCGGAGCCCTGGCTGCTCCAGACACACCTCGTGTCATCCCCGTCCTGGAACGCACGGAGAAGCACGACGATGTCGGTCAGTTCGCTCTCCGTTACGTCAGCGGAGATGGCACAATCCTTAGCGAATCTGGAGCGCTCGTACCAACCATTGATGGAAAAGACCATGCTCTCGTCAAAGAAGGCGAATACTCATTCACCGCTCCCGATGGCAAGCTCTACCGCACCAAGTGGGTCGCTGATCTGAAAGGATTTAGGGCTGAAGGAGAACATTTACCCAAGTCCGTCGTCGCCTAAATATATTCCAACCAACTAACATTGCCTGTATACTAAATTTTATCTTAGCCTAATAAATTATATCGAATTATTATAAATGTTCTGCGTTCTTTATATCCCAGAAAAAAACATAACAGAAAATCCTGTCAAAAATCATTAGAGATTACGTACAGATTTATTTTTTTTGTTTGACAACCTTTAAATTATCTGTAATATTTTTAAAGATTTCGTCAAACCATTAAAATTGAAATATTTTATACAAATTCAATCGTGCAAGAGTAAGGTGGGATCACAATCAACAAAAGGATTTATTAATTTTATTAAATCATTTGTATTGACTCAAAAATATAAATGCATGTATTTTGTATTGATATAATTACATTCCTACTCTATTTATCACTGTTTTCTCCATACTTTAATTTTATATGGCAGTATCCAGTGGGGTAACACATGTTAAGCGTATCTTCAGTATTGTTTCATTGACTGTGAGTGTCTTTGAAGCAACTTCCAATACTTGGTACCGTTCTCTTAAGGGTAAAGAAAATGTATCCCTCAAGATAAACGAGAACCTTCTATGAGTTGACGTGTAATCGCTCACCGTATGAGACCGCAAAGTTGATAAAAAAAACACCTGGTAATTTACTTTATTAGCCAAAACGTTAAAAGTTGGATTGACCTGCGTAGAAAAACTATATCAGAGATGTATATATAATAGAATGATATTATTTTAACAGATATAAATTTATATCATAAAAAATCTCACGGATTTGTTTGTTTCAGTATTTTAGTTTTGTACATTAAAAATATCGCACCTGAGAAAAAATGTACTATTTTCCGTATACCATTGAGTAAAAAATATCATAAACAGCGACAAATCAAACATCAAAATTTCTTTAGCTTTGATTAATAACGATGGCACTGAAAATTCAATGCATTCAAAACGATATTCAACTTAGCACTTTCTTTTTTGATTGATAAATAATAAATGAATGCGATGGTTGTATTTTTTAATATATTATTTGAATATTATTGTAGTTTATTTCAATACTTGAATATCCACAATATTCTCTCTATAAAGTCTCTGACTAACGATGACGAATGCGAACAATGTTGAGGGATCGTGAGTAGGACTTTATTTTTCAGCTAGGTGAGTGTTTAGCTGTAGATTCCATAGTTAAAGTTCAAGGTTTGTAACGTGAGGATTTGTGCGACACAAGATGTTTAAAATATATTTGACATAAGATCTATGTTGTTCTTCTTACACGCTTTTAGCTTGGAAGGTTTTAGAAATGAATGATTACTCTAAAAAGTATTCAATGTTTTTATGCTGAATTCGAACAGTACGTCTGCCATTGATTGTGTTTCTCGAGTATCTCAAACGCCATTCATCCCATTGAGGGTTTAAATATCTTAGAAGATTGTTAGAATTCAACAACAGTTTGTTGTATTTGTATGTTATAACAATCAAACTTTTTGGATTGCACAGTGTAGACACGCTAAGAGCGCCACCAGATTGAATGTTGTCATGTCCGTCAACAATTATTCCACCTTGCTTGACTTTTTTTATTATCTTATCTCGTGTATAAAATATTGGATCATCGCAATTTATTAACGATTTTTGAAAGCTATCGCTTTTGCAGAACGTGAAGAATCCTGTCAATGTCATAATTAGTGGATTGACCAGACGATCTTGCAAATTGTTTTTGCCAATAAATATATACTAGCTGTAAGCCCGTTGACCTCAACGGGGGGATTTTTGTTGCATTTTCAAGTAGTCAGAAAATTTACAGGCGTCAAAAATAAATTACTAACCTATTTATTGAATAATCCAGAAATTCTGATAGTAAAAGAAATATATCTGGGGGCGTATATCGACAGCCCTGCCATGCAGTATTTAAATTGTAAATTATTTATTTTTGGAATATTGTTTAAGTTTGCTAACAATTATTTTTCCTAGTAGCAGAAATAGACCTCGTAAATTACTTAATTTTTGGAATAATGTTTAAGTTTGCTAACAATTATTTTTCCTATTAGCAGAAATAGACCTCGTAAATTATTTAATTTTTGGAATAATGTTTAAGTTTGCTAACAACCATTTTTCATAGTAGCAAAAATAGTCCTCGTAAATTATTTAATTTTTGGAATAATGTTTAAGTTTGCTAACAACCATTTTTCATAGTAGCAAAAATAGTCCTTGTAAATTACTTAATTTTTGGAATAATGTTTAAGTTTGCTAACAATTATTTTTCCTATTAGCAGAAATAGACCTCGTAAATTATTTAATTTTTGGAATAATGTTTAAGTTTGCTAACAACCATTTTTCATAGTAGCAAAAATAGTCCTTGTAAATTACTTAATTTTTGGAATAATGTTTAAGTTTGCTAACAATTATTTTTCGTATTAGCAGAAATAGTCCTCGTAAATTATTTAATTTTTGGAATAATGTTTAAGTTTGCTAACAACCATTTTTCATAGTAGCAAAAATAGTCCTTGTAAATTACTTAATTTTTGGAATAATGTTTAAGTTTGCTAACAACCATTTTTCTTAGAAGCAGAAATTTCGTAAATTATTTTATTTTTGGTATAATTTTTAAGTTTGCTAACAATTATTTTTCCTATTAGCAGAAATAGACCTCGTAAATTAATTAATTTTTGGAATAATGTTTAAGTTTGCTAACAACCATTTTTCATAGTAGCAAAAATAGTCCTTGTAAATTACTTAATTTTTGGAATAATGTTTAAGTTTGCTAACAATTATTTTTCCTATTAGCAGAAATAGACCTCGTAAATTATTTAATTTTTGGAATAATGTTTAAGTTTGCTAACAACCATTTTTCTTAGAAGCAGAAATTTCGTTAATTATTTTATTTTTGGTATAATTTTTAAGTTTGCTAACAATTATTTTTCATAGTAGCAAAAATAGTCCTTGTAAATTACTTAATTTTTGGAATAATGTTTAAGTTTGCTAACAATTATTTTTCTATTAGCAGAAATAGACCTCGTAATATTAATTTTGGAATGTTATTTGCTAACACCATTTTCTTAGCAAATTCGTAATTTTTTTTGGAATAATGTTTAAGTTTGCTAACAATTATTTTTCCTATTAGCAGAAATAGACCTCGTAAATTATTTAATTTTTGGAATAATGTTTAAGTTTGCTAACAACCATTTTTCTTAGAAGCAGAAATTTCGTTAATTATTTTATTTTTGGTATAATTTTTAAGTTTGCTAACAATTATTTTTCATAGTAGCAAAAATAGTCCTTGTAAATTACTTAATTTTTGGAATAATGTTTAAGTTTGCTAACAATTATTTTTCCTATTAGCAGAAATAGACCTCGTAAATTATTTAATTTTTGGAATAATGTTTAAGTTTGCTAACAACCATTTTTCATAGTAGCAAAAATAGTCCTTGTAAATTACTTAATTTTTGGAATAATGTTTAAGTTTGCTAACAATTATTTTTCCTATTAGCAGAAATAGACCTCGTAAATTATTTAATTTTTGGAATAATGTTTAAGTTTGCTAACAACCATTTTTCATAGTAGCAAAAATAGTCCTTGTAAATTACTTAATTTTTGGAATAATGTTTAAGTTTGCTAACAATTATTTTTCCTATTAGCAGAAATAGACCTCGTAAATTATTGAATTTTTGGAATAATGTTTAAGTTTGCTAACAACCATTTTTCATAGTAGCAAAAATAGTCCTTGTAAATTACTTAATTTTTGGAATAATGTTTAAGTTTGCTAACAATTATTTTTCCTATTAGCAGAAATAGACTTCGTAAATTATTGAATTTTTGGAATAATGTTTAAGTTTGCTAACAACTATTTTTCGTATTAGCAGAAATAGACCTCGTAAATTATTTAATATTTGGAATAATGTTTAAGCTTGCTAACAACCATTTTTCGTATATATATAAATAAATAGTTAATTAAATTATTATATATTAAATTATTATATATAATTGAGCAGCCTTATATAGCCTCTCAAAACGCTGCAGAACGGTCAAA